>WEKX01014570.1:638925-840201 GCA_013390025.1 Pitta sordida | reverse complement strand
CTCCCCCCTTTCGCAGAGAGGAGGCTCCGAGGATCCCCTGCTGACTCCAGGCAGAGGAAGGCAGAGGCACAGGCAGCTCCTGGAGCAACTGGGAGCCCCTCTCCCCACCGAGCTCCGGAGCCATGAGCAGCGCCGTGCTCCTCGCCCACCTCCCGGACCCCAGCAGCAGCTTCAGGGAGGACGCCCCGCGACCCCCTGTCCCGGGGGAGGAAGGAGAGGCACCATGCCTGCAACTCGCCAGCTCGTTTCTCCCCAAAAGCCAAAGCTTCAAGGCCATGCCGGTGCCTCCTGCCCCGCGGAGGAATGAGAACGGACTCGGGGAGCCGGAGGGCAGCGCGTCCCCAGACTCCCCTCTGGCCAGATGGACCAAATCCTTGCATTCCTTGTTGGGAGATCAGGATGGTGCCTATCTTTTTCGGACCTTTCTGGAAAGGGAAAAATGTGTGGATACCTTAGACTTCTGGTTTGCCTGCAATGGGTTCAGGCAGATGGACCTTAAGGATACCAAAACTTTGCGAGTAGCCAAAGCTATTTACAAAAGGTACATCGAGAACAACAGCATCGTCTCCAAGCAGCTCAAACCTGCTACCAAGACCTACATAAGGGACAGCATCAAGAAGCAGCAGATAGATTCCATCATGTTTGATCAGGCACAGACTGAGATTCAGACTGTGATGGAGGAAAATGCTTACCAGATGTTTTTAACTTCTGATATATACCTCGAATATGTACGGAGTGGAGGAGAGAATCCTGCTTACATCAACAGCAATGGACTGGGGAGCTTAAAAGTTGTCTGTGGCTATCTCCCGACCTTGAATGAAGAAGAGGAATGGAGCTGTGCGGACTTTAAAAACAGAATCTTGCCTTCTGTCGTTGGACTATCCAGCAAGACATTGAGGGTTACAGCAAATGTCAGAGCTACGGAAACGATTGAGAACGGATACAGGTAAGGGACCCCCCTTGGAAACTGTGCTTTTTTTTTAGCTTTAAGGACTTTGAGGGGGGGTTTCAGAAGGCTGATGGGGTGGGAATTGAGGGAAGGCTGGGCTCCCAGAGGGGCTGGGAGCATGGCTGCTTCCCCACACCTCCAAACGCTGGAATTTGGGGGGTGTTGGCTGAGTGTGGGGTTTTTTTTTCCTCCCTCTACAGAGGAAAGCAAGATCCTGTGCTCTGAAGCCCTATTGGCTCTTTCAGTTCCCTTACAGATCAAAAACTTCAGAGCAGCTATGTCCTCCGGACATTCAGTAATTATTGGTTCAACTTTCAAGCCTATTAAGAGCAGTAGTAGAGTGGATCATAGAGACACATGAATAATGTAACCTACTAGTTCCCCAACTCCACCATCAACCGGTGCTTAACGATGTTGGTTATGTGGGAAGCAATTGTGTGGTCGGAAATGTGTGCACTTACTGCATCAAACTCTGCAACTTGGGCAGCATCTGCTTTTATTTTGACTTGCTCTGTGTGTGTGTGTGTGTGTGATGTGCAGCCTCTCCATTGCGTTGGGTGCTGGTGTCATGTCAAAGCCATCCAGGGTGGCTTTGAGCCAACGCGTACAGGAGGATGCTTAAAATTTGGAGTATTTAAGGTAGTAGAGGCATTCCAGGGGTAGAGCAGTGGATCTTCGGTAGGTCTTTGGTGCTTTCATGTTGGCCGTGAGCTCAAAGTTAAACTCATTTAGAGGCGGTTGTGTCCGGTGGCAGCTGAGGAGGACGCAGGGATGTTGTGTGGTTGACAGGGTGTCCCTGTGCCCTGGTCCTGGGCTCCGTCTGCATTCCCAGACCCTTTTGTTGGAAACGTTGGTGGCACAGCCGGGTGAGGAAAGTGAGAGGGGGGGATGGGAAAGAGAGACTCTGATGAGCAAATGATGAGTTGTATAATCCTCTGAAAATGTATTCTTTCCTCTCCCCACCCTTGCCATAAATGTGGATTGTTGAATCAGGGCTGAGAGGAGAGGGCTCTGCTGCAGATGTGCGCTCTCCTCCGCCGGCCCGGGAGCCTGGGGGTTGGTGTGGTGAGTGTTTGACATCTCGTTTACAGGAATTTTGAGAGTGTGTCTGTGATTCATGGACATCAAAGGGCACCGGGCTTCTCCCGGGGAGGCTTTGCTGGAGCGCGCCCTCCTCTCCTGCCCCTGGAGAGCTTCCAGCTGTGCCGGGTTTCCTGGTGCTGAGCCGTGGGGCACTGGGAGGGTCCCTTCTCCCGGGAGGGTGCTGTGGAACCAGAGGCCTCTGTGGTCCTCTCCCTGTGCTGGAGGCTCTCCTGCCAGCGGAGGGGGGTGGAGGTGGTGGGTGCGGACAGAAGGGATGCTCTGCATCCTGGCATGGCCTCTGGACCCCTCCTGCTGGGGGTGTGCGGGGGGGGGACAGTGCTGGCAGCTGGTCTGTGGAGGACCTGGGGTTTGGGATCCTCATCTCGTGCCTGAGTGTTGCTGCCTGAGCATCTGCTGTTCTCCAGAACTTGGTTTGAACTGCTGCCCTTCGCTGGCTTTCCAGGAGGGGGATGTTTGATGCTTTTATCTCTGAGCCTTTGTTGGGATTCAGAGCTGGAAGGGCTTGGCTGTATGTTCTACCAGAGCTGCAGGCCCTGCTAAACCCACATGTGCCTTGTCCAGGAGAGCTCTCACAGCGCCGTGGCTGCTTGCCTGATTAGTGCTGGACTTTTCTTCCTTTTTTTTCCGCCCCCCCCCTCCTCTTTCTTTTCTTTTTTGTCCAGGGATTAATGCAGCTTGCTCCTTACATGTCAGATCTACCCTCCTAGGACATTAGGTAGTGCGTTTTGCTTTGATCACCTTCTGTTGAATTTCCAGGAGCTTTTGCTCTCCATGGGGCCAGGAGATCTCAATGCAAAGAGAGGGAGGTCAAGCTGAGATGCTGCTCAGTTCCTCCCCGAGTGAGCCGTTTGTGAAGCCACTTGTGCGTGCATGTGCTCCAAGCTGATGAGCATATGGATGGGTTATCTCTCATCACTCAGCGTTTAGGATCGCGTCTAGGATTGGAGCTGGAGCTTGCACAGAGTCTTTCCTGGTGAGTGGCCAAACCACACCTCCCTCCGCATGTGTGTGATGGAATTAAGGAATTTCTGCTCAGTGTGTTCTGGTTTTGAAGGGCTGTGCAGGCTCTGGCCATTCGCTTCGGCGCGTTTCAATGGGATTATCCCAGAGAAAGCCGGGAGCGCTGGGCTGAGCCCACCTGATGGTGGGAGCAGAGTGATCTCAGGCCAGCCTGGTGTGTGGATGGGAGACCACCTGGAAATCCCAGGGCAGGGAGTCACGGCCACAAACGCAGCAAACGGGAGACAGCGGTGAAAGACTTTCTTTGGCCCCAGGATTGGTGATGGACAGGAACAGGAGAAGTCAAGTGAAAACACAGTGTTTGCACCTGGCTGGGAAGCAGGCGAATGCAAACTGCTGGTTGTATATTTGGAGCCCTAATGCAGGGAATATTTTAAATGCAGAACCTCCCTCTTGTCCTTCCAAGCGACTCCCCTCCCCTCTGGGCTGTGGTGTGGTTAAAACTGGCCTCCCCACGCTGTGCTGGACCTGGCCCCATGCTCCAGGAATTCCAGCCATTATTTATACCCGCGTCTAAATTTATCACGCACAACTTTGTGTACACAGAGAGGAGCCTCTTCCTTTGCTGTGCCGCTGGGTAACGTGGTTCTGTTCAGCCCAAGGTGGACTCCTCTGCCTGCTGTTGAGCTCTAACATCAGTGGGACTGGCCTTGCCTGGGGAAGGCTGGGGCTTGCAGATGTCCTGCTGCCGGCTCCCAGCGCTTCCTGGCCTTTGAAAGGACCCGCCGGTGCAGCTCCTCGTGTGCGAAGTTATTGGAACCAAGTTTGGCTTCAATTATCAAAGTAAATGATGCCATTGTAAAGCTATGCTCGAAGCAGTGTTCTACAGTTAGAGCATGGAAGCTGTGATTAACATAGTTGTGTTAAAATATACTTTTTTCCTTTTTTCAGGTTTGTGCATGTGTGGGGTTTTTTTCCTTTTTTAATCTTTTCAACCCCAAGGTTGCCCTGTGGTATTTGTCCCAAGAAAACACTTAATGAGATTCAGTTTTGCCTCCAACTGCTCCTTGTACATTTTCTCTCTCTCTCTCTGGAAGTCTGTGGTTTGACCTGCCCGTGTGCTTTTATTTGAGAGGCAGACTTTGACAATAAAAAAAAAAACACCCACGCTCTGAAATTGCACCTCATAACAGGGGCTGCAGCCAAGAGCCCCTGAAATTTTCCTGGCATTATAATACCTCTGATATGGCCATTGCCTAACATAGCAGAGAGAGAGAGTTACATGCTGTGTGTCATCGCATCAAGATAAGAATAGGCTGAGAAACATCAGACATTCTCCTTGAAGCTCCAGAGCAACTGCTACCTGACAGCTGAAAACACTTTGCATATTGAGTTTGGAGCTGGGCTGTGTTTGTGTGTGCAGCATCTGTGGCAGGGGACCACCGCTTTCCCTGGAATTTAAAACCCTTGCAGGCAACTTGATGCATCTGGGTGCAATTAATGGAGTAAGGTGGTCAAATTAAAAAGGGAAAAAAAAAAAACCAACATAAATGTAGCAAATCAGCCCCCACTGGTTTTCTTAAAGGATGGGGGGGATTTCTGTGGGGCAGTGTTGGATATGGAGAGGGGCTGGTGAAGACTTTGAAAATATGTCAGCTTTAGGGGTTATTGTTTTTATTGTCCATGGGGTGTTGGTGGGTGAGTGATGCTGCAGCCTGCTGGGAAGATGAGTGATTTCTGGCCACTTTCTCTGATTTTTATCTTTGGACACACCTCCTCTCCATGTGCCAGATCCATATGGATCTGCTGCCTCCGCCCCCACCTCAGCCTCTCCAGCAATCCTGCAGGAACAACATGGCAAATCAGCCCTCCTGGAAGTGACCTGGGGTGACAGACACCTCCCAGCAAAGCAGTGTGTCTGTGCTGGGGGAGCATCCCACACCCCTGAGCCCCATGGAACATCCTGCACCCCTTGTGGTCCTCAGATACCCTCTCAGGGCCTGAAGTGGTTTCCAACCAAATAATTGGATGTTGACCCCAAAGCCCCCCAGGGACCTTGGAAGGGTTGCTGGGACTGCACATCCCCCTGACCCAGAGCAGGAGACTTACATGGTTTTTAGAGGAACTTTCTTGTAGTAGTAGTGGAATAACTTTGCTTTCACCCACATGTGGAATTAATTTATCTTTGAAGATTTAACTTCTTTCCTGTGGCATTCCTTACTATCTCTTTTTTTTTTTCTCCCTTTCTTCCCAGATATATATATATTTAACATCTTGATCTCCCCATCAGAAATGCCTTGGCCTCCTTGGAAAGGAATGCAGCCCCGGCTGGGCTGAATACCTGCCTGCAGCCAGCCCCGTGCTGCTCATACCAGAGAGGCCCATCTTCCCCACCATGCTTCCCCCTCCTTTTTCCCTTTTTTTTTTTTTCCTTTCCCTTTTTTTTTCCCCCCCCCTCCCTCCAAACTTAAGCCTTTGTGGAGGCTCCAGTGCTGGAGCCATGGGGTGCCTGGGTGCTGGTGAGGGATGGGGAGTGTGGGGACATTGTTGTCACTTAAACCCAGCTGGTCCCTCCAGCCCCAGGGGGCCAGGGAGATGGAAAGGCCATTAAAAAAAAAAAAACTCCTGCCGAGCCTGCTGGCACATTCCTTAGGCCCCCAAGTCCCGGGTAAGTGGCCCTAATTATTAAAATCAGCAGTCCTTATCAGATGACAAGGCCTTTTGCTTTGATATACAAAGGCAGAAGCTTAACAACCCCATCTTGCCCTGGAAGAGAAACAAAATGTGCACCTTAAGGTGTGGTTTTCAAACCTCCCTGCATAATCCCCTTATCACCTGCCAAGATATGTATGTATATTGATCCTGGCTGGGAAGTTGGAGTGTTGGAGGCAGCGGGCAGGGGGATGCCCAGGTGATGCAGTGACCCTGCCAAGCTCCACCACAGCCCATGTCACTGCCCATGAATTTTTCACCCAGCTGCTCTTGGGTGTTCAGCTCAAACATCCAGGCTAGGCTTTGGGTTTGCTTTTCTGGGTGAAGCCCAAGGAGTTGATGCCAGTAACCCACGTGCCCGTTAATGCAACATGTTGTGTCTGTCCTCACATCCCCACCCTCTCTTCTTCCCCACCCAACTCTGTGCACAAAACCACAAGACGACCAAGTGGGAGCTTCTCCTGAAAAATGGGCCTTTTTATTGTGCTTTTACAATGCCAGGAATGTGCTTCCCATCTTTGGGAGGTCACGCCTGGGACAGCAGATCTCACCCCTGTCCATGCCTGTGATACATGAGGGTCCTGCCCCAGTAGTTCCAGGCAGTTCTCTTGTTTCAGGCAGCACAGATACCAACAACTTGTATTCCCGAAGGGCTCCTAACTCTTGACTTCACAGGAGACTTAAGCATCATTAGCTGGTTCCTCATGACTTTCAGTGGGGCTTGAGCTGTGAACTTCTTGGTCCTTTCCCTGCTGATGCCAACAGCAAAACTCCTGCTGACCTCAGCAGTGCAGCATCAGGCTTTGAGGACGGAGTTTCCAAGGTATCAAAGGATGCAGAGGTGCTTCCTGGGATTTTCTAAAGTGCTTGAGAAAATGCCAGAAGTGGCGTGTTTGAAGTTGGACTTTGGATATGCTCAGACAGAGGGTGTCCTGGTTTAGGCAGAGTGTCCTGGGTACTGCTGGCCTGAGCAGTGGATGGTTTCTGAAGAGGTTGAGCAGGCAGTGAACATGGTTCCCATAAGTTCCCATGAAGCCTGAGGCTGGCTGGTAACTCAGCTCCCATTTTCCTTGTCCCTAGGTCCTTCAAGAGGAATGATCCCATTAACCCATACCACGTGAACTCTGGCTATGTTTTTGCCCCAGCGACCAGCGCCAACGACAGTGAAATCTCCAGTGATGCCCTGACGGACGACTCCATGTCGATGACGGACAGCAGCGTGTGAGTACCTGGTGTTGCTCCTTTTTTGGGATGAGTCACCTGTGGGTCTGCTGTGCCAATGCACCGTGGGGCTCACGGGAGTGATGGGTCCAGGGTCATCACCCTGCTCCTGCTCGTGGAGGTGTGCGCCCGAAGCCAGAGGTGCAGCAGGGCTTGGCAGCCTCTCTCCTCATCGCGTCGCCGCAGGTATCGGATGGAGTGAAATAATGGATCCCTCTATTGCCATTTTGCAGCTGAGCAAACATGTTTTGCCCTCGCTGGTGGTGACTAACCCAAGGAGTGCATCTCCCTGAGCCTTTGTCTTAAGGCCAGGCTTCCTTAACTAGTTATCAGTCATCAAAGAGAAGGAGATTACTTCCTGTAGGAAGTACTTTCTGTAATTAACGCTCGTCATTGATGTCAGAATATACATTAATAGGGCCAGTGACCTGAAGGGGCAAATAGCTGCTCGTCTAGTGTGGCTGGGGCAGTCTTCAAAGAGCCATTTGAATGGAGCTGCATGGGTCAGGTCTGGATGTTCAGCACAGGGAGGAGAGATGATGCTGTGGCTGAGCCCAGGAATTGCAGGATCTGGCTTCTCCTGGTTGCTGAGAAGTGTGCAACTGGGAGGGGGAGTGTTTGACTGTCAGTTTGCTTTCCCCAGCGGGAGAGAAATGGTGCTTTTGTGTCTGTAGAGGAGACAGTGAGGCTCACTTAGAGCTCTTAAGGAACATTTTCTTCAGCTGAGCAGAAGACAGATGTTGCTGTTTGTGTTTCACTTAAGTACAAGTGCTCTAGAAAAGCCCACCTGTGAGCAGAGTGCCGCATTCCTGGTTTTAATCTTGAAACTTCTCCAGTGTCTCTGTCAGACGTGTCCAGTGGTCCCCGTGTACTCCTCAGAGAGATTTGTATGCTGAACCGGTTTTTAAAGTCAACATGTGTGATGATACACAACAGAAAACAGGATTTACCAAAAATCCTCGATGCATAAACAAAAGCTTTTTTTTTTCCCTCCTTAAATGCACATGTGTGTTTTGAACTGATATTACGGGAAAAAAAAATAGTTTGTTGTCCCACCAGATTCGCTTATTGAACAATATTGGCATTAAATAAAAGAGCTGAATCATAGGGTGACTTCTTTATTTCTTCTTACTGGCTCTGGTTGTATGTGATCATGTGTCAACAGAGCATTCATTGGGTTAGTCATTTCTGGACCAGTGTAGGGTCACTTGGGATTCACAGGGCTAGGATTATACCCTCTCTTCACAGCAATGCCAATTGTAGGCCTTATACAGATGAGAGCACTGAGTGAGAAATAAAGTGCATGGTGGATGAAAGGCTTAACTGAATCGCTTTCAGCCCATTGTTAGTCCAGGGGAGCTTAGCGGGGATGAGAGGGCAGCAGCCCGCTTTGAAATTTGCTTGAACAAGTGAATAGGAGCTCCCCATAAAGCAGCGCCTGAAAGGAGCTGCCTGTTTTTTCCTGCCGTAACAATGGCCCGCGCAGGCTGTGAGAGTTTGGGGAAGCTTGGCTGATTAAACTGCCCGCAGCTCCAGGTTGGGGGGCGGTGGGAGGCCTGGGGAGGTGGCAGAAAGGAATATTTCCTGCTGCAGAACCGGTCCCCCCTCCCGGCACCCCCCCAGCCACGCTCCCGTCTGCGGGGCCAGGAGCGCCCCCGGAGTGTTGGGTGTTTGGGGAAGTGGGAAGAGGTAAATTGGCACTTTTGGAGGCTGGGCTTAAAAGTTAAGGCTGATGTAAAACTTCCTTTGCAGAGGAGAAGGGCTGATGCCAAGGCTGCAGGGGAACAGTTGGGATTTTCAGGCTCTGCTGGATGCTGGGGGTGCTGTGAGTGTGTTGGGGGCACAAACCCACCCTGGCTGAGCCCAGGTGCTGAGCCCGTGAGGTTTTACCCCCTTGTAACTGAGTTGATTCTGTTCCATCAGTGCAAATGCAAATTAGTTCTTTTGGCTTTATATTGGTATCAACTGAAGAGGAAAAACTTGTTCTGGAAAAGTCTGTCAGACATCAGACATAGCAGTAAAGTGAGTTTGTTTTTTTTTTTTTTAAATCTGAACTGCACTGGAATTAGGAGAAATCTCCAAATAATGCATAATATGCTTTTTTATTTTATTCCAGATGCCAGGGATCAGCCTGTCCCTATATATTTTGTAATAGCCACAAAGCATCATGCAAATTTATATTTCCATTTCTTGATTGGGGGGAGAGGGGGGTGGAGGAAAGGGGATTTTTTTTTTTATTTGCTTATATCTTATTTATGGATTTACTTTGGACACAGGGGAATGCTGCTGAGCAAACTTCAAATATTACCTTATCTTACAAACCAGGCTTTTGATGTTGGCAAGATCAGAGGCTTGTTTCAGAGCCGTTGCCAAATGAAGATGGGAGTGAATGCATATGCGCATGAGTCTGATATTTCAAAGCAGCAGTAAAACTACATTCAGGTTAGGTCAGGCACATCTGAGTCAAAAGGCTAAGATAATTGGCTCAGCTTAAATGGCAGCTGACTGGGTAGAAGACTTCAAACTAGTGTTTCCCCCAGAAACAGATTGGCTTAGCCCCAGCCTGGTTAGCTGAACTGTTTATAATTAAACTCTACTGTTTAGTGCCTCAGCTCTGTAGCTATTCAGCCACAGCTTTTAGTAGCCAAGAAAGTGAGTGCAAACGTTGGCTGTTGGAGCAGGGGGAGAGGTGGCACCTGGAGAGTTGGGGTTAACCCTTGTCCTGTCCTGAAACCTCTGGCCAAGCTCAGCTCTTTCATTTTAGGGGTACTTTCTGTGGTCAGGGGGATCTGCTGTTCCCCCTGTCTCCCATATCTCTTGCTGGACTGATCCTGACTCCAGCTCCATCTGTTTGTCTCTCATGCGGTCAGGGATCACTTACTGGTCACCCTTTCCACCCGGGCCTTGTGTATTTTGCCCCTGTTTTCTATGAAAGTGTTCAGACAGCTCTCAGCAAAGTGACTGCTGCAGTCCCTCCCCACTCCCCAGGCTGACTTTCCCAAGATGCTTTATAGCCTTCCCATCCCAGAGAAATACCTCTGGTTGTTTTTTTAATTCTTGTTTCAATTCTGCACGTCGTTACAAGTTGTAGAACTCTTCTGCCAAGGCAGGGCTGTGGAAGCAGGGAGCAGGAGGATTGATGTGGGGCTCTCTGGAGCAACTGGAGGAATTTTAGGGGGAAGGAGCAGTTTTTGTAGCAACCTGAAAGAGGGCAAGTCTTAAATAAAGTGAGGAACCTGCTGATTCAGAGTTGCTTTTCCTCCTCCTTTACAAGCTCCCCTGCCTGGGAAGAGTGTTAGTCCTCGTTCCTGCTCCATAACCTCTCCCAGGACTGTCCCTTTGGGCAGGGCTGGTCCTCCCAGAGCTGGCAGCTTGGGGATACCCCACAAGGAGATGTGATTCCAGCTTGGTGGCCAGAGCAGAGTGGGTGGGGATGGGATCTCGTGCTTGCAGACCTGGAAGGAGGTGGGTGATGCAGGACTGCAGGACTCCTCGTTGTCCCTGGTCCTTGTGGTGGACACAGAGACCCTTCAGCTGTTTCCCTGCTCCTCCCAACTGGCCTCTTGGACTGCCATGGATAGAGGACACATCATCTTCCACTGAGTGTGTTAACGAGGTTAATCCCACGTGTCCATGTGTATGTGATGTGTTTGCGCTGGCATTTTTACTTACCTTTAAAACACCTGTTTCACTGGGCATTGAAGGTCTTCCCTAAGAGACCCTTGGTAAGCCTCAGTTAACCAATGCTTCTCTGAAGGTACAGGTGGTTTGGTTTTCACCTTAGAATTGCTTTTCCCTCATCCCTCCCCCAAAGCTAAGGCATTTCATGTGCCCCAGGTCCTGTTGCCCTATGGGTTTGTGGAGCAGAAATGCTTGGCCTTCACGGGGGGGGCATGGAGAAGTGCTTGGTGGCCACCAGTTTGTGGTGGCTCTGGCTGGTTGTGTTGGCCCTTGCATGCCGGGCTGCTCCCCCAGACAGCTCTGAGAGCCCCGTGTTGTGCAGTGGGGACATGAGGACAATCAGCTCCTTTCACTTGCCGTGTCACATGCACTCATAAACTGTGCCTAGAGGAGGCTGCTGTTCATCTTGTGGCATCAAGGGCCTCCTCTGTGGTCCCAGCATGCTCGTTCTTATTATAATTTTTTTTCCAAGTTTATTAAAATTAAGTTGTTCTGACCCTTCACTGCAGGCTTTGCAGCGTAATCTTGCTCATTAAAACAATTTAGTGGCAACTGCATGCTTTGGCAGATCTTCACAAACTTCAAACTTTGAGTGACGGCATCTGATCACTCTCCTCAAGAGAAGGGACGTGGTGTCTCCGGGAAGTTGTTCCTTGTTGGTGTGTGCCCACCACCACCATGGCCACGGGAGGGGACATGCAGGGACATGGTGCCACATCTGGCAGCCAGTGTGGGGCCACCACTGTCTGCTCAGCTCCCGCAGCTCCTCCTTGGGCAGGAGCTATTTTCGCCGCTCAGGAGATGAGTCAGGTGTGGGGGCAGGTGGATGAAAGGGCTGGGACCGGAGATCAAGGTTATTCAGGCAGTCTGAGGGAAGGGGTGGAATTAGACATTCAGGATCTCCAGGCATGCTCTTGTTGCTGTCCCCACTGTCTGTAGAAGGCCCTTTAATCCTACCTGGGGTAATTTTTTGCGTGGATGGGTGAAGACACCCTGTGGTGCCTGGAGTGGGATGTTCAGGGGGCTGTTCCCTCTGGAGCTCCCTGCCTGGTCTCTCCTTGTGGCTTTCCTGACCAGGAGCTGGGGCGGCTGCAGGGAGCTGTGTCCTGCCCGGAGGGTCCCTGCTCATGCCTTGAGGTGTCCTGTGTCAGCCAACCTCAGGGCAGGAGAAACGTCCTGGATCTTTAGCAGGGCTAGAGATGGGGAGCAGCCTTTGGGTGGCAATCCATCCTCAGCCCCTTCCTTATTGTTTCCACTGTGCCAGCGCTCTGTGGGGTGTTTCAGAACTTGAGGAACATTGTGGTTCTCAAGAGAGTAATTCAGTGGGGAAAACGCAACAAAAATAAAAGTTGGAAGCAGAAACCTGGCATTAGAAGGGTCTTCCTGTAAGAACCCTGGTAGTTAAATTGGTGGGATCTTTGGGTATCTTCCCATGGAGAGTTGCCTTCAGCTTCTCAGCTTTGGCCTAATTACTGCACATCCATGTAGATGGTGACACAGGCACTTCCCACACTGCCAGATATATGAGGCTTCAGGTGACATCCAGAGGGTTCAGCACCTCTGGAAACAAGGGCCTGCAGCGTGCCTGGGTGGTTCCAGAGGGGATGGGGAAGTGTCTCAGGTAGAGCATGGGGACAGCCTCAGCTGATGGTGACCTCTCTTCCATGTGCAGAGATGGGATCCCCCCGTACAGAATGGGGAGCAAGAAGCAGCTCCAGCGGGAAATGCATCGGAGTGTCAAGGCCAATGGTCAAGTTTCTCTACCTCATTTTCCGGTAAGTTCAGGTGGGAGCTGCTGGGTCTGGTTGGGCTGTGGGGAATTGCTGGGTCTGGGAACAGGCACATGTGGAGGGAAGGGAACAGGGGAGGGGGGAGTATTTCCATCCCAGCGTCATGGATGGATCCCAGAGGAGAGATGCTGCTTGGTGTTGGGCAGGAGCACTTTGCTCTCAGCATCCTTCCAAAAACCTGGTTGTGTACAGTCACATCTTGGTCCTTCCATGGAACCAGGTGATAATTAGGGGTTTGTCCTCCTGGTCTAAATCCAAGTGGAAATGCCCTGGTTGGGTCTAGTGGGAGCCTGGCTGTGACCACCACCCCAACACCTCCGTGGTGCCGAGCAGACCAAGGCTCAGCCTCGTGCACATCACGGGTGGCTGTGGAGAGCTGAGTGTCTGTGAGCTGGTGGGGAGCAGGATCTCCCAAAACAGAGACATTGGCAGCAGATCCATGCCTGGCTTTGAGGGGATCTGATGTGCAGCGTTGCCCTGCTCTCAAAAATTAACTCGCTGACTTTCTAATTCAGTTGAGTTGCAGACTCCTGATTCCTGCAGTGAATAAACTGTTTACACAGACAAGTATAAACTTATCTTGTCTTGAGATTAATATGCTAAAATTCCTCTTTTTGCTATCTTAAGCAGCAAGAAGTCATAGATGATATTTCTGGTGGAGGGGAGGGTTGGTTTATGCAGTTGTTCTTTTTCGTATTTTTTTTCCCCTTCCTTCCTAAAGAAAGTTCTATAGCCTGAGCTTGTAAATTAGATTATTTTGTCCCAGGGCGTGCAAATCGACTTTCTCTGTAAGGCAGTGCTTTGATCAGGGACTGAATAGAGCCAGCTTGTGTAAGAGTGACAATTTCCAGCAGAGTGGCCTTTTTCTACCCTCACATCATTTCTGGAGCTAAGTGGTTGCTGGAGAGAGGCCCCACCTCATCTGGTGGGTAGTATGTGAAAGAGTTGGCAGTTCAGCTTTCTGCTTTCGAGGGGGGGGTGGGGGGCACACAAAGAGGGAGAGTAGGGACGAGGAGTGGGGTGCATGGGGATGGCAGGAGGGAGGGCAGAGTTGAGTGGGTGGTTTCTTTTTCCTCCTTTTTTTTTTTTCCCGTCCCCTTTTCCTGCCATGTTTGCTTCTTTTGGCAGAAATTCGCATTTTGCCTTTTTATATTCTGCACTTGATTTGGAGATGTTCCCTTTTTCCCTTGATAGATCTGCTTGAGGCAGCCAAGCTCAGCAGTGTAGCACTGCTAGCCTGCAGCAGCTTTCTTCATTTTCTGTACAAAGAGATGGAGTGGGGGGGGAAGAGATCTAGGACACTGTTGAGACAACACTACCTCAAAGGTGCCCAGTGTGTAGCCAGGAAATAAATTACCAGCACTTCTCTGATCTGCAACCGTTTGACTTCTTTTTTTTTTTTCCCTTCTTTTTTTTTTTCTCCTTTCCCTTTTTCTCCCCCATCTTATTTTTTTTAATTTCCAACTCCTTTCTGTTTATACTCACTTTATTCCTTTAGTTAAAGTCTCTCCCTCCCACCTCAGAGGTTTTTTGGTTGGGTTTTTTTTTTTTTTTTTTTGATGTTTGACAACAGTCTTTGAAGATTTTCTACTTCAGAGTAGCTACTGATGGGCTGGTTGTACTACAGAGAGAACAAGCGGGGTTCCTCAGAGTGCGACCAACTGCTCCTGCCGAAGGCAAACGCTGGTGGGGAGGATGTCACTCCATGAGGCCACAGCACTAGCTCATAAAAATCCAGAGCAGACCATGCCTAGTTGCGGTCGTCTTTTCATCCAAACATGGAGACACAACAAGCGTAGCGGGGCCGGCGATGCTGCTGCGGCAAAGCGCCCGCGCCCCGCGCCGCCCGCTAAACATGCCTTGTGCCTTCTGTCCCCGCTCCTTGTAGAGGACCCACCGGCTTCCCAAGGAGATGACCCCGGTGGAGCCAGCTGCCTTCGCCGCCGAGCTCATTTCCCGGCTGGAGAAGCTGAAGCAGGAGCAGGAGACCATGGACTGTCTGGAGGAGAGGCTGCAGCAGATCAAGGAGGTAGGAGGATTAACCTTCCCGGGGCTGGGCAGAGCTCCTTGTGCCACCCGTTTGGGGAGGAGGGAGTGAGCCATATCCTGCCCATGCGTTTGGATCGTGCTGTGGTTCACGAGCTGGGGGGGGCAGGGGGAGGCATCCCAGCACATGCTCCGCCAGCTCCCGTCCTCTTCCATTCATTCCCTGCCATCGCTTGTCTGGCAGGATGAGGAGAAGGAGGGCTCGGAGCTCCCCACCAGCCTGCAGAGCAGTCGGGAGATGGTGAATCCCCAGCACCCGCTCTCGCTCCTGCCCTCTGGCAGCTACGAGGAGGACCCCCAGGCCATCCTGGACGAGCACCTCTCTCGCGTGCTGAAGACCCCCGGCTGCCAGTNCTCGCTGGCGGCATGCGCCGTGGTGGGCAAGGGCTTCGTCACCAAGCAGACCACCAAGCACGTCCACCACCACTACATCCACCACCACACCGTGCCCAAGACGAAGGAGCAGATCGAAGCCGAGGTGGCACAGCGAGTGCAGTGCTGCTGCCCAGCGGGCAGCGACTACTACTGCTACCCCAAGTGCAAAGGCCACCCCAAAAACACAGACCCCCCTCTCCCTCCGCTGGAGGCGTTCGGGTAAGTCGCCAGCGTCTCTCTCCATTGCACCCACCCCAAGCCATCAGCCATCATCCATCGGGACAGGGGCTAACGATGGGCTCGTGTCCCTTTCTGCCACCAGCAGGACGGGGACGCTGCTGAAGAGGCCAGGCCGAGGAGTGGACAGCGTGGCCCCGCCGGCCGGGGACGGGGGGCTGCCCGGCCCTGGTGGGGTGCAGCTCCCGGGGGGCGAAGCAGACCGAGCACAGAACGTCTGGCAGTGGATGCTGGAGAGCGAGAGACAAAATAAGCACAAGCCCCATAGGTAAATACGCAGCTGTCTACAGCAATATCGCTCCCGGTAAATATTTATATATTACATGGGCTGTCTATTTTTACAATCGCTAAAAACAAATGAGACTCTTTGCTCCTCCGGTTTAATATAAAAGCTGTTCCGCAGAACCAGAAAAACCACAAAAATGTCATGTTTTTGGCAATAAACCTCCTTTCATGTTATGACAGACTTTTGAGAGGGAGCGAGCAGAATAGGAGCTGCTATTAAAGTCATATTTTCCAGCTTTTCTAACCCGACTTCTTCCCCTCCCCAAGCACACAAAGCACAAAGAAGGCCTACAGCTCCGACTGTGCCAAGGGGGCCCCCGGCCGCCACCACCCGTGGGGGACCGGCAGCCACCCGCGCGGGGCACAGCCCGCCCACCCCTTCGTGCAGGACCCCGCCATGCCCCCGCTCACCCCGCCCAACACCCTGGCCCAGCTGGAGGAAGCGTGTCGCCGCCTCGCCGAGGTCTCCAAGCCGCAGAAACAACGGTAAGTGGCCACGGTCCGGGTGCCATCGCGGGGTTTGGGGAGCATCGGGGCTGGGAGGGAACTTGATGGGTGGACATGGATGGTGTCCTCAGCCAGGCAGAGGGTCAGCCATGGGGCCAGGCCATGGGGATGTGTGGTGGCACAGCTTGGCCAAGCCCAGAGGATGAACCTCCCTATTCCAACTGACCCAGCACCGGCAAAAGTAGTTCGAATCCAAGACTATTACTTCCACTCTTTTGATGGCTGTAATTTGCCCGTTTTTCCTCTGGGACAGGCTCCAGCTACATACCAAGTGGGGAATTGGGCTGGTTATCGTTCATTTGGGTACGGAAGGATAAATTAGCCCACAGCATTTTTAATTCTTCCTTTGATTGTTTACAACATGTGAGGCTTGATACAAAAAGCAAACTTAACGACCCACAGGAGACTTCAATTAAGAAGATTGTATTTGAACAATTTTTTTTTAAAGTTGTTTTTTCTCCTTTTTTTTCCCCCACCCTCCCCTGCCTTTCTTCCCCACTTGCCTTCCCCTTCCCCACTTCAGATGTTCAACCTCAAATCAGCAGAGGGACCGAAACCACTCCGCTGCCATTCAGGGGGGAAGCACCCCTTTCTGCAATGCAAGTCTAACGACAGAAGAGTGAGTATTGCGCACGCAGAAAAGGATTGGGAAATAAATATATGTATATATCTCATAATTATATTTTCATTAAATGGATTGGGCTTTGAAAGGGGAGGAAATTCTTGTATCTGAAATTTCGTCTTTCGAACATTCTTCTTAAAGAACAAAACATTTTCAAATCTTGTCTCTGGCTCTTTTTAACTTGCATTCCTGTAAAGTGGACAAAGATTGGATTAGTCTAATTACAGGATGGTTCTTTTAACAAGAAATCTGCTACAGAGAGGTCTAAAATGGCCTAAATAATTAAAGTTTTCTTTCTTACCCTCTTCATCTTAAGCAATGAGTAATGTTTGAAGTCCAGACTGAGCCACCTGACTAGAGCCTTTCATTTTTAATTGGTTGACCTTAAGTCCACCAGCTGTCTTTGCTGGCAGCTTTTTTTCTGAAGCCACTCTACAAAGACTTAGAACAAATTAGGAAGACTAAATTACTGCGGACTAACACTTTGTGACCTTTTGACATGCCAAGTGTACATTGCCTCAGAAGCAGTTGTAGATTTGGCTGCATGGTATTCACTGGAGTGTTGCCATTTTGCTGGGTAATGTTGTTTTAATTATTCTTTAAGAAGGGTTCCTTGGGTGCAAATGGCAATATCCAGTTAATTTTAGCCTCACTGGGAAAAATAAGATTACCTGGGTGCTTCAGGTGAAGCGGGTGGCGGTGGGTTTGCTTTGTG
The DNA here is from genome assembly GCA_013390025.1 of Pitta sordida. Lineage (NCBI taxonomy): Eukaryota > Metazoa > Chordata > Aves > Passeriformes > Pittidae > Pitta > Pitta sordida. The sequence continues at coordinate 822,997 of WEKX01014570.1, read as the reverse complement.
AGCTGGTGGTTACAGGTGGGTTTGTGCAGGAGGAGAAAGTTTAGCAGGTCTTGTGTGTGAAGGTAGATGAAACGAGCCTTTTAAAAAAATCCGACTCGTGCAGTCCTGGGGCTCACCAGGTACAGTGAGCTTGTGGTGAGCCCTGCACCTGCTCACATGGCCTGTGGTCCAGCTCTGATGCTTCCAGCAGGCATCCAGCCAACCTCCATCCCTTGGGTCTCCTGTCTGTAGGATGGTGTGAGGTCTCTGGTGCTGTGATTCCAAAAGGGAATGCCTTCGAGGTGAAGGAAGGTAGATCTAGGTTAGATATTATGGAGAAAGTCTTGGTTGTGAGGGTGGGGAGGCCCTGGCACAGGTTGCCCAGAGAAGCTGTGGCTGCTCCATCCCTAGAAGTGTTCAAAGCCAGGTTGGAGCAGCCTGGGATAGGGGAAAGTGTCCCTACCCATGGCAGGGGGTGGAATGAGATGATCTTTACGGTCTCTTCAAAGCCAGACCCTTCTATGATTCCCATCAGGACCTGCTGTGGGAGCCCAGCAAAGGGCTGTACAAACACATCCTGACAAATTCCCAGCCAGTACAGGAACATCTGATTTTCAGGTCACACCCAGGGTATTTCTGACAGTGTTCCCTGTGGCAGGAGCACTGCTGGTTTGAGTGTGGTGAAACAGCCTGTTCTCAAATGGAAAAATAGAGGGTTTTGTGTGTGTTTTCTGTTTTTCAGTCACAAAGAGCCAAAGAAACTGCCAGTTGTTCACACCTCTCAGTCTAGTGAGTTGGTTGTCACCTATTTTTTTTGCGGAGAAGAAATTCCCTACAGGAGGATGTTAAAGGCCCAGAGCCTGACACTTGGGCACTTTAAAGAACAGCTGAGCAAAAAGGGAAATTACAGGTAAGAATCTGTGATTTGTTTTTATTTCAGTGTGTTATAACAAGTCAAAAGAATTAGCAGATCTTTTGGAGGGCTACCAGCAGTGACACGTTGGCCTCGATTTTTCAGAGCCTGTGGATCATCTTCCCACTCAAACCAAGAGATGGAAAAGGTGCCCTGAGCCACAGCTTGGCTGCAGTGTCACCTCCTCCCCACCTTCCCAGCCTCCTCCCCAGTTGCTTTAAAATCTTTGCTCCAGCCCTTCTCCCAAGAGCTTTAATACCAGGGAAATCTGGGATGGCTTTGTTGCAAAGGAGTGGAACGGTGGGATTGAGTTTCCAGACTGGGATCACATTTCCTCTGGGTGCTGATCTCCTGCTTTGCCTATGGTTTAATTGTTTAATTTTTGATTAGTTTTTGTGATGCTGTGGCTGTAAATGAGGTCAGTGACAGGCTGGGGTGATGCAGCTGAGGGACATGGAGCTGAAATGGAGCTCCCTCACTTTTCTCTTCATTAGGGGGAAAAAACCGTCTCTGCCTGGCAGGGCAGAATCCACCAGCAATACTCAGTTCCTCCTCAGAAAAATCAACAAACCTTGCCAGTCTGGTTTCCAGGGCCCAGCTCCCAGTTCAACCAGTTTGCTGCTTCCTCTGCTTTTCTAGTTCCCATGGTAGGAGCTTCACATCGGCTCTTTTTATGACCTTTCCCACAAAAGATTTGGGCACTTTCAGGATCCTTTGCTGGCCACTTCTCCGGCAGGTGGAGCAGGAATGGGACATTCTGGCTATTCTTTTGAATTTGCACTGAATTTATTTGGGTTTGGTGTGAGGAATTCTGAGTTTGTTGATCCCATCACTGGTTTCTGTAGCTTTGGAAAGTCCACCCATGCAGCCCAGAGGTTGATCACCCCTGGGGTGTTCTCAGGTTGGGGAATGCCGAGCTGGGGTCTGCCTACGGTGGTTGCACAGTGGGGTGAAATATTGCAAACCATTTTTGCAGCCCACCCAGCTGCCATCAGATGGTACCACCCTGCAAGTCCACCCACCTTGGACACCCTGCAGGAGAGGTCCCTGGGTTTCTGGCATCCTTGTGCCATTTTCCAGCCCCCCAAGCCTCTCTCACTGTGCTCCTCCTCATGCCCTGTTTCCAGACCAATTTCTGTGGCCTCTGCCACTCCAGTGGCTGTGCAGTCCCACCATTCAAAACCAGCCTTTTGTTAAGGTTTGTTTGTTTTTTATGACATTTTTTGTGTGATGCCCTAGTGCGGGACTAGGCTACTAAACCCTCTGTGGCCCAAAAGCCCCTCCAGGTGCAATTATTTGTGCCTTGTCAGACTGTAATTACTTTAGAAAATGTTTTTAAGTGACTGACAAGGATGAAACAACGTTTTGCTTAGATCTCACCCCTTTACACCTGGGTAAAGACAATACTGAAATTTATAAAAGGAACTTGGGTACGTGCCCAGTATTTTATCTTGCACAGACACAAGGTGAAACTAATTACACAAATGTGTGTACCTCCAGGGAATCATTTTGATCTAAGCTTTGACTTTTGGCTGGACTTTGAGTGAAACTGCGGGTGACCTTCAGGGAAGAGGTCCACGGTGCCCGGAGTAGCGTGTGTGTTACGGCGAGGCACTAACTAGGCCGCTTTGGTCACATCTGGCATTGATTTCTTTTTAAGGCACATTTAATAAGCATGTCTTTGAAGCCGTTGCCTTTCATTTAATGCACAAAGACATGCAGAATTGCTCCGCTCTCCAAATTCTTTATTGATTGGATCAGTTTGCGAGGCGGGTACCTCAGGCTCCCGCGATGCCAGAGCCGCGCGCGGCCCGGCCCTGCCGTGGGGTGGCCGCCGGGAAGAGCTGCCTGGCTTTCCACCCCTCAAAAAAAAAGTTTAGGGGGAAAAAAAAAAAAGTAGAAGAAGGAATTAAGCAGTGATTTAATACTGATGGCGTTAACAAAAAACAAACATACAGGCACTGAAAAAGTGGGTGGTGTCGGGTAATCTGAAGATGGCAGCGGTTCAAAATAGAGCTGTAAGGCTGGGGCCTGCTTGCCTCGATTGGTGCCAGATGTACCAAAAAACAAAATAAAATAAAGAGCAAAGCTTGCCACATAAAGTATATTTCAATGGAAAGCCCATTTCTGAGCAAATAAGAGCAGAGTGACTTGTTTGAAGATGCTGTGGGGGTGGATTTTTTTTTTTTTTTTTTTGCTTTGCCTCCTAATTTTCTTATTTTTCCCCCGTTTTTTTTCTGTGAAATAAGGTTGTAATTATGTTAAAGGTCATAGCTTGTTTTCTCAAATAAAAATTTTGTAAACACAGCCAAGGCTTGGGCTTGGGGAGGAAGTTCTTGGGTAGAGTGGCTGTTAGCTGGAGGGGCGGGGGGAAGAGCTTTGTAATTCATTCAAGTTTTGCTTGGGGTTTTTTTTAGGTTTATTTCAAGGCTTCTGTCGTGGGGAATTGTGGCCTTGACCTGTAGCATTGAAGGTGGTGGGAGTTGGGCCATTGACTTCTATGAGTTCAGGCTCTGAAGGACTTAAATAAGATGTTTTTTCCTGGTTGAGCCATTAAAGATGCAACACGTGTCACTTGAGCTTGGAGTGACTCTACAAAAATAAATCCTAACCATACCTGGGACTAAATGGGGCTGGTTTCAGCTCCTTGACTAAAAAGAGGGATCTTTTATCCCCTTACCAAAATAATTTTAATGTACCCTGAAAATGGAGCGTTGCAGGCTGATGTGACTAATTTAAAAATGTGTAATAGAACAGTCCCTAAATTAAAATAATCAAATTCTAAGATCCTGCTGTGGCTCTTTCAGTTTTAATAGTAAAAATGAGCTTCATTTTATCTCCTTTTTTATCTCCTATCCTAAAAAAAAAAAAAATCATAATTACAAACCCTTTTTCCCTGACAAACATCTGCCAACCCCAGTTGTCTGGAAACTACAGGGGAGGGGTTAATTTAATTTTTTTTTTCCTTATATATATATTTTTCTTTGTAATCCATCTGATGAAGTTTTTTTTTCCATCCCTGGCAATCAGATGGCAAAAAGCCCTTTTCCAAGGGAGCAGGCACATCCAAGGAGGTGTTCGGCGGCAGACGGACAGACTCCCTAAATGCTACCCCTCTGAATGGAAGCCCTTCATTTGTGCATATGCAATTAAGCAGCCTTAGAAGGAAGAAAGCTCCAAACGGGATAAAAGGAACCTTTAATCAAGAAGCTGAACGGTCTAATTCAGGATAATAGAGGGGTCCTTACTGTTTGACACAGGAGGGGTGGGGGTGCTTTTTGTCTCTGGCAGCGTTGGCTTCATGATCTAACGACCCGGAGCAAAAGAGCAGGAATGCAGGACACTGCTACTTGACCTCCCTGTGTCACGTCCCGCGGGCTGGACCAGGGCTCTGCCACTGCTCTGGAGGGTCGGGAAGCAAATACAGGAGTTTCTGTCACTTAGCATGGCTACGTGAAGTAGTTGTCGCCAGTGCGAGCTCCCGGGATGGTTTTTTTCCCCCAGCAGGAATGCCACAGAGTTTCAGCTTTTGCGTTGCAGGAAGCTGGGAATGGTTTGCTTTTAATCCATCCTTTTAATGACAGTTGCTAATTTTAATGTTGGGCTTGAGCTTGGAAACAAGAAAACACATGAAAGAAAGAAGGTGGGGAGGAGAGGGAGCCTTAAGAATGCTTTGCTTTGAAATTCTATTTATTTGTTTTTTTTTAAATAAGATATTTGACCAGAAATCACTGTGCTTTCTAATTTTCTTTATGGCTGGGGCTATGCACTGCCAATGTGTGTAATTTACTCACCGTAGGAGTTGTTGTCACCACTGAGGAGAGCAGCCGTGCTCCCTGTGTCCCATCACATCCCTGCAGCCCCGGGGATGCTTTCATGTCACTGGACGCTGAGCACTCCTGAGGTTTTCCTGGAGGAACATCCTAGGAGGGAGAAATTGAAAATGTTGTGGTTAAAAGAACCGGGCAAAGCATCCTTTGCTTTACCTTTTGATTTTTAACTGTGTTTTAATTCTTCTTTACCACAGATACTACTTCAAAAAAGCAAGCGACGAGTTCGACTGCGGCGCGGTGTTTGAAGAGATTTGGGAAGACGAAACCATCCTGCCCATGTACGAAGGAAGGATTCTCGGGAAAGTAGAAAGGATCGATTGATGGCGTCTGTGTTTCTTAAGAAAAGTTAAGCTAGAAAAAGTCTTTGGACACACAACAGTAGTGATGACAAGGAAAGGAAAAAAAACTCTGAAGGAAAAGTTTTGAACCAATGAAGAAGAAAAAAAAAAAAGTGAAGTCTATGAAGACTTTGCTGAATTAGCCTTAGAGGGAAAAAAATGGCATTTATTATTCATGAGTTGGGTACTGAGATGATAAAAACCCCAGACTATTTATTAGAAACATGACCACTGTTGGCTATCGGAGATGCAGACCGTGTTTGAGAGACTTCCATACATAATATATGATTTCCTGGGGATCTGAAATCTATGGACTAAGAGAAACTGTGTATAGCTTACCTTAACAGTAATCCTTATTGATATTTATTGAACAGTCTGTTTTCCCTTAAGTCCAGTTTTTGGATATGCTGCTTTAACAATGGAGAAGAGAGGGGCTGGGAAGGGTGGGGTGGGGGGAGGAAGGATTATTTTATTTTTTTACATTGTTCCCACTATCTAAAATTTAGAAGTTTGGCGATGAGTGCATTCGTGATGTTTTGGGTTTTTTTGAAGGGGGAGGAGGGAAGGAGCAACATCACGCCCAGTATTTCTCCGAGTGAAGATAAAACTTTTCTAAAGAAATAATAATAATAAAAGCCGAAACAAAAATACTGTCCTACCATTCATCTAGAGACCGGTGCATTTTAACCTATGCTGCTCTAATTTGAAATAAAGGTCTTAAGCGTTAACTCTGTTAGATGCAATATAACAACGACAGGAACTTGTCAGTTTGTCCATGGATTTCGGTGGGATGAGGTTTTTGCTTTGCTGCTGTCACCGGTGTCCAGTGCCTCTCGGTCGAGGCAAGGTAGAGCAAAACCCCAAGCCTGGGAGAACTGTAGGAGCTGTCCCATTCCCATCCTTAGCACACCAAAAGGTTAAAAACCCCATATGTGTATTCCACAGAGGTAATTTTTTAGCCATTCAATATTAACACTGCTTGTATTTCAACGCCGTGGAACTGCAACAGAGGCTGGTTTTGGCCTGGGAGGCGTCGTGTGGTGGCTTTTTGGTTGGGTTATTTTTGCCTTACCTTGCCACCCACGGGAGATGTGGGTGAAGCCTCGTGTGTGCGTGGGGTGGGTTTTGGGACAGAGTTGACCCTTTTCCTTAGAAGGACCTTGCATTTCGACAGTTGGGTTTTGTGTTGATTAAGTTAATCTGTGCGTTCTGTTTGCCATTGCTACTTTGTGTGAGTCTGTATATATTGTAGAAAACGTATGGTGAAAATATTAATACACTATCTCTAGTGTTTTTAAAATTTAATCAGTACAGTACCTGTGCCTGCATGGTGTTACAGACCATGCGTCGCCCTATATTCAGGGTTCAAGCTTTCCCTTGTTTGTTTAAGGGGTTTATGTATAAATATATTTTATGCCTTTTATTACAAGTCCTGTACTCATGACTTTTGCCATGGCATTTTGTTCTACTTATACTGTAAATTATGCATTATAAAGAGTTTCATTTAAAAAAAAAAATTACTTGGTACAATAATTATTGTAATTAAGAGATGTAGCCTTTATTAAAATTTTATATTTTTCAAATTAATATTGTCTTGACTTTATTTTCACCCTTAATGCCTTAAACAAGTTTTTTTTTCCCCCTCATGTATGGTGGTAGCTGGAAAGAGCTGCTGAGCTCTGCCCTACCCTCACTGTGCCTTGGGAGGGGCTGGAGCTGCTCCTCAATGTGAGGATTAAATAATTTACAACCTTTCCGGTAACTCCCCTACAAATTCAGCCTGGCCTTACTGCCCAGATGGCACTGCTGAGCTCACCTGATGGGGCTGATGGAGCTGTGACTTCCAGAGGGGTGTCCCCAAGCTGGAACTCTTCTCATGGCACATCAGAGGGCTTTGGTGGTGAGGATGGTCACAGCTTCCCCCAGGTGTCATCGAGCCAGGGCTGCTCATCGACATCCCCTGCCAGAGTAAACACAGCTTTGTAAAGTCCTGAGAAAACCCAGCTCTAAAACCCTGGCTCACACAAGGTGACCTGGGGAAGGATTTGCTGGAAGCAGCTGAGCAGGACGAGCCCAGGGAGCTCCTCCCTGGGCGCCTCCCCCCCTTGCCTGTATTTATGGTACAAACCCTATTTTATAGCTGAATGAGCTTAATTTGTTCCTGAGGGGAGCTGCCCATACCAGGGATGGATTTGTCTCCCAGCTGTCGCCCAGACCTTCCCTGGCTCAAGCGAGCAACTCCGGGAAGGCAATTGTGGAACTGCTTTTGGTCTGTGCTGTTGGTAACCAGAGCCAGCTCTTTTGCTTCTGCTACCCCAATGGCACTGACTAGGGCTTTTTTTTTTTTTTCTCCTTTTTTGTGTTTTTTTTCCCCTCTCCACCGTATTTTTTCTATGAGGTTTTAAATTATCTGGGTTATTTTGTGTGTTTGAGAAGACTTCATTTAAAACATCAGTAAAACTTGTATCAAAGGGCTCAACTTCACACCGAGTACACAGAGCTCGGGACTGAATCCTGCAGTTCAAGGGAGCTGCAGGCAGTTTTACACATTTAAATGGATGGTGCCTTGTTTTAAAAAAACCATCTGAAGTTCATGGGGTTCATCTTAATTGATAAGCTGGACATAACGGATGGGTGTAGGGAGACTTCAACAACATAGGGGAAGAAAGATTCTTTTTTTTTTCCCCCTTCTCTCTCTTTTTTTTTTAGTCTACCATCAAAGGTTGGGAACTTAGCACTACATCGTAGTATTATTTTTCTTCTGCTATTAAAATGAATCACACTGTGCCTAATTCTTCTTGGGAAGATGAATGTGTTTGAGGCAGCTTGAAGCCATTCAGTGCTTCACAAGCCTTTGCATCTTTCTATCAATGTTCCAAAATACTCACCTCTGTTTTTTTGGATGTCTGTAGAAACAAAATATAAAATGGCTTCAAATACATGGCAGGCTGTTTAGTGGAGATGAAAGGGTATTTGAATAGTCTTTTTAAAATGAATGAAAAGTGAATACTCTCTTCTGTTTCAATTATAAGTGGGACATGGAGCTCGTTAGACACCGCCTTAATGTGTGACACTCTGAAAATGTTCACCTACCTTCAGTGGTTCTGAAACATTTTGTTTTTTAGCTTGTCTCGGGATAAAGATCGTGATTACAGGTCTGGCATGTTCACTGCTAAATGGAGAGGCAGCGTGGGAAAGTTCTGCTCTTGCAGCTTAAAAGTAACATCCAACCAAATTTTTTTAACAGTACAGAAGACAAGAGAGGAAGAACCTTATTTTCACCCAAGTGAGTAGGGATTTTTTTAAGTTTAACTTATCTGTTTTAACAAAAAACTATGCAAACTCATACTGTAAAGTGCCCACAGAACTGCTTGTGGTGTTGGAATGTCCTGTGTTAGGTCCTTCCAGAGGAGGGATCAAAACCGTTCCCATTCGGGTCCTTTTCCAGAGGAAGGACATAAAATATCCTGGTTTGGGTCCTTTTCCAGAGGATGGATCCAAAATATCCCTGTTTGGGTCTTTTTCCCCAAGAAAGGATGTAAAATATCCTCGTTTGGGTCCTTTTCCAGAAGATGGACCCAAAAATACTTGGTTTGGATGGGTCCTTTTCCAGAGAAGGAACCCAAAATATCCTGATTTGGATCCTTCCAAAGGAAAGGCCCAGACAGTCCTTGTTTGGGGCCTTTCCCAGAGGAGGGACCCAAAATACCCTGATCTGTGTCCTTCCAGAGGAGGAACATCAGTAACAAGAGCCCTGCTCTGCAGATCCAAACCCGAGCAGCACTGCAGGAAGCGCAGCTTGAGTGATCCCCAACTTCTCCACGCACTTCAATCACACTAATACTTAACACTTAACACGTTTTTCATCCTCAAAACAGACTGGAAAGACTCATTAAACCCCACAGCACCCACAGAGGGAGGTAGCCCCGCTCCCCTCAGACTGTAGCTGGTGGATAATTGCTGGCATGGCCAGGAGAGCTTCAAAGCCCCTTGTCTGGGTGATGGTCCAACAAAAACACCAGCCCTGGTTCCTGCACGATTAAAAGGTGTTGAAGGGACCTTTAATGGTCCTCGGGAGCTCTTGGGGCTGTGGGGCCTGGAGGCTGGGAATCATGGGCATGCATTGCCCTGAAGCTTTTTTGGGGAAAAAAGAAACACTTTCCCAAGTGTTTTGCAGCTGGAGATTGTTGGGAGCGTGTGGTGTGAGCCACAATGGTCTGGGCTGTGCTGGGGTAGGGACAAGGGACAACCATGGGGCTGGTTCTCCTCTCTGAGTGGGGACAAGGATCCTGGAAACCTGCATTTTGCTTCCCTCAGCAAAATCCAGGCTGCATTTGGATGCACAAAGCATCCCAGCCCATTGCTCATGGGTCTCTCCTCTGACCCAGGTCTGGCAGGTCGATCACAGCAGATACAGCATCTTATTTTGTTCCCTCTCTACCCTGAATGTTTGGCACTGCCTGGTATGAGGGTGCAAAATGTCCGAGCCATCATCTCACAACTGCCCCCCAAATCACAGGCCTAGCACAACAACAACAACAAATTAAAAAAATATCACTCCCACCCCCTTTACCAAAGACACAGACTGGATGTTACTCCGAGCAGCTCTGGTATTAGGAAGGTGCTTTGTGTTGGTGAAGTCCCACAGAAACCTCCCTTCTTTTCCCAGGGGTCAGGAGCACATCCAGTTCCTCACAGCCTTTCCCAAGTCTCCCCAAGGCTGTTCTTTCCCCTCCACCTTGGGAGTTTATTCCCTCTAAACCCACGAGTCAGCGCCGGCTGTGCTGGAGCATCTGCTGGTTTACACTCTGCCTGGCTTGGATTGGCAATTATATTCCCTTCCTCTTTCACCTTCCATTAACCTCGTGTTCCTCAAACACCTTCATCCAGCTACTCCATTCTGGTAGCAACCTCAGATTAATTAAAAAGGAAAAAAGAAAGGAACACTCTCTGTCTTTCAATGAGGTTCCTATCCCATTGCTTTCAAATGCTCTCTCAATCACAGAGCCCAGAAAACACCCACACAGAGGAGGCTGGAGACTTATTTAAGGCAAATCATCTTCCTTCCTCTTCTGAAAAAAGATCAGACTAGTTCTGGATGGTGAGAGCATCTCTGGTTCAGGTCTTTTCCATTCTTCCCAGCAATGTCCCTGGTTCTTGCCCACAGTCTGGCCTGGCCTCCCCACACTCCTTTTCCCCTCACCTTCATTAACATGTCACTAACCATAATGAAGAGTCCCAGGACGAATTTTTCTAACATTCAAACCATGGCCTGCCATATGTTTTAGTTTCTTTTAAATTAAATGAGTGTTGTAATGCGTTTAATCTTCAGGGAGCACTGAACCCACAGAGCAAGAGAGGAGGCTAATTTTGGACATCAGATCTAGGTGATAGCATAATTTCAGACAATTTTGGCTGACCTCCCTGGGCAATGCCCTTCATCTCTTTCATGAGAAGATCTATTTTTAAGGAAGAAAGCCCATTAAGTCTTGCCTTCCTTAATTCAGCTCTTCACATGATAAGATTTGACAGGTAGACCTTCTTTTTTTTATTATTATTATTTTTTTAAAAAGAAAACCGAAAGACCCTCTGGGAATTCTGGCTTTCAACATTTGTCTTGGGCCCTGCAGGAGTCTGGAACATCTCTGAACCCTACGGTTCGTCCTGCTTTGAAACCGCCGCCGCGTCATTCCTCATGCACGTCGCCCGCACTGCTCCTCATCTGCAGTCACAGCACTCCCTGCTCCTGCTCCCACTGCTGTGGCAGCTCTCCTCGCCTTCCCTTCCCTCTTGCTTCTGCTGTGTTGGCTCAAAGCAAGCTCTCCTTCCCCTCTAATCCTTCAGAAGTCAAAGGATAAACGGGATGCATGGCCAAGGTGGTCCTTCCTTGGCTCTCCCCTTTCCCCCTTCCTGCAGAGCTGTACCCTCGGTATTGTCCTTGCACGGGAGACCAGCTGACCCCTCAAGGTCTCATCCAGCCCTAAACAGGGACAGCACAGGGTCCACCAAAATCCCTCCACCCCTTCCAAGTCCTTGCAGCGGCCTGGCAGATCTTGGTGCCAAGGGGTTGTGCCTTTTGCAGAGCTCTGAGTTCCTGCAATGCTTACATCCCTAAAGGTTTCCAGTAGCCATCCAAACACAGTCTTTCCCCAGATATTTCACAGAGGAGAGAGCAAATGTCTCTCCTCTACAGGCACAAACAGCAAATAATCACACAGCACCCGAGGGTCTTCATCTTCAGGGACCAGCCAATCACCCCTCCCCAGACCCAGCAGGACAAAGTCCAGGTTTGTTAATCAGACACTGCTCCTGGGAATGATGCTGTGAAACCAGCTGGTACCCAAAGATCATTCAGGAATAATGAGAGGACAGCTGATGAAATGGTCAGTGGAGAGCCCATTCTGGTCAGAACGGCTGTGGAGGGGTTAAGCCCTTCCCTCGGTGCTGCCACGAAAAACCCAGGCAGAGCCACCAGGGTTTTGCATTGATATTCAAATGCCCAGATCAAAGCAGAACTCCAGGAAGGAAGAGCCAATTTAGGTTGGAACCAGAGAAAACTTTCTCAGCTCACTTCTGGGAAGTGAAACAACCAGGTTTCAGAAAGCTTCTCTCAAAAGGGAGAGGAGTTGCCACAGGAGCAGAGGAGGTGGCTCTCGCCCTCTCCTCCCAGCCAGGGAATTATTATTGGCCAGCAGATCCAGCACACCCCATCACAATACCCGCCCTGCTCTCCTGAAACAGCCACCAAAATGTTCTTCCTCAGCCTTCCAGACAAGGATGAGCTTGAGCGAGTCCTGCCAAGCACAGCCCAGTGTTGGTGTCCCTGTGGCACCAGGTGCCAGTGGCATCCACATCCCAGCATTCCCAAGAGCCACCACGCAGAGCTAAACACCCAGAGCCTGCAGAGACAGCTCGTGTCCAAACTGGGCTTCACAGCCTTTGGGATGGCCGCTGGCCCGCAATCCAACATTTGATCAAGGAGCCAAAATACCATTTCCAACTTTTTCTTCCCTACTGTTTATTCCAAAGCAAACAAACAAATGAAAAGGAAAAAAAAAAAGTTCGAGAGTTTAGCTTTGCTAATTTATGACTCTGTCCTTTCTCCTTCGGGATCCACTGCCCTGACCTTGGATGCGCCGGGAAGAGGAAGGCGAGCTCTCACCTTGCCAGTGTGAAAGGTTGCCAAAGCAAGGAGAAACTGTCTACTCACTCATTCTAGGAGCATGTAGTGCTTTTGTGTTTCAAGCCTTTGTAGATTTGCAATGCCTTTAAACCCCCTCGCAACTGTCCAACGTGGGGTGTTTAATTACCAGGTAAAACTATTTTTTTAGACTCCATTTAATTATTTGATTGCACAGTAACCAAAGAGTGTAAGAGGGCTGTAGCCAGAAGGCACTTCAAAGCAATGCCTTGATGTTTCTTAGTGGGCATTAATGGTTTCTGAAGGCAGGAGATTGTTTAAAAAAAAATATTAAAACCCTCCTCATGATCCCGCCAGCAATCTCAAAAAAATGCATAAACACTGGAATCCTCTGCCAGGGAAGAAAAAAAAAAAGAGTTCAAAGGGATCTGAGAGTTTTCATGTAAAGTTTAGAGTTTAAGGCGTGACTGTTGGCTACGGAGCCCCACTGTTTGAACTCTTGTTTATTAAAAACAGTTTCCCAGCATTTCACAGGGTTCAGAAAGACAACAGCAAAGTGCAGCCTTTTGCACAGCACAGCCTTTAAAGGCTCCATTGATTTCTACCTATATGTTTTATCTCTTCTTTCTTTTTTTTTGATCAAATGCTGAAGTTTAGCACCATATCCAAGAGCAGGCTGAACCGGAGCTGTGGTGAAAAGAACCACTCTGGAATAAGAGTTTGACTTTACTTTTTAAAATACTTTTCAACAGTTCACTCCAGACTCTCCAGTGCCTCAGAAGGCTGGATGACAGCAGCAGCAGAATTAGGAAATGACAGCTTGGCTGGCCCCAGACTCCAACTGCCTTTTTTGATATTATCGCCAACCCTCCAGCCTTTATCTGAGCCTCAGCCCTCAATCAACGTCCAGCCAAACAATCAGCCACTGGGAAACAAAAAGTCCTTTTTGGTTTTTTGCCCCCTCAGGGTGGGAGATACGTAATCCTTCAGCCTGTCCTGTCTGGGCATGCATCTTATTTTTGATGAGCCCACCACCACATCGAGAGCAGGCTCATTCTTTTCTGTGCTTACACATCTCTCTCTCCTGTGGCTTCACCCAGCCTCACTCATCCAAAAAATCCTACTTTTTAAAGTCAAGGGGTTTTGTCCAGCAAAGGGGAATGTGCAGCATGTTGCAGCTCGGTCCTGCTGGCCATGGCTGGGGAAGAGCTGGGCTTTGAAGAGGGTGGCAGCTGGACCTGCTGGACAATTCACAGCAAGATAAGATGCCACAAGAAGGGCAAGGAGAGGAGGACGAGACACAGGAGCACTGGGAAAATCCTGTGCTGTCCTGGGAAAAAAATGCTTGCAGCTGAGTGTTTTAGCGAGTTCTTAAGTCTGACTGGAGAGATCTAAAGATAACACGGCTCAGAGCCGCCCCAGGTTTGCCTTTAACAACAGAGGGGTCTAGAAGTACTGCCAGAAGATGTTATAAAGGCACATTAGGAGCAGAATTAAAGTAAACATAAACCAAAACAAAACAGAAACATCTGCTGAGCAGGTAGCCTGAGAATAAACTCCTTATTAAAGCTGTTCTCCAGGCTGAATCCTCAGCCCCGAGTCACAAGGGCGCTGGCAGGTGACATCGGCCGCGGTTCTGACGCAGGAGAGAAAGAGCTAATAATAGTGTCATGTCAAAGCCCAGCTTTGCCTCTCGGAGACACATCAGAGGGGAAGGAAAATAGGATGTGCAGGCAACAAACAGGGGTTCGTTTGAGTTTCTGGCTCAGTCCTGCCAGGCTGCTCTACGAACATGGCTGGGAGCTAATGAGAGGTGCTCCACGGAACCTCTCCATGCTCAGAGGGCTGCAAGCTGGAGCAGGATGGGGGAGGATGGAGAGAGGATTTCTCGTACTTCCTCGAGGGAAATGGGTGTGTGATGGAGTATGGCAGGCCCAGGTGAGAGCAGGCCCCGGGCGTTTAAATAATGCTCAGGATTTTGCACTGGAGTCACCACATTCAAACCTGAGGACAAGAAACAGCATCCTCTGGGCTGAGGAGATGCTCTCTGTGAGGGACGGCATGTGAAAATGTCTCACCTGATTCACAGCTACCGAGATAAGTCCAGGTTTTAAAAGGAGTGGGAAAAGGAACTGAAAAAGATTTAAAAAAAAAATCTAAAGGGGAAGGAGCAGCAAATTTCTTCCTCTACACAGCTGATGGCGAAGTGGTGCTCCAAAGATCCTCCTGCAACCAGGAGCAGAGAGCTGAGGTTCTCCTCCTGCCATCCCCCAGCAAAAATCTCCTCCTTCCAAACTCCAGGGATTGACGGAAAATATGAACTTAATTTTGGGCTCTGTTTTCCTTAAATCGGCGCAGTTCCAGTAAAATCAGATTAAAATACCTCCAGTTCCTGATGTTTGGGGATATTTAAAGTCAGATCAAAGCACTTTTAACCAGCCTTTTTGGTAGCAGGTTTGATGAGAAACACAGGTGCAGAAATACATGAAGCTGGGCTGATTTAAATGCTGCCCTGCACTGCTGAGTCTGATCCCTTAAATATCAGCTGGGGGCGGGCAGAAGGAATGGATGGATGATGTTTGCAGAGAAGATTAGCTTTTTTTTTTTACTGGGTGCAATTTGAGCTGCTTCACTTTCTGCATGAAAACTTTAACTTGCTTCTTTTTTTTTTTTTCTCTGTAATAATTACATGAAGAAAGAGACTGTCAGGCCACAGAGAGGTGGAGGGTGAAGTGATTTATAGACCATAATCCTTCAAGCACAAGACACTGACTTGTGGGACCAGCACAAGCTCCACAGTTCATGCCCAGAGACCTGAAGGTCTAAACCCTACACACAGATGAACTTTTGGTTCTTTTCTGCAGAATTAGCTGGTTCTGGTGGGATTGGGGCAGGGGGGGGAGGAATTAGAGAACAAAATCAAACCCAAGTGTGCTGGGTGCATATGAAACTCTGCAGAGTTTACCCAAAAGTCAGCAGTGTTGGTGGATGCGGTGGGCACAGGATGCTGTTGGAGGGGCTGGATCCTGCCTTGGCACACTGGTACCAGCATTTTTTAGGGATTTTTGGACGACATATTTCACCCCAAAAGGCTTGGTCGCTCTTGGGTCTCTCTCGTCTTGCCTCCAGACAATACCAGCTCCATTCAAACCACACCCTGGTCCCTCAAAATGAAGGAAATGGAGGCTGGTTAAATTTAATCATTTGACAAGGCCAATTAGAAGTTGTCACTGTTATAGTTCAGGAAAATCAGTGTGTTTCTTACAAAGGGTTCAGCCCTGTTTGTTGACAAACGATGTGACCCCATCAATTCATCCCCAGTGGGACAGGATGGGAAGTACTATAAGATTTTCTCTGCTGGAAGCTTTCAAGTTTTATTGTGTGCAATTAAAATGCAGATGAATAACATAGTAAAATAATAAAATGCTCCTCATAAAAGTGCCCCATTGAAACAAAACTGTCAAAACACAAGAGGGGGAAAAAAAACCTCAACAAAAGAGCAAACATTGCTTCCTCTCAAAATATGGAAGTTTAAACAAACTCCATTCTCAGGAGATCCCAAAGCCAGTGGTTCAGTTGCAGCTTCCCATCTGCTCACCCACAGATCCTCAAAAAGGTCCTGGGGCTCACAGGGGTGTGTTCCCCACAGCCCCCCAAAAGCTGGGCTGCCCATGTCCCTCAGGCCCCACATCACCCCTGGGTCATCTCAGCCCTATCACCACCCTGGTCACCCACCAGTGTCCCCCCCTGTGCTCCCAGGTGACCTGAGGCTGGAGGGACACACGGGGACATTCTCCTGGCTCAGGTCAACACCCTGCTTGGGCTGGTTGCTTTTGTTGACGTGCCCCGAGTTTCACATTTGTGAGCTCTTTTTTCATTTTTATGTGATTTTGCTGCAGTGCATGATTGAGGAATTGCTGCATTTGTGTACAATACATTGTTTTAACAGAGCTGCTGTCAAGTTATTTAATAAGAGGCATAATAAGAACAGGCTTAGACTGTCAACTCAAGTGCTGGGAAGTCAGAAGGTGTCAGGTTTGTGATTCCCACTTAAACTGAACATGCACAGAGAGGAAAATAAAGCCAGGACATCAGGTGTGATACAGCCCGCGCTGGATGTGGCCATGGGGTGTGTGGTGAAACACCTGGCACACAGTGGGGACATGGTGGGGACATGCTCCTGCCAACATCACCAGCCGGTCCCTGGTCCCCACCCTGGCAAATCGTCTCCTACAGATCCATCTGTCACTCCCTGAGACCCCACATGGACTTTTACATAAACAATAATAGCACAGTAAAATCCTAATAATAACAATAATAAAAAGAGAGCAATGCTTCCCTTGTGCTAAATGACGGGGCTGAACAGAAAACAAGGCCAATAACAGAGATAAAAACCAAACAAGATGCAGAGCATAGATGTCAAGAAGTCAGACTTTAAAACTGAGAGACAGCAGCTCTCTGCAGTGCTCTCCTGGTAGCTCTGAGCCTCACAGCTGAGTCTCAGCTCTGAGGAACCCAGGCAAACCAGGGTGCAGATTTGGATAACACACCTGCATGTTGCATTTCACACACCTGACCCAGTAGTGACGCAAAGAAAAACCCTGAGCTGAGACTGCCAGGAGGTAAAAGCTTCCTCCGGTCTGGGTATGTGCACTCTCAGAAAATGCTGGAGTGTATTTTGGGTGGATATCTGGGACAAGATGATCATACCTACTAACCCATGGCTGAGACAAGGACACAGAGACACCCCATAACATCCCCCATGTCAGAGACACGCCCCATAAATTCCTTTGGTCAACACAGTTTGCAGCCCCATTTACCCTGGATCTCCCCTGTCACATCAGCCACTGTCACCTGCAGTCCCCAAAGCACAGATGCAGCTCTCCAGACTGGCATCACTAAACCATTTGTTCTATGCAGAGCAGCTCCCGCTTTCCTCAGTGGCTCCTGCACTTACAGTTGTGATTTTTCCACCCTTTCATATGGTCATTGAACTCCTGTTATCTCCCTGAATTAATATTAATGGCTTCATTTAAGCTTCTCCTTTAGCTCTCCCTCCTTCCAACAACTTTTTGATGGTTTTGATTCTCCCAGACTCCTTTCTTCCCCTGTCCTCATGCTTCTTGTCTGCTCTAATCCGCAGTGTTGCCCTGACATAGCACCAGTGGCACTTGACCTGGCACACAGAGCACTCTGGGTTTGGGTGGTGCCCTCAGGATTCCAGGTGGGATGAGGGGCTGGGAGTGATGTAGGGACAGCACTGGGGACGTTTCAGGGCACTCACTGAAGTGCAAAGAGCAGATCTGAAACAACCTGCCCATGTCCCACCTGCACAGCACAGGAGCTGCTGCCACAGGAGGAGACGGCAAATGATGGAAGGTGTTCCTGCTGTCCCTCCAAATTACTGCAAAAATATTTCAATCTGATGAGGGAATCATGTTAAACAGGTTGTTCTGCCTCATAATAAAGTCTGTGGAGTTCTTTCCCCGTACCAGGGGTGTGTATTGCACCAACCCTGTTGGCACCTCTCAGCAGCCCCAGAGGGATGCGGAGACAGATGCTGTGGTGGGGCCTGACCTGCTCCTGGATTCAGCCCTTCCATCTCTGCCCAGATTTGCTCATCCATGGACCCCTCACGCAGCACTGGCAGTACCAGAGAGCAGCCAGTACCCAAATCACCCTGGGCAGCCTGTCTGGGGCTGGCCCTGGGCTCCCTCCCAGCTCACATTAGGCACTACCAAACTCTCAGCTGACCAAGCCGGGCTCTGAATTTTGTCCAAGATGACACAGAAACAGACTGAGCAGGATCCAAGCACATGCAAATCGGGACTTTTGCAAAACGCTTCCTCCCGCCAACTTTCTGGAATGGAAAGTGAGGATGCTGACATGTTTGGTCCAAATTTACAGGCTTAGCAATGCTTTTAACCCCTGCAGTCTGTTCAGCCTCTCACCCTTCCTCTTGCCCAGAGCTCTCTGCAGATGCTGCTGCACAAAAACTCCAAAACAGGAGCCACAAGAACAGACTCTGGGAGGTTTTTGTCCTCATGCAGCCCAAGAGGGATGAGACAATGCCCATCCCAGTTACTGCATTAGTCTAAATCCATCCTCTCACTGCTCTAAAGCGTTTGCTTAAGGCAGAGCCTTCTCTGGGGTCCAGGATCTCTTTCTTGCATTTTATGAGTTTTTTCCCTAATTATGGAATCTCTTTCAATCTGGCCCTCCTTTGATCACAGGCGGCCCCAGAGAGAAGTCGTCTTGTCTGGATCGACTGAGAAAAGAAAGAGATGAGAGGCAGAAGTGACCTGCCCGGGATGACTAAGAAAATATGCAGCAAAGCAAAGATTTGAAGAGCAGCTTTGCACAGCCACAGCATTAGAGAAACCTCAGGACAAACCTTCTTCCGTGTGATCAATCACCACATCCTCCCAGGTAAATCACATTTCAGATGAGACCTAGAGATGAGCCATCAGTTAGTGCTTCCTGTGGCTGTTTTGCTCCCCTAGTACATTCAGGATGAGAATGGACCGTGTTCCTGAGTATCCAAAGGGAATTTCTGAGCCAGGACACATTACTGGTCCAGGAGAAATCCATCCCAGTTCACCGGCACAGAGGAGACCCCGCTCTGATGCGGCTGACAGATCACAAAGGGCTTCCTATAAAACTCAGCTAAATGAGATTTCGTCAGAAAAAGGCTGTTTTCAGTGCCACTCTGATTATTTACCCTCTGTTGTCTTCCATAAAGGATACTGTGAAGTTAATGATCCAGCCATGGAATTTTAAATAGCTGCTTCATGACTAACAACATGTGCTCCGGATCAGCCCGAGCCTGTATTTACATATTTCCCATGATAAGTCAACATATGGTTCTTGTTTGGAATGTGGAGTTGCACTCTTCATATTATTACCTTTTTTTTTAAACATACTTCTTTTCACAATTACAGGGGAAAAACCTTTTCTTTTAATTACTGCTAGAAAAAGCAGTGTACAAATAAGAAGTTATTAGGTAACCAGGAGCCTGCTAATGGCTTTGACTCCCACTCGATCCTGAACTGGTTTGTCACACAGGGGCTCAGGCCTGGGTTCACAAGCACTGTTGGATCCATGAGGTCAGTTTTTCCCCCATCACACCACAGGACAAGGTTTCACAACCCTTCCCAACAGTCCGGCACTGGCACTCTTTGGGAAACTCGCACTAATGGTTTGAATTTCTTCCCTTTTGAATTTGTACGACTCTTGTTGGGTTGGCTGGTTTTTTCCCCCCTCCCACCTCTGTTTTCCTCCTTACATCAAAGCATCAGCTAATGGCTGGATATAAACATCCTAAGTGCTCTCATGGCACGGCTGGAATCACAGGAATTGGCATTTCCCAACTCAGTGTTGCTCTCCCTGGTGTTCTGCTCCCCTCACTCCCCTCCAACAATTCAGGTTCCAAACCTTCCCCTATTTCCTTCGGGAGATTATTCCACACGGGAAATGGGGCCGAACCATGAAGAGTTCTTTCCCTCCAACCCAGTCACAAGGATTATTTCCTTTATTTAATCTTATTACTCCTACTTGAACCAGGCTGAATAATTCCCATCCTCCCTGGGTATTTGCTCCCCTCTCACACTTGCAGACAGACACCATATCCCACCCTTAGTCATCATTTTGCCAAGCTAAACACATGTAACTCTTTTAATCCTTCCTCATAAATCAGTCCAGCCCTTTCATCATTTTTATTGCTCTTCTCTGAATCCTGTCCAATTTGTTGACATTGTTCTGCTCTTTAGGTACTTGGAGGATGGATATTCCAGGTGAAACTTCACTGGTCACATGTCAGGAGGTTAATTACCACAACCTTCCTCTTTGATTTACCTGCACACAGTTCACAGTACTGAGGCTTGATGCTGTGGCCTCCACTGATGGGAAAAGGGACAGGCAGCCCCCCCCAGGGTGAACTCAGATGATCATCCTTTCCCTGGGAGTTGGGGTTGTGCTGAGTGGAGCTGATGTCTCCATGTGAGACCAGGGAATAGGGGAAAATCCATTCTGGCACCAAAGCTGAATTTGTTCCTCCCAGCTTTGCACGGGGCCCTGGCAGAAGCACATCTTGGGAAGCCCCATCCCTGCTACACCATCAGGAGGTTTGATCCTGCCCAGCTCATGGTCCTGCTGCCTTTATCTCTCTAATGGGGGCCTGCACCCACCACCCCTCACACCACAAAACCCCAGAGCTTTTTGATGTGGAGAGTCCCACAGCACCAGGTGAATTCTCTCTGGATCTCAGTGATGTCACTACTCACAAAAATCACAACATCACTAAGGCTGGAGAAGCCCTCCAACGTCACCAAGTCCAGCCTTGAACCCAACACCACCTTGGCCACTAAACCACATCACAGAGTGCCAGGCTTCCAGGGATGGTGACTCCAATGGTGACTTCCCTAGGGAGCCTGTTCCAATGTTTAACCACTCTTTCAGTGAAAGAATTCTTCCTCATATCCAACCTGAGCCTCTCCTGGTGCAGCCTGGGTTAGTGTTAGACTATTTGCAGACAAATAGCCGATGATAATAAATACCTCAGTGAGATCAAAAGATCCTTAAACAGCCTTAATAAAAAAATAAAATAAAAGATCAGAGAAGTGCAATTTGGTTCTGCTCTTACCACTTCTCTTTGGGAAGGCAACTTTTACATTTCAAAGATCCATGTGCCATTGTATGGAGAGAGTCAGGCTGAGCGCTTTGTGCTTCCTTAGTTTTGTCCAGTGGCTGTCCCACTAACCAGCCTCCTGCAAGGGAAAGGGATTTCTCCCTTCTCCTGCTGACAGCAGCTTTGCTTTGAAAGTGAGAGTTGTCTGCTTCTTAATTAGTGCTATCATGAGCTGGTCACTCCAGGCTGGGAGTGGAGCAGAGGAGCTCAGCTATTCACTCCCTGAGCATCCTGGGGAAGCGATTCCAGCCCAGCCTCAGCTGCCGAGAGCTCCTGGGGATTCTCCTAATGGCCCCATTCAAACCATGAAACACACCTCAGAAGCCTTGCAAATAAACGCAGGGCACTCTATAGGAAGTGCAGAGACTGATGTGTTATAAAAGAGTTTCCTTTCAGACCCCAGGTATCCTGAGGTGCTTCACACAAGGATGTTCAGGGCCAGCCAGGATCCTTCACCATTTGGTTCAGAAGCTGCTCACCCAAAGACTCAGCCACACACAGACAAATCATTGAACACTGAAGAACCACATGGCACCGACCTGCAGAGGAACACGTGCAGTTGTATTCCTGTCACCAGTGTTTGGGGTTATTGCAGAGGCACCAGGCCTGGAGTTGCACTGTGGGATGTGTCACACAAACCAGCACAAAGGATGGGACCATAAAATCCCAGCAGGGTCCCCACGGGCCCTGAGCTCCATCACCCTCCTGTTCACCCATGAAGTACAATAAGAGCCATTCCATCAGCCTGCATGTCTTTCACAGACAGACAAGGGGATGTGCCCAGTGCTCCCTAAAATTTCTATTTCGCTTAAAAAATATTTTATCTTTAAAAATTAGCAGTAAATCAAGACGGAGACTTTTTGACCTGACACTGTAGCAGGCAGCATCTCTCCATCTCCCTCGGTGCAGATTCCCAGCTGACTGCTGGGCTTAAAAATACGAATATTTCCCTTTGTGTGCCAATTTGAATCCACACAAAATGCAAGATAACTTCCCTTTGAAGAAAGTGGGAAAGCAGCATGGCAAGGAGCCTGGGCAGCTATTGAGTTACTTTCTGTAATTCATATTTTCCCTAATGAGAGGCTTTCAAGAAAGATATTCCCCTGGTCACTCTGCGAGTCTGACAGGTACAACAACAAGTAGAGCAGACGGGGCTGTGCAATCCAGAGATGGCTTTGAACCCGCTCCCAGGATACGAGAACTCCTGAACTTTAAAGTGTTCAGATCCCAATCTGGGTCTGTGCATTGTGGTTGACCATTTACCCCACTCCCCCACTGTGCTCTGTATATATTTATTTTTTTTTTCCAACAATGACACAGATGAAAACACGAGATGTGAACAAGTTTTGACCTCGAGGCAATTGTTGGCAACTCAGTTTTTTGAGTTATGCTTGTAA
Organism: Pitta sordida; assembly: GCA_013390025.1. Lineage (NCBI taxonomy): Eukaryota > Metazoa > Chordata > Aves > Passeriformes > Pittidae > Pitta > Pitta sordida. The sequence goes on along the minus strand of WEKX01014570.1, from coordinate 800,710 downwards.
CAGAGAACTTCCATGAACATGCCTAGCATGTGAATTCCAGTGTTTTCTTGAAATTATTACTCCATTTTCAGATTAGTACAACTCAAAACAGTTAGAAAATAAAACAAAATAAAGTATAGGAATACAGCAGGAACATATGTAGCTTGTGTGGTTCCCATGCCATAGTGCTTTATCGAATCCCCTTTTTTGCCTGCTAGGATCAGCACAGAAACTCCATGTTTGAAACAACCTCCAGCATGAGACTGGAGATGACAGAAGGATCCTGAACAAGCACTGCATTCCCTCATGTTAACCTGATATCTTCCTGGGAAAATCAGAATTTCAATGAGTTTATCCAGAGTTTTCCAGGCCAGGAGGGAAGGCAATAAAGAAACATAACTCAGGCCAGAGCAGTTCCCAGAGTTCACTTACAGATCTCAGATGAGAACAGTTCTTTTAATCTTTTAATGGCATTTCAGATTTACTGCTCTACACAACGACTGCAGATCCTTTGGGTGGGTTCTGCCCATGGAGATTCACCTGCCTGTGCCACCTACGACGTTGGGTGTTCTTGCTCCTTGGCTGAACACACTTGCAAATATCCTGCCCTCAACATTTCTATGAATTCAAACAATTAGTTCCCACGAATTCATCAGGGATATAACTTTGAAGTTTTCCTTTTGTGAGCACCGGGGTCATTCAGAGTCATTTGTTGCAGAGACTGAGGGAAGGAGTCAGGACATGGACGGGTGAGGACAGCCAAGGAGTCAAGGTGTAATTTATAAATGTGATAATCGGTTCAGGAGAAAGTGTCCCACAGGATTTCCTGGCATCACGTGTGACAGTGTCTATTACAAGAGTGGACAATGGCATCCCCAAAATATTTTAGGTCTTTTATCTCTACAATAACATTTTCAACAGGCTTTAAACATACAAGCCCTGTCATTAGTTTTCTGTCTCAATGGCAGAAGCACCCATGAAACTACAAGTTCATTTTGGCCCTGGAGCTAAATTCGGTGGCTCTCACAACCTGGAAAGCCCAGGCTGTGCAAACAGGGAGATGAAAAAATTCTTGGAAGAGGAACTTTTCCTTCTTTTGAAGTCAGAATGGATTTGCAAGGGTCTTAAGTGATGAGGGGACAGTTTTAAGTAGAGGGGATATGTGTATAATTTTAACCATGTAAATAGTCCTTTGCAGCCTGGGAATCTTCAGACTTTTCAAAGCTTTAAGAAGTTGGCACTGCATACTTGTTAAAATCAGTTTAACCACTTGCCAAGAGGTTTAAAGAAAGACGACACCTATTTTGCATGAATAGTAATATTACTCTGATGAATTTAGTTATACTAATGGGAGAGCTTAAAGAATATGCTCCTGCCCCTGACTGAATTTTTAAGGCAAATAATAAGGTTCTGGAGGGTGTAACCTAAACCAGACATTTCATAAAAGATTCATCCTTGAACAAAAATGTCATGAAAGCATGAAATGAAAACTAGACGACAATCAGAATTTCTCTTGAAGTGCTTTGTAGTAATTATTTTTAAAAATCCTCACAAAAGGCTCTATTCAATTGCAGAATAGCAAGTGAGGTCTGGATGGTTCAAGGCCAAATAATTTCTGCAATGGAAAAAACAGCTTCAGTCCTTCAGTTCTGATGTAAGGTATTTTAAATGGGCACGAGCTTCAATTATTGCTTTCTTTGCCTTGGCTTCTGTGGGACATGAATTGCCCACAGACAAACCCTCTGCTCTGCAAAGGGGTGACCAGCACCATTTGCAGCTCTAATGCTCCTGATTCCACAGCAACAAGGGCCAAGGGGTTTGTGGCACCACATCTGGGGATGGAAACCCCTCTGCCAATCCTCAGCTGGCCCAGGGATGGTGGTGGTTGGAACCTGCTCTTGGGTGACTTAGAATAAACCAGGCTGGGAAAATTGGACCATTTTCAATGGAAGGTGGGACCATGGCAGAGGAACATCATCACAGGGTGACACACCTGCTTTAGATGAAGGTATTTTCCTGTGATGGAGCACTTTAAATGCATTCAAACTGATCTGGAAAGGGTCGGCAACATGAGAATTGGCCAGAATTTGCCCCATATAAAAGAAATATTGCCCATCCATACCACCACGAGGCAGGAACACACCACTTCCCTACCTCAGGTCTTACTGGTGACCCAAGTGGAAGCTGCTGGGAGTGATGTGTGTGTGAGATGACTTCTAAGTAGCTCCAGAAACCCAGCTTCCAGTGACCCTACTGCACTCTCCTTGGAGACAGGCTCATTCCTGCCTCTTTGGTGGCTTTTGTAGTGGTGCCCAAGCAGCACAAATGGGTGAGAATCAGTCAGCAACCCACTGGCACATTTGCAAGTGCTCAGCAGTGCCTGGACATGCAGGGCCCTGCAAGGCAGAGGGAGCCAGGCTTGGCTGCTGACACCTCCCACCCATCCCTCCTGTCACCCGGGGCTATTTCACTCTGTCTGAGCTCACCACACTTTTAGCTCTTTGTGCAGAAAAAGGGGCATTTCCCGAGCTGCCAAAGCCCAGCCTGGTTGTGCTGGCAGGTGCTGGGTGAGCCCTTTGCACCACAGGGATGGGCACAGACCCCGGGTACAGGTGTGATTTCCCAGCTCCTCAGCAGGGAAGAGCCCTTGTGCATCCACAGGATGACCTGTTCCCCCCCCAGAGCTCACTCGTGTCTCTGTGGGCACCAAGACTTGCTGGTCACCAGCAGGTGGACATTCCCCTCCCTTAAGGGGTCACTGAGCAGTGCAGGACGGATCCCTGGGGAGAACAGGAGCAGGCAGAGCAAGGCAAGGGTTGTTCATTGCATGTACTAATGTTGCTGGTTTTACTGCATGCAGCTTCAGTCCAAGCCTAGGCCATGCCCTGTCTGCCCAGAGGAGCCAGGCTTACACCCTTCACCCCCAAAACTGGGTGACAGGGACATCATTCTTCACAAGAACAAGAGTGACTTGTTCACAGCTCAATACCAGCCTGGTAAAACTTTGAATTTTCAAGCGTGTTTGAGTTGGGGCTTAGCTAAACAAAACTGGTTTTCTAAGTCAGGCTGAGGGATTCTCCCAAGCTGTGTGCCTTCACAGCCCCAGCTCAGATGAGCTTCTGATGTCCTTCCCCCAGCATCCTTCCCCCTCTCTCCTTGTTTATGCTGTTCACCCCTCTGGCAATTCTAATTTCACACTGTAAATCCTCCTGGTTTATCTTAAACCAGGGGCTGACCCACGTTTAAGACCATGGTGTTTGAAGCAGAACCTATTCCCCACCAGAAGATTTTAATTTTAAGCTAAGTGCTGTGCTTTGTTTCCAAATGCTTTATTTAAAATTGCTTCAATGTGTAGCTTTCCAAAAAAAGTATTCCCCCTTTCCTGAGGCTTTTCTGCCTTTGGATTTTTCCCCCTCTCGATTTTTAGGACTCCTCTCTTTTTTTCCCCATTCTTGAGGAAATACTACCCTTGAACAGAATCTGCAAACTGCCTCTGGACTTTCCTGCAGAGGAGTAAACTCTCAGTGCCTCAGTTTACATAGGTGTAAAAACCCAGGCAGCATCATTTCCCTGCCTCAGAGAAGCACAGTGAAACTTAATTAACTAACTAATGCCTACAAAGGGATCCTGTATCCTCAGGTGGACAATCTATATGGAAAACGCACTTCTAAGAGAGCGCCATGAGCACTGCAAGACGAAGACGGGAACAACAGGAGATCACAGGCTCTTGGCTCTCCTCCTCCTCCTCCAGCAACAACTCGGTCTGTGCATCTGTTTCCCCTGAGGGGTTTGTTCCGAGGCTGCAGAGGGAGAAGGACCGAGGGGAGCCGGGTTCTCCCACCGGGATGCTCTGTGGAAGGGGACAGGGAGTGAGCAGAGGTGGCAGTGCCTTTGTGCACGGTTTGTGCTGGGCTTTGTGGAGCTCCTGGGCTGGTGCTGGAGGGCACGAGCAGCTCCTGCAGAAACATCCACAAGGGTTTTCCCATTTTCCTTGGACAACGGTGTTTTCTTTTTAATTTCTTGGTCAGTCTCGTGATTTAAGCAAGATCCATGCCAGCTACACGCACGAGTTCAGGAGTTTCTCTGCCAGGTGAGGAAGTTGCAGGTGATTTGGGCTCACAGGTAATTAGGAATATCTGAGGTGCACTAGTTATTGCTACATGCTGCGGATTTATTGCCAAGTGTTGCTACAATATTAATGAAGTGGTTTGCACTCCTGTACTAGACTGACACATTTTGAGGAGTCATAAACAAATCCTCTTTTCAAGTGGAATTTAAAGCTGTTTTGCAGCCTTGTGTTCTCTTAACAGCCCCATCACTTTTAAGGCAGAAATGTTCAAAGTTCAGGTCCTGCAAATGCAGTTACTACCCCGTTACAATCATGAGCAGCAGAACAGCTCTAGGTCCCATCTCACCACTGGTACCACATTCATTCAACCCTTTCCCAAGCTCTGGTCTCAAACTAGGCTTTATTTCTCCTGACTGGCTCTATTGGAGAAGGTGTTTAAGAACCATATTTCCCAAAAACACATCCTACACTTGCAAAGTGAATTTGTGCATTTTCCCCGGTGATTTCTGGAGCATTTCATGTTGGTAGCCCGTGCATGAATGCCTGGAATGAGCTCTGGGGACATCCTAATCTGTCCCCATCATGATCTTTCATGGTGCTTGCTCTTCCAGTCTGCATTTTCCTCAATTTACTGTTCTGCCACCCGTTTCACTCTTCCCTCCACTTCCTACTGAGCAGGATGAAGACCTGGTGGTCTCACTGGAAAGTTAAAGCTACCAAGAAGGTCTTAGAAGGCCTTATTTTAATAATAAAATACAAGTTCACACAGTCACCAAGAGGGCAAAATATTCAAGTGACAGTTTAAGCTGTCAAACATTAACATTTGGTATTTTTTATTGCCTTCCATTTGTCACATCACCCATCCCACTAATGGCTGTCTTGTTATTAACCATGGATTTCATGGTCATTAACTGGAGTTCAGCAAGTCAGAGATGACTTTATTAGGCATGACTTCAATAATCACCATTTTAATTGCACAAACTCTCCTCCGTGTCCACACTGAGCACGAACTATTTTTAAGCTGAAGCAACATTATCCTTTCCACTGGGCTGCTCAGGGTGCCATCACACAGGGCACTCTGCCAGCAAAAAACCCTAAATAAAATGATGGAGGGTAAGACCTCACCTCCTTCTGTGCTGCTTTGAGGTACAAGCCACATCTGATAAGGCAGAAGTGAGACCGCAAGAACCACATCCTGCTTACGGTTCTAATAAAAAGACTAACGGAGAAAGGAGGTGAGATGGGGCTCAGCTGACAGGCTGGGTCAGCCTCACGCCCTCCAAGTCCACAACAGGGAAGGAACTTGTCTGTTTAAAAAAAAAACAACAAAAAACCCCCCTTAACCTCTCCTCCTTCTCCAAGCAATCCTGTAGGGAGTGGCTGTGGTTACACCGGGAGAAAACAGCACGTTGGCTTTGCCAAAGCATCAACTGTCCTGCTGCAAATTCCACCTGACTTACACCATTGTGGGCCCACAGGATGTTGTGTCCAAGAAGGGCAAACCAACCCCCTTGGCTGGGTCTGACAGGAGAGAAGCGATCGTCTCTTTCCAAGAAAAGGTGGTTTAAAATTAAACTGAAGTAAGAGAGATTAGAAATGGAAGGTGTTCCTGCCTGTGGCAGTGGGGATGCAAACAGACAATATTTAAGGCCCCTTCCTACCCAAACCATTCTGAAAATGTCTGGTGATTCTATGCTAGTCCTGCACTTGTCCATTGCTTTTGGAGGTGACTTATGCTTCAAATGCAAAACATCATCTCCCTTTGCATTGTCATGATTATCAAAACAAAACTCTTCTTAACACTCAGCCTCTCAGGGTGAGACTTTCCCTCTCTGTTGCCTGATCAGCTCTTGAACACCAGCCCTTACAGAGCTGGATTTCCACGTGGATAGGTGACCTGTAATGAAACACACACCCTCAGCACTCTGCCCTCACTCATTTTCTGCACTGGATTTAACATGACTTCTCTCAGATACCAAAATTACAAAACAAAATAAAACCTCCTCACACCAAAATCCAAGATTTAAACGAACAAAAGAACCCCATCCCCAAACCAACCAGAAAAAAACAAATTCTGAAAGTTCATATTTTTCCTGCTGACCAACACAGAAAATTATTTTTGTGGAACTTCAGACGTTGAAGTGTAAGAAAAAGTGGATCAATATCCACCAAACTGGATTCCGTGCCAAGCTGGCTGTAGGGCTGGCAGGGACAAATTCATTTCTGCATGAACTGTGTTAAAGCACATTCACATCCTCAGGGCATGCAAATGCAGGGTTACCAGGCTGCAGCTGACACAAGCCCTGATATAATCCTCAGCTCTGGGGGAAAAAGAACCCCCACCACCACCCACCCCAAGCACCCACAAAACCAAAACACCCCTCAGAAACTAAGAACTCAAGCACAGCCTTCCCAGGTCAACAGATACTTCCATGGACACGAGAAGCCTTCAAGGATATTCTACAGCCCCACAGCCTGAGATCTCCCGCTCAATCACAGCTGTGTCAATCCTGCATTTTATATAGGCCCTTCCTGAGAACTTTCATTGCGCAGTTTGAAAACATAATATAGCATGTGATAAATAATTGTGTTAGCTCTGCACCCCTGAATGGCTTTAACTCGCAGCTTATGCTCAGTAATGAATGTCAGAGTACGCGTTAATAAAAAATTAAATCACCAGAGCGTGGTGTCAGGGAACATACTTTTGTAACCTAATGCTGTTAAGTTTTCATGTCATGTGAGCTGTAATATACAGTAGCAAGGAACAGGCATTCCTATTCCCTTTGAATTGTACAGATGTTTTGTGCTCCCAGAGAATATCCTAAAGAGAGACATACGCTCTTAGCATGTATCTATTATAACGTTATTAGCCACACTCCTAATTAATCCTTAGGAATTCCAGGCATTTTTCATTTAGTCCTTAGCAAAGGAAAGGGGAAAAAAAAAAAAAAAGGTGCCTTAACAACTATTTGTGTCGTAGAGTTAATAAATGAGCCCATCACCCTATACCAGAACTGCTATAATTTTATCGGAATGAAAACCATTCTCTTTGATCTCCTCCAGTTCTTAAATCCAGCAGTTGTGTATTCAAACATCAATGGAAATGTGGTTTCAAGCTTCCTCTTTCATTATCTTTCTCAAAGATAAAAAAGAGCAAAAGAAAAAAAAAAAAAGTTCTGAGCTTTAGAGATGAGGCAATATTTTTACAGTAATTTCTTTATCTGATTTCATCCTGTTTACAGAAGCTGCTGTTTGGAAGATCTCCCCCCCCCCCTCATTTTTGAGATGGCTTTTCTTTAAATAAACGTATATTAAAAAATAGAACAGACAACAAAGTCGGCTTCCTGCTTGCTCTGTATTGTAAAGGAGATAAGGTTGCTAAATGCTGCACTATCTGACTTTGGTTCGGTGCGTGACCTACATGGATCAAGATGGAGATTTAATGATTAAACTTAACTCCTTTATCTTCAGCAAAGGGGAAAGNAAAGAGTACCCAAACAAACTACTTATGTTCTGGCACGATAGAATTACAGTTCAACACAATAATTAACTATCTGACACATTCCTGCGAGGCTGCAGATGTCACTAATGGCTCCAAAATGCCCCTTTCTCTGTTGTCATAACCCAGAGCTCTTCTCAGAGCAGCCAGAACATGCACGTTCTCTGCAGAGGACCAGGGTTGGCAAAACGCGTTTCAGCCCTCCTCAGCTGATTCATACAGATCACAGGTGTGTTTCATGCTTCATATGCCACAGATAGACAAATTTAGGAGCAAATTCAATTAAAACAAAACACGTCCTCAATCTACCAAACCCACAAAAGCATTTTAATCTCTTCCGTTCAAGGCCCTGGACTCCAATCTTCCTGTTTGCTTCTTTACAGCTCTTAAAACGTATTTCAACCTCTCACACCCAGATAACACAGTTAATTTTGCCAACAATTACACATCTAATGTCTCTGAACAAATCAGGAGAAGACACAACCCTCTAGATGATTCCCAGGCTGCTCCTCCCGTGCCTTATCGAGGCCACTGCAAGTAGAGCCTAAAAATCTTGAATTAATCTGCTGCAACACAAACTTCAAAAGCTCTGGCACTTCAGTTTGGATGGCTTGTAAAAGCTACACACACCTATGAATGCAACGCTTGTGCAAAAAAAAGGAAGGACTGGCAACGCAACTCAAACCACCCAACCAAACTCTTGAGTCCAACCTGGGTTCAGGGCATGGCCTCCTGAGTTTTGCACAGCTCACACTCTGGGCACTGCCACTGGTTTTTATTTTTGCATGAAGGCCACATGACACGCAGCAAGTTTTATGAAGTTTGTTCTTAGCATTATTTCAAACCTCCAGGGTTGCTGTCACCCACATGGATCAAAACAGGAGGATTTATTTGCATCAACTCCCACTGGGAACAAAAAGCATCAGCCATGAGCCTCAGCTCCTGTAAGATCCTGAAAAGCAATGAGGTCCCTCCACCTCCAGCCCCAAAAAGATGAGGACATCAAGGACAACACTCACTCCACACCTTGGAGCATCCAAGTTCATTGAAGCAAAGAACAAATTTAGGATCTTACCTTCTTAAAAATCCCTGGAGAGCTGCAAGACCAGCTATTTCAGGTGCCAGAGTTTTCCTGCCAGAAGTCCCAGGGCAGCCCCAGCAGCACTTGCTACCTGCCCCAGTGGGAGCATTTACCTTAATTAACAAACCCACATGGAGCTGAGAGAAGCATTTCTGCCCTTTCCTCCTCCTGAGGTGTTGCCATAAAACCTGGCTGCCCCTGGCCAGGTGGGGCTGATCAGTATTGAGAGGTTCACAGGCAGACTGGTTTTGCCCAGCCACTTTCTCCTGGGCTGGAGTGGGGTGGGAAGAGCCAGGTTGTCCCTGTGCTGCTGGGTGACACTTCCATTTTCTGATAAGCAGCTTGGATGAATCCTGATGTTATTTTAGCACTTCCCAGAGATTTTTCTCACATTTTTAATGGCCTCCCTATGCTTCCCCACCTCCCTCTGACCACATAATAACATAACATCCCAAAAAGCCGACTCAGAAACCAGCTTAATCCTATAGACTATTCCCAACTAAAAGTGCTGGAAGGCAGCAGGCTGCAAACACAATGCTCAGCCCTCATCAGGGGAGAGAAATTTCATCCTGGAGTGCTATGAATGCTGTCTCAGCCAGAAACTGAGCTGTTTCCAGGAGATGCTCTGTAGGATGAGGGGAGATGCTCGGTGATGTTATGTTGACCTCTGCATCACCTGGTATCAGATCAGTGTCTTTCTTGTGAGCCCTGGAGAGTTTGCAGCTTTAGATTCCTATGAACAACCATCACAGCTTGAAGTTTTAGTGCTAAGGAATCAATTAGCCAGTGATGGGAAAGGAGATTTTGGTATAAAAATAAAAAGATGCAGAAAAGAGATGACAACACTCACTGAGCACTCTCTTGCTCCCACATATTTCTAAAGAATGTGAGAAGAAGAGTGGATTTAGGCAGATAGCCTGGATGGAGAGATGCTGTAATGAGCTAAATTTGTCTTGGGCTGAGGGATGGGAGGTTAAGAGGACGCTCAAGTCAGATTTCAAGGACTAATTTCAGAGTCATGTATGGAGCAGTGAACACAAACTACCCTGGTATTTGGGGACATCTGACCTCGAAGCTGGTTCCAGAGACAGAAACATTTCTATGCTGCCACATGAGCCATGTTCCTCCTTACCCTGGTGGACTGGGGACGTTGGATGAAATAAAACGTGAAACAATTAAAAGGCACGTGACTCCGGGAGGGGGTAGGTTTACTTTGCAGGATCTGCATCAACATTTTCTTTGGCTCCCATCCAGGTGGCTCAGCACCCCTTTGAGTCACTTAAACAAACCCAACTTTGAAAGAAAAGCTCTGTCAGAAGTTGTGAGTCTCGCCCAGCCCCACGTTTGCACCGGGGGGATGGGAAGTGACACGTGAGGGGGTCGCAAGGGCCGCGAACCTTCTCTGGAGGTCTCTGCTCTCTGCACACACATGAGAATACTCATAGCAGCCTTCGTGTGCTTTTAGAGCCTTGTGATGAAGGCTCCACGCTGCCCTGTGCAATCCAGTGCCAAGCTTTCTGGGCAGGGCTGTGACAGAGAGATAAAGCTCAGCTCCACCTTCAGTCCTTCAGAGGAGATGGTCAGACTGGGGATTGTGGTCAGCACGCTCTGGAAGGAGGGTGTAGAGGGACCCAATGTTGGATCCAGATGTGCCTCCCTCTCCCTGGTGCTGGGCAGCTGATGGATGATCTGGGGCTTGACTTCAGACTCGTTAGTGACAGAAGTTTTGGTGCACAGATAATAAGGAACCTGGTGCACATTAAAAACCAGCCGCAGGTTTGTTCCAGCAGATAGTTGTGATTTATCTATTTTTACGGCATGGTTTGCAACTGCAGAGCAAACTTTTTGTTCTGTAAACTTCAGCTCAAACTCCTGGCTCACATTAGTAACAATATTTGGGACCTTGTGATTATTTTATTTAGGGGTTTTTTTTGCAATTAACCTCGTCCCCAAAGGTCTTTCTGTTTTGATGGGATTATTTTGATACGGTGCAAGTTGAAAGGGAGCTGAGACAGCTACACACATGTATTATAATCATATTTGAGCCATTTTTGTCCTTCATCTGTTTAATGTCATCTGGACTGCCAAAGTAGCTCAGCTCCTTCAGGGCGAGCTGCCTAATGGGAACCGGCATTCCTGATTTACTGTCCGTGTGAGCAGCTCTGGGAGCGAGGCACTGCTGGGCTGGGCTCAGCCCCCCTGTCCTCATTGCTCAATCACCGTTAATTTTACAACCCTGTGTTAACCTCCTGATAACCATTAACCACTGTCAGTTGTTGCACTTGTACAACAGTCTCTGTAGCTGCTTAGAGGGAAGTTAATTGGAATTTGGTTCTGGACTAAAATCCTGACTTGTGAAGAGCTGTGGAGGCCATGAGCAAAAAAGGTTTCTCCAGTCAGTAACTGGAGTGAGGAAGAGTTTGCATGGAGACAGGTCCTTCCTCTCCCCTGGACTCGGGCACTTCCTTGGGACACTGAGGCAGGCGCAGCTCTCACACCACTGCTGCTCCAACACAAAGTTTTGAATCCCTGGATGCCTTTCACACATATGTGATCAAGCTGTGGATGTGGAGTGAGCTCCAGCCGTCTGGAAAAGATGTGTGGAGGGGTGTGTGGAGGGGGGGTTTGCATCATACGGTCTGTTTTAGACTTTTTTTTCACTTCTCAGTTAATAAACAAATGTAAAATTCTGCCTCCTGAAGTCCCTACACCTCAAAGTTATAAGTGATGGACAAGAAGAGGCTGGAGCTGTGGGATATTGGTGTCGAGATGGATGAGTCTCCTCTTGCTATCCTGTTTCATGAAGCCATCCAGAAACTTGCTTCATCCTGAGGCTGACTGGGGGAAAAACGTCCTGTAGCAGGACGGGGTAAAGTTTAATTTTGCCTCTGGACTTGTTGAGATTGTCCCCACAAGGGGTACGAGCTCCTTTCTCAACACCACTGCCTTCCCCTCCACCTCCTTTGCTGCTAAGGGAGCACTGACAGTTGTGCTGCTGTACTTCAAAACGTGTCACCAAAAGTCATTTCTCAGGTCCTTCTCATTTTTTCTACATGTTCCCTGAGTACATACAGATATTTAATGACCTAAAACTGTAATTGAAGCAATTACTTTAACTCCGAGGCAAACACAGGTGTTAACACTGTCCCAGAGTGGCTTAATGCTTTTAATTACTGTTGTTAATACAACAAATTGATAAGAGGTTTGACAGCTCCTGTTTAGGTTGGGATGTTCTGGTACCCAGCAAATGCTCCAGAGGTGCTTGGAAGCAGCAACCTGCCCAGGAAGCAGAATTACTGAGTCAAACCATATCCCAGGGCATTCATCAGATTAAAATGACTTTTTCCCTCCCTTTCCTCCTTCACCTCCCAGTGTGATTGTGGATGTATGAGCAACAAACAGCAATGGGAAAGGAAATGCAGAGAAACCACACAACCATTTACTGGGGCTTTAGCAAAATATTATCATTCTTAATGTTTGTCGGCATGTGGCAATTTTCTTTGAACTGGGGATAGTTTAAATTCCATCTTGCTTTGAAGATTTAATTTTCTCCCATCAAGATTATGGAGACTGTCTTGGATAATTTTAGGCACACTATTTGCTGAGCTCAGGCATATTTTGCACCATGTATATTTTATGTGCCACCTGCCAGCCAGTGTCCACATTTTCCCAAAGCCTGGAGGTCCTGGACAAATCCTGAGCGAAACCTTTTGCTCTTGCCCACACCCTGTGCTGGAGGTTCATGGCTCAAGGACCCCCACACAGGCAGACACAGCCCAGCACCACTCATTAAATAACATTTCCAGGGACAGTAAAAGCCCAAACCTTGCACCTGTGAGGAACTTTGCTGAGGACCACGTGCCAGACAAATACCTGCGTGACAAGGTGTCTGTCCTGCTGATGATGCAGAACCCCTCCAAGCTCAGTGTGTTGACAGGCAAGCAAGGCGTGAACCTGAAGAAATAGAATCACAGAGTCATTAAAAAGGGAGGAAAATACTTCCAAAATCATCAGGTCCAACCTTTAATGTCTCTGTTGTTCTGATTAAAGCTGGGCCAGTCTTCATCCACTCTCTGGTTTGGCCATGGCAGAATGGACAAGAAACATTTGGAGGTGACGTGAGGAGTCACGTCCAGCCCGGGGGACCACTACAAATTAGGAGATGAGGATGAGGCGTGAAAAATCATGTCAGTGTAAAATCACATCTCTCTCTTTAGAAAAGGAACATAGTGAAAAGGACTAATAGATGAAACCCGAGGCAGACAAATTCAAAATACAGCCTGTAGACACAGCAGTCATTGTAGAGCGTCTCTGAATGACTGTCATGCCTGTGTTTGTGTCTGCAGACGGTTAAGTAGAAAGGGATTGTTGTCTTTATTCACACACATTCCCTCACCCTGAGTTAACTTCCTTGGGCAGGAGAGTGCCCAGAAATAAACTGTCATAACCACTGAGTTAAACTGCCAAGGGGTGGTGAAGTGTCCAGCTCCAATGTCTTCAATCAAGGCCGGTTCCCTCCTTTGAAGATATGCTTTTGCCAAGCACAAGTTGTACCGCAGTCAGATGCCAGTTATTGGACTTAATACAGATAAAATCTAATGGCCCATGAAATAAAGGTCAGCAGAAAAAAAAGAGATTATTGAATGGTTTCTTCTGGCCTCGAGTAGATGAATCTGCAAAAGGTTGGCAGCTCGTACCCACTGTCATGGTGGTTTTCATGGTATCCTTTGATAACGGGATTAGGAACTACCAATATTAGTTCAAAAAAGCTGCTGAAAAGTCTCTGACATTTGGTCATTACCAGCCTTCAGTCACTATTGATTGGTGTCTGTGCTGGAGCCAGTAATCCAGCACAGGGAGGGATCCACGGGGCTGCAAATGTGCTGGAGATCGATCCAACAGGGCACTGCTTGGCACTGATCTCTCCGGTGCTCATGGTGGGACCCTATGCTGTGGATATTTTAATAAACTAGTCCTGATTTTTGTCCTCCAGCAGATTATCCTGCCAAGCACTTTGGCAGCATTCTCGTTTCTCAAAGCAGAGGAATCACCACTCCTCTTCTCCCAAAGCATTTACCATGGGAAGCGACCGCCCTGCCTGGAACAGCATTCCCCAAACATGAATATTTCATGGCACTGGTTTTGGGGAGATTACTTATGGTTGAGTTTTCATGGCCAACAACTAGATTTTTGCGACTATCAGCACTTCTTTGGTAATTTAAAGTTTTCTTGAAAAGAAAAAGAAGCAAACCGAGGCTGTATGGGTGCAACCAAGGTCTTGTGCTCGTACAAATACCACGATAAAAGCACATTGGTTCATAAGAATACTTTGAAATATTTAAGAGAGCATCAGCAGGAAATATATACACATGTATATGTATAAAACTAGTATTTCATGAAGTGTGTGGGAAGGAGAACATTTGGGAGTCAGCACATTTCTTACCAACTGCATTAAGTGCACCCAAGGGTGAATTTTTTATTTATTTGGATTCTTCTTTAGAACTACCCCCTGCAGAGCTTTGGATTTCTGGACATGATAAATAACAACGAGCTTTAGAAAGATGAAAGTCACAAAACATGATGCAAAGAAGGTGCTGAACCTGCCCAGCCCCTTCCTAGGTGAGAAAGGCTGGTCCTAAAAAGCTGAGGTGTCTCCTCAAAACACTCAGACCTGCCTGGATCGAAAGTTCAGTCAAGGAACTGTTCCCAGAACAATGGGGAAAAGCTCTGCAGGGTTTGTCCTACAGTAGGACAGTCAAATTTCCATTTCTCCTTTCTACGGATGGTGCCAGTGGAGCTTCTCCTGGTGGCCAAGGGTGAGAAGTGTCAGGGAAACAGCCGCTCTGGCTCCTTCTGCCTTCCTCGGCAACTAGCCAAGAGCAAGCTGCTACGTATTTTCCCCCTCAGCCTCTCACTTCCAGGGTACTTTGCATTCCCATTTACTAGTCAATGGCCTGGCCCAGCCTTGTCCAGGTCTGCCTCCCCTCCCTGCATCACGTTTGGGATGGGAGCCCCTGCCTGGTCATCGCAGTCCATGGAGAGCTCACAGAAGTGACCCCGAGATCCTCCCGCCCCTCGCTGTGTTTGCTCATTTCCTTCTCAGCTCTCTATTGCTATTTCAAATTAAGGTGCACAGGAAACCAGAGCAGTTTCTGATCTCTCCTCCACCTAAAAAATTAGAACATCAAAACCAGTTTTACCAGCAATAAACGAAGCTACTTTGAAAAGTGAGGCAAAGGGATCTATCTGGAGTCAGTAAGACATTGTTAGGATCTCTTTGATCGGGAGCCTTAAATGAAAATTATCAAATGGCGCTTTAAAACATACACCCTTTTGTTTGATTAGCCTGCTGCAGATAACCTTTATTAAACCTGATCTAAAATTACAGCCATGCACTGGTGGTTCTTTGATGCCTTGGCTGTTTCATTTCCTGTTTATACTATGATACACGTTGCACTAGGAGATAAAGCACTTCTGAAGGATATTAAGACATGAAAGTCCCTTGGCTATTTGCTGGCACTGTTTTGATGTTTTCTTGCTCTCTAGAAATTAGCATATCCTTTTCAAAGACTGCCTCTGATGAGAGTAATCCTTTGCCATGATGTATTTGCTAAAAGTCATAAATGATAGTATATTGTGTAAAGAAATGACACATAAAAGGGACGATGCTAGATTATTGATAATGAGGCAACTTGTGCAACTCTGCTTTTGGCTTTTATAAAACACATTTTTGACACCATAAATACATTGAGCTTATATTAATGAGGATTTAATACTTCTGAGATTTTAGAAACTTGCTTAGAACAACTTTTCAAAAGAAGGTTTTTTTGGGAAGTTTAATGTTTTCACTAATTTTGATAAGATATTCTGTTAAGCACGTTTTGCTGCCTTCATAATAAGGGATGATGGAAAGGTTTTTAGCACGGCTTTGCCAGAATTAAACTGTGCTAGAATATTTATTTTATTAATTTGTATAGTGTCTATTGCCATAGAAACGAGGTAATTATAGAAATTTGCAACAAAATGTTACCTTTCAGAAAAAAGAATTTTGACACACATAAAAGCACAACATAAGGATCTGATACCTGAAGGTGTAAATAAGTATCACTGTGTTGGAGCTTTGAAGTGACACTGATTTACATCACCAAAAGATCTGTCTGCTGTTGTCACTAACAAATGACCTGAGCATTTTCACAGAACAGAAAGCCGTGCCTGGATGACCTAGAAAATAAGGACCCGGGTTTGGGGGTGACAGAGGGACAAGGAAGAGCAATAAGAACTTGGAGATCTTAAATCTCTTCTCAAAGACATTTCTCCAAGACTTTTCAAAGTGCTTTGGATGACATAAATGATAAAATTTCTGCCACCGTATGAAAATAATCATAATATTTACAGAGTTTTGTTCGCACAAACACTCTTCCATCACTCTCAGTAGCTGACAAGACCTGGGCTGTGACAGAGGTGACAAGGGCCAGGCATGGCACATCACTGACTACAAAGTGCAGTGACTTTTGTGGAGTGTGATAAAGATTTACACAAAGTCTTTTTCTGTAGACAGACGCAGAGAGCTGAATTTTGTGTTTTTCAAACACACCCGAGGCCACCTACACACCCCAGGCCACGTGTAACACCTGAGGAGGAGGATTTTCATACCTGAACTAGTAAACAGAATTTGCAACAACTCTGAGTATACCTGAACTCACCCTCCCAAAAATCCAGTCCCTTATCTCTGCACCTTCATGTGGAGCTGAGCCCTCACCTTAGATATCCCAGGTGGATAATCCTGCCCTCAGGAACCAAAGATCTCACCTGATACTCCCTGAAATCAATGGCACAATTGACTGTGGGTGGCTGTTCCAAGGAGCCCCGAAGGCATAGAGGTCACAGCCAGCCTGGAATGGGAGGTACGGCTCTGCTGCCACCAGCAGCTTCCCAGTAGGCACCAGCACGGACCATTTAGAGTTGCCACCATTCTAACCAGCACAGGGCACTACTCTTCATCTCTGTGCACCTCACTGGCTGGAGTTCTGTGAGTTCAGGGAGACTGCAGCAGGAGATGAGAGGAAGGAGCGGTGGGAAAGCGAGAGACAAATTAAACCTCCAGTGATGAAAGCCACTTCAACTGCACAGGGCTAAGACATCACCAAGATGATTGCCAGCTAAGCATGAATTAAGCAAATGTGTCTCCTTCCTTCCAGCTAGGCCTCCAGCGGAATTGCCTTCTCCTACAATTTACCGGATTGAAAGAGCATTGAGTGACAAAATTACTATTTTAATGGCTGAAAAACAAAATAAAATCACAAACATTTGACAATTCAAGAGAAAAAGACTTTTAAAAAATTGATAGTGTTTTTTTTTCTGTATCCTTGTCAGAAAGTCTTTCAACTTCCCTCTTGGAAAGCAGAGACATGAAGAAGGTGCTGGGAAAAGGATCCCTGCGTGGGCACCTGCTGTTATTATGGCAAGCAGTGACAGGGAGCGGAGGCATTTAGGATTAGGCCCTAAGAAATGGTGATTATCAGGACTGCTTTCTGCAGGACCTTTGCTCATTGGCCTACCTGCCAGCTGGGAACAGGATTTGCACGATTCCAGCCAGCTTCCTGGGGGATGTGTCCCATTCCATGGAATATTCATGGCAGCGATCATGACTCATGAGATCAGCTCACGCCTATAGAGGGTTTTCTGCAAATTTGGGATGATTTACCTAAAATACGTGTAAGACTTTTGCTGAACTCATATTCTAAGCAAAAAGGAGTGAGGACAGGCACTGAGCAGACAGCACGTGATGTCCTCAAAGCCAAAGGTCTTCCTTGGAGGTCCTTGACAGCCTCGTGCCACTGTCCTCGGAGCCATCCACGTTTCCATGAGTGCGAGGCAGAGGAACCAGAGGCTGCTCCAGAATCCATCCCTGCCCAGCTCAACTGACCCGAGAGGGAGCTGTGAGTGAGGCCAGACACTCCCTGCAATAACGGCTCCCTCCAAGAGCCTCGGGCCAAGGACTCTTGCCTGCCAGGGTGTCACAAGACAGGTGAGTCACGGGAGGATCACAAAGGGTTGTTCTCATAATGGAGCTTAATAACAGCCAGAGTCAAGGTAAGAGCACCTGCAAATGGGATGCCACAGAGCTTTACAGCCTGGCAATGACACTGCTGGGCAACTCCAGCTCAAAGGTCTCTGCACTTGCTGTGTCTGTGTTGGTCTTGTCCTTCACAGGAACTTTGGGGCTCATGTGTCATTGCCATAGGATGGGTCATTTGCCGGGCATTATCTGGGCAGATAACAAGTTCCCTCTGCTCCTTGGGGTGCAGGCCGTGAGCCCTGTGTGACAGCAGAGGCAGACAGTGAGGAAGAACAACTTTGGTGCCCGAACCACCAGCTGCAAACATACTGTAAGCTGGACAGAGAGTGATGAGTCCATGGGATCTGCTCAGCATGGTGGTGACCCTCCTAAATTCATAGTCCAGGAGGAGATATGCTGTGCTGGACCACAGATGGCAGCTCTGACCAGCTCCAGTGGCTGGCCAGGGAGAAGACCTTTGGTGTACCTTGTTTGGTGGGATGAGGGAGAGAATGCTGATGGTCTCCTCTTGGCCTGAAAGCCATTAACCTACTTGGCGATCCTAAAATGTCACATTATCACATCCTGCTTTCCACCTGTGGCCCTGTGCAGGATGTCCTCTGCCCAGCTGCGTTCTACACAGTGTAACTCCTCCTTCCATCAGCAAATCCCTCTTCCTCTCCATCCTGCTGCTTCACAACCTCAGGGAAATTCCCCTTCTCTTTCCCGACATCCAGGGAATGCTGCCACAGTTACCTGGATCCTGCCAGCCAGGCAGGAGTTCCATGAACAGCAACAAGACCTCACCAAATAACCGTGTCTAAAACTGCCTGTTGAAACACCTGGGAGAAGGACAGCTGCTCACCTGAAGATCTTCCCGCTCATTTGCTGAAGCTGACGGTGCCCTTCACTCCTCCCCTGCATGCTCAAGGCTGCACTTCAGGCATCCAGACGCACTGTTCACAAGATTTGGTACAAAAGGTGACCTTTCCCTTTGGAGTTCCACGGAAAACCCACCCGGCGCACACCCTCTCCCTTTGTTTGTCTCCTGAGCATCGTTAGGGTTTGATAATGATCTCAGAGGTGCTAAGCTGATAATCATCTACCTCAGCTACTCCGTACACTTTGTCAGGCACGTTGGTAATGAAAACATAAAGTGTAAAGATATCCCCTTCCCAAGGTAATGGAAAACCTGAGTGGAGATCGACATTAGAAACAAGATAGGCGGAGGGAGAAGCCAAGCAAAAAGGAGGAACATCTGGTTCCGTTTTTCTTTGTGAAATTATCTCACACTGACCAAGCAGTACCTTCTCTGAAGTATATAAACGCTGAAGACACACACACATGGTTGTTATCAAATGGTATTGTGCAAAATTAAATTGGCTACTTTATGGTGAAATGGAGAAGGAAAGCAGGCATTTCAAACACATGCGTGTCTCTCAGCGAGGTCTGGAAGCGATCACGATGCAAGGATGGCTACTTTAAAATATCTACAAATAGTTAGGGCCATTCTGTGAGATGAATAAGCTGGGGCTGAATTTAATAAAGTTATCAAGGCCATAATAACACAGGGGCCAGTGCCTGAAACTAATAAGTGGTTTGGTGAGCATGAGATAGTTCATATGTGCAAAGCATTCCTCCAGCGGTGACTTGCAGAGGTAAAACACCGTGCCAAATTCCTCTAACCTCACCAAGATGTGCTGAACAGCTGCCCTTAGGCCAGGCCCAGCCAGCTGGGCTGGAGGGCACATCTAGCACGTTTTTGTCCAGGGGACAGTCACAATGTCCTTCAGAGAACAGAGCTGGTGGGTTCCCCACTGCAGGCAAGGTTTGTCCTCACTCTCCATGCCAGTCAATCATGTTTGTGGTTTGAGAATCAAGAAAATCTCCACCAGAAACAATCTGATCCCAGTAGCTTCAGGGCAGGTTCCTCAGGGCTCCAAACTCACTGATCACCCCCAGGCACAGCCATGGGATCTCACAGGTCCCTGGAGCTGGGCAGGACATGGGGACACAGCTGAACGTGGGTGTGGAGAAGCTCTCTCCTTTGCCTTCTCTGAAATCAAAATTTTCCATTTGTAGAAAATTCCACATCTCTGATTTTAATTTTTATTTGTCTAATCCAGAGGAATATTTCAGATGTGAGAAATTTTCTCTGGACTAGAAATTCCCGTTACTGCAAATGTCAAGAGGAAAGCATTCAGTTTTTCCATCAGACCTGTGGCAGAGCAGGAAAGAGGGCTTGATTTCCCTGTATTCCAAAGATTGGAGTTCATCAAGCCTCGCTGTAAGACTTTTGTTTGGATAAACCCACCTTTCCCACACAGCTGCAAACCTGGACAAAGGGCGAAGTAACACCCCTACCTGTTTCGTTTTGGGTTTTTTTTTAATTTCAAGTTCAGAAGCAGAGACCCGGCAGCAGTGTCAGGTTGGCTTCAGGGAATGCAATTCTCATTCCTTTGAAAATTCTCGTTCTGCTGGTTGGGAGTTTTGTTCAGCATTTCCCTTCCCAGCTGGCATTGTGAGGCTGAACTTTCCCAAGGTGGTGAGTGTGTGGCAAGAAGAAAAGAGAAGGGCAGATTTCATCTAACCTGGAATTACCCGGGGAGTGATTCTCTTCCAGAGATCCTAATCTGAAACTGCCTCTTCCCCTCCCTCCTGTAGTAGTTTACAACGCCTGACGTAGGTGCACAGGGGTGGACTCTGAGTCTGGGAGCACCAATGGGGCTGGCCACGGGCTCAGGGAAGAGATGGATTGGCATTTTGGCTCACAAGATTGACGATCAGGTTTATTCCAAGCCATAACTGTGACACAGCACCGTGAAAACCACAAAATTTATGTAAAAACCACTTAGGCAGAATTTACTCATCTCTCACCAATTTTGCCAGGGCAGAGCAGTTTAGGTGAACTTCTGGGCATCTCCCAGAGTTGGTTCTGTTGCACTTAACTTTAAAACTCTCCACTACAACCCTCTGAAAATATAGGAGAGGTGGCTGCAGCCACATCCTTTGGAGGGAACACTTATGGAGGAGACTTTCAAATTGCCTTGGGAAATGCAACTCTGAGCCCCAAGTTTCAATGGAAATGCAGCAAAGAAAACCTCAAAAAGCAAACTACAAGCTCCTCTCCCAAATTTCCTTTTCCTTTCATGGCACAAATTAGAGAATACAAACTTAGTGGAATTGCAAGCATCTAAGAATAGCTTTGATTTTCCTAAACATTTACAATTCTGTTTTATGTACATCGTCAGAAAAGGAGCAAGGAAATACAAAATGTAAATCTTTAAATGAACCTGAATACCAAGGAGACTTTACATATCTACTTGGAACAAATGGGATGTTGCAGCTAAGTCTCAAACAGGGGAATCACAGAGCTTCAATATCCGTGGATGCGTGGAGTGTAATCAGACATGGGATGTCTCGTGTAGGGTCCTTCTCTCCCTGGCAGGTTAAGAAAACTGTAGTAACTTGCTGTAAATTTTGCTGCCTGTTTGGTTTCACAGCTCCCAGAGCCAGAATCCCATCTCCATTTCAGAGAGCAGCTGTAAGCTGGATGTCAAAATCCTCCCTGGAAAGGGGCTGGGGCAATGCTCCATGGACACCATCCAATTAAGGGAGTGCCATGCGAGGTCTAAAGAACCCAGAACCTGTGGACTTAAAACCACCTCTAGACATGGAAAGTTTGTAGGAATTCTGCTGAGCCTGTTGGGTACCTTTGATAAAAAGTCACATTTACAGCAGGGATATTGTTCTCGGTTGTACTCAGTGCTGAGAGAAAAGTTGGATTTGGGAGAAGGTATTAGCCCTTTCCCCAGCAGGACGGCCCTGACAGAGCAGAAAGCATTAAGAAAGCAATTTAAAAAATATAATGCTCAGGAAGCACCTAATTTTACCACCAGCTGGGTGTTAAATTAATTGTGTGCAAGGCAACTGTGGCACAAGATGGAAAAGTCAGGTTTAAAATGTGTGTGCTTTTGTAAGGGCAGTTTTGATTCTTGGTTGAAAGCAAAGGGTGTATCTCACGGAAAGCATCAGGTGATCAGTGAAGGATATCATGATGGATTAGCCCAGAGAACACTCAGAGGTCAAGAGCAGGTTATAACTCTCTCCAACACTGAGTTATGAGCATGTGTTACCATCAGAAGGTATGGAAAGGTTCTTTCGGAGCGGGAAGGAGGCTGCCTATGGACGGGCAGAGCGATGATTCACTTGTCTCATCAGTCTGAAGAAACACACATTAGTGAAATCCTGGAGACCGCAGAGCCTGGAAAGTGTTACCACTCCCATTTTCTCACTAGGTAAACTGAGGTCAGAGATGCTTTTTGACTTGCCCAAGGTCATGCACAAATTAGTGGTAGAGCCAGAAACAAGTCCTAAAAGACCCCATTTCCTTTCATTGCCACAGCGTTTTCCATTGCAGATGGAAATGTTGCAGGCCTGTTCAAAAAGAACCCATTACCCAAGTCTGCAGGACTTGTAACAACCTCAAGAGAGATCAAATAACCCCGTGGTGAAAAGGCATCCAAGAGCAGCTGCCTGCCTGCTGGCTGGTTTTTAGGCTGTGATTCCTTCAGTAGCATCATTCCTGGTTCCCACTGAACACTCTTAATTTAGATTGATGGAGCCATTCTGCAAAGCAAGAAACTTTCACTTACAGATATGCAACTTCTGTACTTGCTCAAAACAGCCAGAAATGTTATTTATACCAAATTTACAGCTCAAAGCTATCAGCTGCTCCAGCCCCTCCCTGCCCGCTCCTTCCATTTCTTTTATTCTTTTTTTTTATCCTCTTTTTCTTCTTTTTTTTTTTTCCTTTTCTCTGGTCAGGCTCTTGTTTTGGAAATACCCCAGATTGTAATAATTTTACTTGTACTGCATTACTTGGCTTTGTTCATCTACTGATGAAGTGCCAGCCCTGAAGTAGTGCCAGATGAAAGTAGGCATCCTGCAGCACCGAGGGGAACTTTCCTGGGATTATTTACTGACCGAGTCACCCTGCAAAGTGTTCTGAATGAACAGCAGGTCCCTGCCCAAACACGGCGGGGAAGGTGCACAGAAGGTCTGAAGCACAGCATCCATCAAAGCCCAGGGAGGAGGCTGCAGCCCCAGCTGGACCTGCTCCGGCCACAGCTCTGGCCAAGAGGCTGAGAAAATGCACAGCAGCAAAGTTTCAAGGGAACCCAAACACTTCAGTCTCCTGGCTCGTATTTGGGGTGGTCTGGGTTCCCAAGCACGTCCATCTACAGTGTGAAGCAGCAACAGAGCCGAGGAATGAGGGAAAATCCAGCCACCATCTCCCCATCCTGCTCCAGACAATGCTCGCCTCCCGGCTGGTTTGGACTCCAAACTGGGGTGAGTTCAATTCTCAGGCCCAGATCCACTACAAAGATCTGAGCCTTGATGAACATTTTAACTAACTTGGCCCAAATTCCCAGTTCATAAGAGAACACAAATCCAGGCACTTTGATGTGGTCTGAGGTTTTGTAAAGAAAGGTTCAGCTGGCTCTCGGCTGACTTGGGGTTTGGCTGTTCCTCCTGGGTCACTCCAGCCTGTGAGGGCTGGCGTGGGCTGGCCCAAGGCTGTCACTGGCACAGCTGGGGAGAGACCAGCTTTTGTCGCTGCAAATTGTGGAGAGGCAAGAAAATAGTGGGTGACCGATGGGATTAACTCTTTGCAGGCTGCACAGCGACCTGCCACAAGTCCTCCCAGAAACTTCATCCTGTGATGGCCTTCTGCAAACAAACCACCCTCTGCAACAACAGGATTTAAACAAGCAGATCATCTTACAGGCTTTTCTTGGGTTTGAGTCATTTTATGAGTTTAACTTGCACACTGGGAAGATTGTGATCTACTGAATTATTACAGCAAAACCCCAAACGCCAGTTTTCTCTCATTATTTTCCCTTGCACAGGTTTCAAATTGTAGGTGCAATTCCCTAGCAAAGAAGAAGGACTTTTTTTCTTTTTTCCTTGGGGTATTGGACAGCAAGTGAAAGTGAGCTCCTGGAAAGTGAAGTCCTTTGGGTACTTGTGCATGTCACACCAGCTTGCTGACCAGTAACTAGCTTGGTTGAAGTCTGGCTCAGCAGATCCAACTACAAAGACAGGCAGTTTTGAAGGACTTCTTTCTTGCAAGAATATGTAAGAATCCTTTCTAGGAGCAACTGCTTAAGTCCCTCCTGTGATCTCCCACAGTAGACCTAAAAAGTAGATTAAGAAAAGTAATAAGCTAAAGGAAAAAACCACAGTGCTTTGCTCATTTATTTTATACATTAAGGGGAACACTGACCTTCGAGATCTCTTTTTTCCCTGGAATTCATGGTGATGAATAGAATGTATTCTGACTTTAAATGAAACAGAGTGCTTTGAAAAGACAGAAAATTAGCAACACATGGGCCAAAGGACCCAAAGAGATGAGAAAAAAGGAGGGGGAAGAAAATGAAGGAAAGTTTCAGATGTTGCTATGATACTGCAGCAGAATATTTTAATATTTCTGCTGTAAGGGGATGTCAGGCCCCCTTTGGACATCCCCCTGGCATCATTAGGAGGCCTTTCTGTGTGCAAGGCAAATAGAAATTACACTTCCTCCACTGCAAATGCCCCTTTACCCCCCAGACCAGCGGATGCCACAGAAGAAAAGGACGTTGGGATCTTACAGACAAGGTGGTTTTTCTCTGTTCCCTGTTCCCCTCACTGCTGTCACCCAGAGATGCTCAGTCATGTATGACACGATCTCCCCTTCCAGGTTCCCCAGGAGCCTTGGAATTCTTGCATTTCAATCCCTGGTGCTTATTCCCAGGCTCCCCTTTTCTCTTCCCAAGGGGGGACCCAGACATGAGGCAAAACACCTTGTGCACTGCCCTGGGTATCCCTGGATGTCCCTGGGTGTCCCTGGGTATCTACACTCTGCAGAACAGCCACCAGGTCACCCCAAGCTTCCCCACAGGAAGCTGTACTGGACCATACCCCTAAAGGACAACAGCAGTCCCATTAGCTGGCCACCAACACTGTTCACAGTCCCTTTTTCCACAGCCAAACTCAAGTGTTTCTCCCTGTCCACGTTGCACCTGCAACCTGCACCAGAGACAGGGCCTGCTCTGGACTCATCCACTCACACAAGCACGAAATAAAATCAATAATAACAACAAAAATCACATTGCCATTTATGTTTTCGCCATAACTTTTCCGTAGCTTGCTTTTCTGGGGGAAATAGCCTTGTTTTTCTCAGAAGTATATCTGAAATATTCCATTCCTACAGGAGGAGGCAGCTCACTCAGTAAGGGGTGAGTGGTTGAAAACAGTTTATGACCCAGAAGAACACTAATTACCTGAGCCCTTGGGATGGGCAGGAACCTTCATCAAATCAGGAATTAGCTAAAGCAGGAGCTGAAGTATCAAACTGTTCACAATTAACTTGGTGTAATCATTTAAGTGTCTCATTAATTGATTCAATATTCTTAATTGAATTCCCAAATACTCCCTTTTTAATTAAGGTTTGATTCAAGCCAACCAGAGCAAGGGAACTCGGAATGAAGGCTCCCAACTTCTCCCCTGATGCTGTTGCAGCTCATGTGCTCGGAGAGGCCACGTGCTGGTAGGAAATGACTCCAGGGGAAGGCAATTAGTGCCCACCTGTAATTAGAAGCCAACCTGGCCATGTCCATCAGTTCCCAGTGACACTGGGTCATGCCACAGTTATACATGATGCAGACAGCTCCAAGAGACAAAATGTTTTTTCCTCAAGTGAAACCAAATCTGGGTAAAATTAACATTCTATCCCGCGAGTACATTTAGTCCAGATCCAAGTCCGCTTGTTTTTTCCATTCTGTCTCTGTCATTTTAGCTCGTTCATCTCTCAGCTGAAAAAACTGGAAGGGGGGAAAAAAATGCTCTGCTGTTGCACAATCTTGAGAACAGTTCCGTGCTCCCCACAATCCCCCTGGATTCATGTCTCCCCTGCACACCCTGTAATCTGTATTACACAGCCACACTTAGGGATTTGCACAGACCTGCTGTCTTTTCCCCCCATACTTTGTCTTTCCCCCCCCAATATTTTTTGAGTTTCTGGTTAAAAATTACTTTGGACTTTGCTTCTCCCCTTGGCCATTGAGAGGCTTTGCTTTTGCACGTGATGCACAAATATTTCTCTAAAAGCTCTTCTATTTTATTTTTTTTTTTTAACAAATGCTGCCGGTTTCTTCCAGAGCTTAAATCAGCGGAGTGTTAAAGCAAGGAAGTAAATGGGAAGCCTGTGAGTGAAATGTTCTATCCAACAGCTCTTGCAGTACATAATAGCATAAACCCTTTTTGGCATTAGCTGTGGCCCACTTTGGGGAAGGACAGGAGAGAAATTAAGCCCCTTTGGGCTTTGACTTCTGTGCCAGATCTGCTTGCTAAGGTCCCACTTTGTGTGAGGTTGTTAATGGCTCATGGATTATGGAAATCCTTTGGGAAATGGGGCTCTCTGAGCAGCCCCATGTCTCAGGCTTTTTTGAAAGAGAAAGTCAAAGTCCTGGGATGGTTGTTGGGCCAGTCCAACACAAACTCATCCAGGCACTGGTGGGACATGTTGTGATTTGATGACATCGCTGGCTCTTACAGGGCTAAAACTTCCTTCTCAGTGTTTCATCTGGTCAAAACTCCCACCACTATCTCCACCTGCCTCCTGCAGCGTGGAAAGAAAACCCACACCAATTTCTTATCCAAACCCTCCCAGATGGCCACGGCTGGGATAAAATGAGAGAAGGAAGCAACACCCTGAGGTCACTTTTTGTCCTCAGACCAGTGTCATCCAGGTCAAAGGCTCAGTGCCCCTCATCCCAGCTGGTTTCAGCAGGGAGGACACCTGCAGCCTGGGGGCATCAAGCACAACCCTCATCACAAAATGACATCCTGACTCACTCCTGTCTCCTCAGGGTCTTTTGACCCTGAGATTAGCTCAGATGGTTCAAGTGTGGTGCTAATAACACCAAGGTTATGGGACCAATCCCTGGATGGGCCATTCACTTAGCAGTTGGACTCAATGATCCAAACACAGAATATTCTGTGATTCTGTGAGACAATTTGTTTGCAGGTGGCCTGACACTTGAACGAGCTGGTGGCTCTTCCCACACAGATCTGCAGGTCTACAAAAATGGTTTGTGTTGGAAGGGACATTAAAGCTCGTCCCAATCCACACCTTCCCACTATCCCAGGTTGCTCCAAGCCCTGTACAACGTGGCATTGAACACTTCCAAGGATGAGGCATCCACAGCTTCTCTGGTCATGATTTTCCTCTCAGTCTCACATATATAACCAGAGCACTCCACCTGTTCTCCATCAGTTTCATCCCCTGCCTGTCAGGTCTTGCCTTGTGGGTCAGAGTGTCCAAGCCCAATGGTGCCCTCGTCTGGCTGAGGCTCCTGTGGGATAAATATCCACTGCAAATACTCATTCTCATCTTCATCTGCACACCAAGCAATTCCCAGAACAATGGACACAAGCCCCAGCTGGGCTGGGATGTGGTTATGCATCACATCTGAGATGGGCTGGACCCACATAAGCCTTTTTTCCACCCGTGCCACTGGCTGCTTTCCCCAGCTCCTCCTGGCCTTTCCACTCCACATGGAACTTGTAGCCTTAAGAGCAAACTCCCCAGGTAATAATT
Organism: Pitta sordida; assembly: GCA_013390025.1. Taxonomy (NCBI): domain Eukaryota; kingdom Metazoa; phylum Chordata; class Aves; order Passeriformes; family Pittidae; genus Pitta; species Pitta sordida. Next base: position 773,378 of record WEKX01014570.1, on the reverse strand, counting down.
TTCAGGGTCAGATAAACACTGCCCTTTTTCTCCCCAGTGGACACCACAAGGAGCGGACAGTGGGGCCGAGGGGCAACACACGCCATCCAGCACCTTCCAGCAAACAAACCCAGTGGATTTAAAATGTCATCATGTGTTTGTGGCTTTTTTTCTTTTTCCCCTCCAAATGGATCTTTCAAAATTCAACTCTTGTGGTTCCTTCCACCGATTTTGCTCCAAGAGATAAGGCTGAGTCTTGGCGAGCGTCCAGCTCAACTGTTGACGGAGCCGTACAGTTCAGCGCCAAGCTGCAGGACTCTTCCTCCAGAATAAAGGCTCCTTTTCAGTTTACAGACACAAATACATGAATAAAAGCATATTTCATGCGTGATGTCTAAGTATATCAATCAGATAACTGGAACTGGTGTGCGTGTGGAGAAGTTTCTGACGTAATACAACTTGTACAAAGAAGAAAGGCGCTTTCATTAATCTGGTGCTTGGAATGTCACTTGCACACCAACAAGTGATTCAGTAAGAACTTGGAAAAACAAATGAAGGCATCGGTTTCAAATGTGCAGGAGCCTCCCAGATTACAAGAGCAAGTGAGTGGACAGGATTCACGAGCAGAAAGACACTGCCAGATCCCAGAAAGGTCTTGACAAATAACAGGAAAATGCAGAAATTACGCTGATGTGTCCGATAGAAAATAAAACAGTTCACACTGTTGTCTCTTTTGGGGGGGATTGGGGATCTCAATCTGTCTGTGGCTGGATCCAGAGCTCACTGGTGATGGACAAGCAGCTCTGGAGTCATCCAGCCTCTCTCCACCTCTGGTTTGGATCAGCTTTGCCTGTTGCTCATTTCTCGTATATAAAAGTTTAGCCCAAGCCCTGTATGACATTTATAGACATCACACAGCCTGAGCCTGGAAGCAGCAACATGGTGACAGTTCTCTGAAGGTCGGGAGTCACGGCCCATCCCTTGGGAATTCTCCATGAAGGAGGGGACAATTTCCAGCTGCTGTCCAGGGCTTGCACAGGCTGGGAGTGTGAACACCCAGACACAACCACGGAGCAGCCCAGCTTCCCCCACACAGACATTACCCTGGCCGTGCCACTTTGTCTCCTTCCTCAGAGCAGCACCATCCAAAAGGGCTCTGCCCGCTTCCCAGGGAAAGGTTAACAATTATGCCGAGCTAATTGTGTCCCGATAAAAACACCAGCCCCATTGTTCCAGCCTGGTTTGCATTTTCATATCTAACTCCTGTTTATTTAACGTAAACACCCTCAAATTATGCTCTTTTAAAAATACAAGATACCCCCAATTTTATTTCTAGGGATACATGTTCATTAGAGATAAGGTGATTTAAAAAAAAAAAATCATTTTATACGGCTAATTGTAAGCAGAAAACAATAAGCTTGCCATGAAAATGCACAAATAATGCACCACACAGGCCTCAAATGGAAGAAGTTCAGTAATTGCTTTTTTGATAAGATGTTTTCAACTTCTTAATATTATTTTCATAGCTAGAAATCTTGCTTTCAGACAATAGGCTGGGAACTGGCATTCCCTGCATGTTTTAGACAAATAATACACTCTCAATCGAGAGCAATGGAAGAATTGCTCCTGCCTTGTGGGTATTACATTTTTTAATCTACCAACAAGTTTGGTTTTTCTTTCATTTCTTCAGTTTTACAGAAAGTAATTCCGAACTGTAAGCCACAACTGACCTAACTACTTATTAAAAATGCTAATATGCTTTTGTGCTTTGATGTCTGGTGAACAATAAAAGGGAGAGAGTTACTCTGGGACACTGTAATCCTTTATTTGTCACTAAGTTATGACACCCAGCAGAGCTGTGTGACAGTCCAAATCAATCATCCCCCATGCTCTGCAGGCCTTCTCTGCCTCCTGCAGAGTCTATGCAGTTTAATTAGCTTTTTTTCACACTAGCATAATGTACATCTGCAGCTTCAGCAAGAAAAAGAAATGGAGGATAGTTCACTGGGATACGGTGCCTTAAAAAAAGTTCATATAAAAAAAAAAAAGTCTGAAAGAAGAAACATCACAATCCTTTGTAGTTTACTTCAGAGGAGTTTGCGGTAGAAATCTACAGGACTGGGTACTCTATATTGTTAAATGTAGATTTTTTTTTTTTAAACCTAATAAAGGCCTTTTCAGCTAAAATCTCAGATGGCATTTAAAGCCTTGTTCTTTTCTAATGGTCTATATCTTTTATACCTTCGTCTTGTGGTTGATCACGCAGTAGCTCATTATCTGCTCCTCTCCCCCTCCCTACCGTGGGTTGGTACAATGAAGGCTTCAAACTGGTATTTGCTGGTTAGAAATCACTGCCCCCCATCCCCAGCAGCAGAAGTGCCCTGGGCTGAAGGAGGCAAAGCCCTGCTCCCTCCCACCAGCAGCGATCCCCTGGCCAGAGCACACTTGAAGTGGTGGATCCCCAGTAAATGAGCACTGCCTGCAATTCTCCAAACACGAGTCCACGGGAGCCGCGGGTGCAGAGGAGTGGACATGGGCTGAGCCCGCCTGGCAGCCCCTCAGAAACCCTGCCCGAGAGCAGGCAACATCATGGGACAGAAAGGCTGCAGATAAATGGGATTGTGTCATCCCAAGAAAATATTTCTGACCTTATTAAGCTCGTGGCCGGATCTGATGACACAATCAAATAAAACTGACTCAGGCAGTGCCTTGTTTCAGAAGGGGAAATATCCCTTTCCAGCCACTCCAGCTGAGGCGATAGAACGCGTTAAATGACGGTGCAAACTAAACTGTTTGGCTTTTATTTGCCTTCTCTACCCTTTGTGTACCACGAGGAAGTTTAAAGGCATGTGCACTCCTTCCTTACGCTATTCCTCCGAGCGTGACCACAAAGGAGTCACCTGCAGAACACAGCAGTGGCTTTATTCAAATGATAGATTACATTACTAGAGGCTTGTCACTCCTAATAACCTCCCAACAGAGAAATGCATCTAAGGAGATGACGGGTTGGGTTCAAACGGGAACATTCAACAAGAGCCAGCACTTCCCACTGCCCGGTTTCGAGGGGAACGCGCCGCGGTGGAAGCTCAGCACAAAGGCTGTGGCTGCAGATGGATGAGGTCCAGTGGGTCACCGTGGTGGGGACCATCACAAAGGCTCGAAAGCAGTCAAAGACATTTGTCAGACTCTTGATTTTGAAGCAGCACTCCGCCTTCAAATACCAGCAATTTGCTTAAGATCTGCTGGGACTGCTGATATTCACCTCCAGTGCCTTCGTTTGCAAGATACAGACACGATCCACCAATTCTGGGCACTAAGGAAAGTACAAGAGCAGTGGCCAGACCTACTATCAAAAACCTTTTCAGAGCTGTACCTGAAATTGTCTTTTAAACAGCACCTCTCTAATCCTTCAGTGCAAAAATACTTTATCCTCTTGTGGGAATTATACATATTTCCCAGTTCAAAGAGGTATAAAATATAAATGTACTTCTGTACAATTCAGCATTAAGAAGAGTAAATAGTGTACAGTTCCTTTTCATCTTTAGATTTCAAGTTGCTTAAGCATTTAGAGACTATAGTTGGCATTTCTTGCTGTGCTGCTTCTTGGTCTAATGCTATTATTGAAAATACTTTTATCCTGGGCCTTGGCTGGGGTAATTCCTTTGAAAAATCTTATTCCACACTTACGCCAGCAATTCTTCACTGTTTCCCCCTTTTAAAACAGATAATTCATTAAGACTATAATATGCAGTTTTAACATATTTCAAGTTTCACGTTTAACTGAGTGTTCCAGTTTGGGGTCTGGTGGACAAAAGCACTGGATTTCTTGTTCTGAAATGAAACATTTCTGAAATGATAAAAATAACCCTGCTGAGCTTCTCTCTGTGAAGACCAAAGAGCAGCCAGGTTGCTCATGAGGGACCCTGAGAGGGATCCTCTTCCCCTACAGGAACCTCTCCTGGTTGTTTCAGTGCAAACATCCACTTCCATCCCAAGGTATGCCAAAGCTGGTAAGAGTGGATCCTCAAGGACTTGGAGAAAGACAAGCAGAAGAACCCCACCTTTTCAGGAACACAGACCACACTGTTCTCCCGAAGAACACAGCCAGAAGGTGACACATGGACTCCTCCTGCCCTTTGTCCATACAGCAAGTGACTTGCACGAACACTTCGTCAGCCAACACTTTTCTCCTGGCCCATGTGCCCAAACCACTGCACTCCCAGTTCCTCTTCCCAAGGGAGAGCCTGAGGGTTTTTATTTCCACCCCCGTCCTTCCTGGCCAGAGGACAACCCTCACCACAAAACAGGCTCCAAGACAGGTAGTACAGGGTGTCAGGGAGTGTTGCTTGATTAGAGGAATGGATGAAAAGTGAGATGAAACCTCACTCCTTCCTGTTACTTATGCCTTGTTAGTGAAAATCTTTGGGGGATGAGGAAAAATATGAGCTTTAAGGCTCCTCTGTAAGAAAGAATTTAGAGCAGAAAATATTTTTTCCTTGTAATTCGGCAGGTTATACAATAAAGAAAAAGGGTGACCCAGTCAAATGATAATAAAATAACATGTGAGCCATCTAATGCCCTGCCTGGTACAGGGAAAGCTTTGCTTTGATGAAGAACAACCTGAGCAAGGGGAGCAGAGGCTGGTTCTGGGAAGAAGATGAAGTGACTGATTCTCTTTTTGAAAGTCAGGGGAGGAGGTGATTGAAATCATCACACTTTCACTGGGAGATGCCACAACACCACAGCAAAGACAAGTCATGGCATTTACCCTCATTTGTCACTCCATCATCTTCCTCAGGGAGGTCCAAAAAGATGAAATTTGCACGTTACAGCTGCAGCAGGTGAGATGTGCAAGAGCTTCTAGTGCTCTGACTGCCCCGTTCTCTCCCTGCCCTGCTCCTGCAGCACAAGGAACCAAAGACTCAGCCCTGCAGAGCCTGGCAGAAAACCCTCCCTCCCTCTCTCATCTCCATGAAGCTGTTGGGTTTTCCCCTCCAGTGCTGCGCTGGGGAGGGGTGGGCAGGGGGTAGGACAGATGGAAGGGGAAGTGGAGGTGTGATAACATCTCCAACCACCCCAGCAAGATTTGCTAGAATTCACCTGCCAGCCCCCTGAGTCAGACAGGTCAGTGGGATCCATCTGCGAGGTTGGGTGGTTGCCTCCAGCAAACCCAAGACCTGCTGTTCCAGTGAAGGAGCATCAGAGGGATCCCACCCCGCTCCTGATTTTGTAGCTTCCAGTTTGCTGACACTGGAAAGGCATCAGAGAAGATAGTAGGGTACTTATGCAAAGACATCTATCAATGGGGAGGCCCATCTTCAAAGCTTTGATTTTACCAGGTGCTGGCACCCCTTCTGAGAGCTGTTCTTGCTTGGGGGGATTCCATCTCAAAGTCCTCACATCACAGGAAGGGGAGCCCTGCTTTGAAGAGTCTCACCAGCAATGGGCCAAACCTCCTATTTGCATTTCATTTTTGGCTGCTCGGAGCTTGCTCGCTGGCACCAAACAGGCATTTTGCAACCTTTTTAAAGCAACAAGGCACAGTGTTTGCTGACACAGCTCAACACCAGGACGTGTTCTTGTGCATCCAACTGAGAAAGTCACCAGCAGTTTAGGCAGGTGTGGATGAGCGAATTAGAGTTAGAACAAAGTGGTGGTGCGTTTGGAGTATGCCCATCAAGTTGCAACAAGCTAAAATTAATGTTAAATTAAGGGATGTACTTCCAGCGTTTGCACTTGGCAGCTGGGTTGATTCCTACATTGAAACCATGGAGAGAATGTAAGGTTGAGTTTATTTTAAGGCTGTCTTGTTTGAGTTGCTTTGCTGATGGTTCTGGGAACCTGTGTCACGCTGGGCTTCAGCAGAATTTCTGCTGGATCCTCAAGCACTACCAGTGGGGCCTACCTGGTCAGGGAGCAGCATCTTGCCATGTTTCAGAAGTACAAAAGGCATCGCCAAAGGCCACTCAAACTTGGTTTTGACTTCAGCTTTATCCAACTCAGAGTTTCTTTAATTTCCTAAAGGTTCTTAGAATATAGGGCAGCGCTGACATAATCAAAGCAGCCAAGTCTCCTGGCTCAGACACTGTCTTTGACCTTCCCGTGGTTCATTTTCCCTCTGTCACTTTTCAGTGGAATTGCAGAGCCTCACCCTCTAGTGTCTGAGGAGGAGTTTGGAAGGCATTTAAGAATCAAGGTCATTAGACATTACCTTTCCTGTTGCAAGCCCTTGCATGATGCACAAGGATTATTATGCCCTTGCCCTTTGGTGTAAACAAACCTTGGAGCTGTTCTCTGCTCTTCTTGTAACCAGAACAAAGCCCTTTGCATCGTTAAACCTCTAACATAAGAGAAAAGGAAAGCCTGTTTACCATGCATAACACAAGAGAGGTTCCTGAATAATCCAAGACAAAAGGTCTGTGCTGGGAAAGTACAGAGGTGGGATTGCTGGTTTCCCTTTTATGAGGATCCCCACATTCCCGAGTTCCACACTCAGCTGGCACAAAGAACGTGGACCTGCTGGTCCTCCCTGCTCTGCTCTTTGTCCACAGAGGACTTCAAGAAGATGCAACAAAACTTGCATCATGCTCACAAATACTTTGTGTAGTGGGTGATCTCAGTGCCTGGGGACAGGCTGACAGAAAAGAGGGTTCCCAGGGAGGCAGAGCTTTACACTGAGCCCTCAACACATAAAGAAACCGCTTTGAACTGCGTGTGACTTGGGTTCTGCTGCGGGACAGATTGTTTGGTTGGGCTGAGGTTGGAGCCAAGGGTTTGGTTCAGGTCAAATACCCATTGAGGGAGTAAGAGCCAGCTCAGCCTCCCATGGAGAATCCAACCAGAACACGGCTGCCCAGCAGGACTTCAGGAATTTTCCTGCCTAGTGCCCATCTCACCACCCCCTTCCTGCACACTGCAACTGCAGCTGCAAGCAGAGAGGTACAAAACAAAGCTTGTTTTGCCATTTCCCATCTTTCAATCGTTCCTCTCGACCCTCCAGGCACAGTTTGACTGTATGGCAGCACACAGGACACCACTCTCTACCCATGTGGGGAGGTGTGGGACGGGGCTGCCAGTGGGATACGTTTGTTAGGCAGTTTGCAGAGTGTGCTGCTCTCCCATCACAGAGTGGCAATCAAAGCCCTGCACTCAAAGGCCCTGTGCTCAGCTGAGGTGGTACCTGGCGGGGCTGAAAGGGCAGGTCTCCTGCTCTTTGTTTAAATGCTGGCCCATTTGTTGACTCGGAGGCACTCACTCCTCACCGGCTGCAGCAGCAGCAATGAAATCCTGGATCACTCTAATGAGCGTCCCTTCAATAACCATTGCCCTGATTTTTGATACCTGGAGAGAAGATGCACCAGCGAAGGAAGAATTTATCAAAAACACGCCACTGACTAGACATCAGAGGGAACCTCAAAGGGACAGTGAACTAGAACAAAGAACAAAAACATTTACAGAAGTGCTATGCTGAAAAAAAAGGGAAAGGGAAAAACTGTACTAACAACAGTAACAAGGTCAGCTATAAAACCAGAATTAAAAGGCACTGCTGGGGAAAAGACGACGGCTCAAAAAAGCACCAAGAACTAAGAACACAGCTTGCCAATCAGATCTACACAGATTCCCCTTGATATCTTCCCACTAACAGGCTCTCCTGCAGGACGAGTAAAAAAGTTTAAGCGACTGGCTCTGTGAAGGTGGGCTGGAAGCAGGAGAGCAGCATTCACAGCTTTTAGCACAGACCCTCAGGCTCTCCATCAATGGGATGACTCAGAGGTGTGGGGGCTTGGCCAGCAGAGCTGTGCAGTGTCCAGGAGAGGGAACAGCCCTCCAGCAAACCCCACGGAGGGCACTTCCACAACCTGAATAATTATTAGTGGAGGTTTGGCACCTGAATGGCCTGGCTGGTGCCCTGAGCACACACTGCCTTTGCCACTCCTGCCACTCACAGCCTGGGGGAGGCACTGCTGCAAATCAGCACTGATGAAAGTCCTGAGCTTCGCCAAAGTAGTGCTAAAATTAGGATGAGTTGAAATCTTGAAAAAAACAAAAAAACCCATTTCCTGCAGAAAGGGAAGTTTTGCACTCCAAAATAACTTATTTTAAAAGAAAAATTCAGCTGATGGGGATACAAAAGTTTTCAGTATTGCAGCAAAAAACCCCAAGGCCTTTTCTGCACATTACACATCAGCCCTCTTTGGCTCCTGCACAGATGCACTTGTGCCACCTTCTGTGCATCCATCCGAGGGGAGAGCATTCCCTGCCTCCCACCCTTAGTGGTGACGTCCATTCCACTGCTAAGCTCTGTTTCCCCAGATTTCCTGTATGAAGTGGAAGAAAATCAGCTCAAGATCTTAATCCTGAATTTTCCTATTCCCTCATTGCTGTGGTTCATGGCCAACACCAATATCAAACTGTGAATATTCCAGGCGCAGGTAACAGACAAAATTTCAGAGCCAAACCAGCCAAACCAAGCTTGGACTTGTATTCAGGGCTCCTAATTTCTGCCTACATAAACTTGAAGAAAACTGAATGATCTTCCCCCCAAAACAAGAGCTTTTCTACCTTCCAAGCTCTGACGTGGCTCCATGACATCCTGACAGCACATCTCTTCTGAGGTGGAGCTCTGCTTGAACACGGGTGAGCAGAGGGAACTTTGAGGTGTCCTGAGGTACCTCTCCAACCTCTACGCACTCCATGTCCCACCAGCCTGGGCAGATCTGCATGACCTGAGGAGTCCAAAGTGGCATGAAACACCTACACTTTGGTCATTGAACAGCTCATGAGGTATCACAGAGTTTGTACCACCTTCCACAGCAATATTCGTTCTGCATAATCAGGGCAGCTGGTTATCCTGGCTTATCAATGGAGATGGACAGGTGTCTCTGGAGAAGCATGAGAGCAGGAGACAACCTTTCCTGCTCCCGAAGGAACTCTTCTCTCACCAGGAGTGATGTGGGGAGTTTGAACACCAAGACCAAGCATCAAGCAGTGTGAACACTCCGTAATCACACACCTCCCACCAATCTCTCTCCAAAATCAGGACGGTTTCTATGGGCTGGGCACTGATATTCAATTTTTAAAGCAAGTCCTGCTTGCCTTTTTTTCCCAGTCCCTTCCCTGCGAAGCTGTGCTTGTTAGTGAAAGTGAAGAGACTTTTGATTTCTAAAGCCAATGTTCGAATGAGCATTTCCCCGTGAGAGCACCTGGTTCTCGTGTTTAATGAGTAAACACAAGAATACAGAGGCTTGAAGGATGATTGTTCCCAACATCATTACTTCTGAACCCAACATTAAAGAGAAGCAAAAGACAACAGCACAGCAGTTCTTTGTTTTTCCACCACTCTCCCTAAAAAAATATCTTTAATGAGACGCATTTGAAGTCTAACATGGGGCCGTTCTCCTAGATTATAATTGATAAATCTTCCAAATTGGTATGGGGAAAGTATTGTGTAATAATTACTTGTTCCTTTTGAGGGAATAAATAAAATATGAAAAATGTAATTGCTAACCAGCAAGATGCAGCGGGCGGGTTTCCCGCCGCTCCGCCGACCAGAGTGTGCAGAGCTGGGATTTCAAAAGTCTCTCTCCGAGTGCAGCATGACACACAATGATGTTGCTGCTGCTCATGTTTGTTTTCCGAGTGCCAACTTTTCCAGTCGGAGCCACCGGTTCGTTTGAAGTCCTCGCGTTCGCTCCCGAGCCACAATTAATTTCGCTTGAAAAAGGAACAAATCGCTGCTCGTGTCGGGTGGGGGGTGTAGGGGGGTTGGTTGCCTTCAGAGCAGCAGGGAGGGCTTCTCCCAGCTGCCAGGGAGGAGGACAGGGATGGGAGGCTTGGGTTCTCTGGGCAGGTGGGGGTGGCACAGTGGAAGATGCAACATCTCAATGTACGTTCTCAATGGACGTGTTGTTTTCCCTGCACATCAGCTCTCCCCTACTTCACTCCCTACACTCCCACAGGGGGTTATTTCCAATTTTTTTAATAAAACCACACTGTGACTTCACCTAACAGCACGTCTCAGTCGGGGCAGTTCCCCATCACAGCCCGTGTTGGGGGTTCAAGCCCTGATCCTGGCCTGGGAGAACCTCCTTAGGCACAGACAGCTCCCAAATCCCTTGGCAGCTGCCACAAAATGGTTTCCAGGCCCTCGTGTTTGGGCATCTCCATGAGGCAGCAGAGGCCTGCTGACCCTGGCAGGTTCACCACCTTCCTCTCCTTTTCCTGGAGCATAATTCTTACTCCAGCTGTTTTATACAGGGGCAAAACTTAATGCAAAGGTGCCTAAAGACACAGATTGAGAAACTCGCAGTTTCTCATGAGATGCAAAAATTTCCCCTGAACTTTCAGGAACTGGTCTCACCGAGCCGCCCTCATCCCTGGACTGGGCTGTATCCATTGGGAATGATCCTCTTCTTCCCTGTGTGCCATGGAAAGTTCACCCTCCTCCTCAGTCATGAATCATTAAGGAATTGTCAGTCTAACCCACAGATAAAACTATTTTTCAGCCTTAAATTAGTTCAAGTTCCAGATTTCTGATTCTCAGATAAAGCTGTCAAATACATATTCAAATATCTATATTCATGCCTTCCAGACCTTTTCCCTTTCTTGCTTTTTTAACCATTGCTTTGAACAACAACATGAAAACTTAATGCTTTTAGAAGACTTCAAGTCAATTCTCCCCTTCCTAATTTTGTAAAGTGTTATCATAAACATTTTATGATGTTTAAAAAAAATATAAATCTTTCCTTAAAGTAACAATTTGAATTTTTCATGCACAATGAAGACCTTTATCTTATTCACAGTTGTCATTTTCTGTTTAGCATCACAACACGTTACTAATAAAAAAATTGCATTTTTGGATTGCCTTAAGCAGTTTTGCAGATTTTAATGTATGGCACGGCTTTGTTCATGTTATTCCTCTCTGTGGAGCATCCTTAAATCTTTGTTCTCCAGGAATATCTTTTATTGGTTTTTGGAGAGGGCAGGTTGACTACAGAACATTCCTATAAAAATGGTGACTTCTTGATTCAAATATCATGTGGCCAAACTCTAGTAAAGACAAACATCAGCAAATTGTTGTTGTTTTCTGAACTATATAATCATTCAGTTCGGTCCTGACCCTGCAAACTCCAGTCTAACACCCAATTTTTAACAATGTGGTATAAATTATTTCACTGCAAACCCAAAGACAAGAGTGTTGGCCTGGTCAGCAAAGCAAACCTGGGTTGAGGCTCCTCCTCGCCCGTTGGTCAAGAAGAGATTTTGTCTATGAATAAGGTGAAAGGGGCCCTGAAAACTCGAAATTTAAACCTAAGCTGCAGGTGAATTAATGTTGGAGCAGGGTGAGCAGCACACCTGGGAACGGCCTCAGTGATGGCAAATCCCCCGGGACAGAGACTGTTCCCTGTGGTGCTGAAGAGAAGCAATAGATCTGTTGGGTCTCCCCACCGAATAGATTTGCAGCTTTCCAAGCTCTGGGCTCAAAAGTGCATCTCTTTCAAGTTCCCAGGCAGCAGATTTTTTCTCTCCATCTTCTGCTTTTGAGAATTCTAGGAGCATCTTCCATTAAATACGAAGATGTTTAGCCTTTTAACCCTCTAAACGTGATACCACACGCTCTAGTGATCTATTGTCAGTTAAATTCACCCTCTACACTCTCCACTTCAGCCTCTCTCTTGTATTTCCTTCCCTGCTGCGTGCACTTATCCCTGCATTGAAAATATGCTTTTAAACTAACACACACTATTAGTTATTTTTAGGTATCAAAGACATTTTTCTCAAGATCTTTCTTCATTAATTCACTAATTCGCTTTTTTTTTTGTCTTGATCCCATTTGCCCCACGTTCTTTATTGTCTCTTAACCCCGATGCTCAAAAGGCGTCAGCACAGATTAACAAGGAGCCTGATAGCTTCTGGAGAGCAGCATTTCATGTTCTCCTGCATCCTTTTAATCAGGTTTAAACTCTTGTGGCCTCCTGTTTGAGTTCACTTTGGAAACAGCTAGCAAGCCTCAAATGAAACACTAAATAAAACACATCAGGATCCCTTTTTGTCTCTTTTGACACACATTCCAAATATGCAGCAATGCAATAGGAGCCAGGAAAAAAAAAGCAGAAAAAAATAAGAGGACAAAAAATTTAATGAGAAAGTTTTGCCCTTTCTATTGGATGTGTAAATAACTTGGCTTGAGTTGGTCAGTAAGAGGGACGAATCATAACGGCACGGCACAGAAAACCTTCCTGTCTCTCATTCTGAACGGTAAAATAAATATTGAGGGCAAGAGATAAGTGCTGCAGAAGATGTGCCATAGACCTCTGGAACAGCCATCTCTGGAAACCCACAGCAACAGCTCCCAAACCTCAAACTCAAACGCTTCTCCTCTCGAGTGCTGCTCCACTCTGGGGTTTTCAGTATTCAATCCCAGCAGTGCCTCTGAATTTGCAGCTTGAGTCCATCTCCAATCCAACCCAGTCCTAAATAATACATTATTGTAAAAGCTGTAACTCTATCCCCCACAGACTGCCTGCCCCAGTAAGAGCTTCTTATTCCCAATTGCTTTTCCCGTAGCAGAATGAGCAAAGGCTGAGCCAGCAGTAACAGCAAGGGATTGGGAGCTGGGGGCCTGGGGTATAATCCCTGCTCAGCTCCTCGTGTATTTTGGGAAAATATTTTACTTTTCTGCCCTGAAAAATAAGGTGGCACTTCTTTATGCTGGGACTTAGCCCATGAAAGTTGGCAAATGGCTTTGAAGTCCGTAACGAAAAGTACTGCAGAAGGTCAGAGTATAATTATAAAATAGCTAATAACCTCTTCTCATTTTCTATTGCTGGGCCTAGCTTAAGAAAAATAAGTTAGACTAAAACCTCAGGGATCTCAGAAGACTCCTGAGAAACCTGAACTGGCACAAGTCTTTTCCCTGTGGGTATCCCAGTGATCGATTTGGATGGGCACAGCCCTGAAATTGTTATTTCCTTCGAGAGCTTCAGGATGTTTCCCAAGGCAGAGAGACTAAAGAGGCTGAAAGTGATGCAAAATCGCTTTGCCTTTAGGAAAGCAGCCACCAGTGGAAGAGCTGCGCAGCCCTGGGAAGAGAAGATGATTTCAAAGGGAACTTCTGCCATTATCTTGTGTTTTGAGCGATGCCTCAGCAGTGATGGTGACAGATCTGAGCAGAGACACTGAAACAGCTCATAAGGAGGCAGGAGGCACTGGGGCAAGCCCAGGGTCCCTGTTGGTGCAGTCAGCACACGGAGCTGCCAAGGACACACCAGGACCGCAGGGAAAACACGTCCTCAGAAAGCACCAGCAGCTTTCTTGAGTGATGGAGACCAGAAGGGTGATTCCCTCCTCCAGCCCAAGGGTGAGCACCTTGGCAAGACCCCACTAAAGAGGGGCATTAAGCAAAGAACTGCTTCAGCCCTGCCACCCTCCCTGGAGCTGCTGCTCTTGAGCACCAGTGTTATGTTTTCTGCTGGTATCCAAAAAAAAAGAGAGAGAAGAAAAAGTACCAGTTTATGCTAAACAGCAGATCCTTGTCACCCCACCTCTGCCAATCACCAGATAAAAGGAGTCATTATTTTAAGACCCCTGCAGATGTCTGTCTGTCTTTCATAATGAACTCGTAGCACCCGCGATCGCCGGCGCTCTGTTAATTGGAGCACCCACCGTGCCAGCTGCTGTTTGTGTCACACCACCGATCCCTCCTCCAGCAGGTCTGGTTTACAGACAGACATGTGTGTCTGCACACATTTGGATCCAAGTGGCTCCAGAAAAACCAAACCAGGCTCCTTTGGGAGCACAATGTCTTCCAGAAACCTGCTCTGTCTCTCCTCCTGGGGCTGCAGGAGGAGGTTGGGGTACACAAGGTGCACTGGGAGCTTTATGGAAACCAGTGTGACTGGCCACCCAAGCGCTGCCACCTGCAGCAATAAGCTCAATCAAGTAATTAATACCAGCCTTTACTACCTGCACTACCAGAACTGCTAGCAAGAAGACAGTTTTGTTACTTTTTAAAGGGCTTTCATGTGGTTCCTGGGACTTGTGGGGGGGAAATAAAAAAAAAAATCCTCATCCTCCCCCAGTAGTCGTCTGTACAGCTTGCTTTGTATTTTCCTCCTCCTCCAACCCCCTTCCATGGCTTTCAAGTCATATAACGTTTCGACATGGCACTGGGAGAACAGAGAGGGAACAGAATCATCACAAAGATGTTTGAAAACCCAACAAAACTCTTCAGCAGCGGGACGAGGTTAGTTAGCTTTGTTTAGTTTGATTTCATTGTGGAATTTATTTACCAGAGAAAACTCAGCTTCAAGATGCCACATCTGGTTTTCCAGTGAGGATGTTCCAGCATTTTTTTTTTCCAAGAAGCAAGGAAAAGGAAAAAGCCCAAACCTGTGGTTCTCCAGGAGTTTAATACAGCTGTTGGCCCAAGTTACGTGTCTAGTCAGTGTCTGAGCACTAAATTGGAGAAATAACATGTTTCTTCACCCCACTCCCATCCCCACTTTGCCTCTTCTTCCTTCCCTCTTAATCACTGAGTCATCCCACGCTCTGCTGGGAGTCCAGCAAGACCAGAATTTAATGATTTCCTTTCTGTTTAAGCCACAGAGCTACAATTTCCTATCAGCCCTCGTGAGATGCTCAGAGGTGTCTGTTCAATGTGTAGCTCAGGGGCTTGGGTGACCTTCAAAGAGCTAAACTGGACTCAAGACTGTCTACAGAGGAGATTAGGTCCAAGCTATGGGATCTCGCTATTGTTTTGTCTGCAGGTTAAAAGGATTCTCCAACTAGAATTGGTTACTGCGGATGAAGGGACCTTGTGCCATCTTTGCCACTTCAAAATGAGGTGATTTCTCAGTCATCTAATCAAGGGGAACCAGATGCGACTAGTTGCCATCTTGCAGTGGAGCCCCAAACACACACAGACAGCTGCAGATGTAGCACAGCTCCCCAAGCAGGAGCAGAGACATGAAAACCACCAAAGGAGGAAAGAGGAGCTGCCTTCAGCCACCAGCTTTGGTTTTGCCCCGTCTGAATTTCGTGCAGGTTTGTCTGGTTGCTGGTGATTTATTCCCCCTCCAGCTTTCAAGGATGGATCAGCATTTCCAAGAGCAGCCCAGGAGTGCAGCAGGCAGAGCAGCCCCTCTCAGGGCCTCGGGGAGGGAGGGGTGAGCAAATCAATGCTCCAGCTCCAAAGTGATCAGACAGCCACAAATTACAACTCAAGGAGGGATGTCTGGACCTGAGCACACAAGGGATTTTGTTCAGGGTTTCTTTCTTGTTTTATTTTGGACTTTTTATGAGCTAGCACAAAGTTAGGGTTAGCAGTGGAGGGATGTGATTGAAGGTGGAAGTCAAGGCTGACAGTGCCTTTTCCTGGTGTTCTAGGAATAGAAAGAAATATCTGGTGTCTATGCAGGGACTAGAGGAGTTATTCTGTCTCTGCACATCCCAAGGTCAAAGTGGACTCAGCTCCTGTTGCCTTCTCCTTACCCACTGCAAGATGGGATGGTGTAGTCAAGACTTTGGTGGCAGGGGACACATCAGTGTAAAGGCTCTATTTTCAATTTTTCTGGATAAAATATTTATTTTGAAATGAAAGTTTGTTATTTCCTGAGGTTCACGTTAAGATCAGACATATTAAATATCTGTTAGCCACATCTGACCTTACTCTGAGAGGACATTCAGGCACACATTCTTCTGAAGTGTTTAGAGGAATACGTGACACATCAGATTTCCCAAATGTCTCCCTTATCTGAACTAAATCTCATTTATTCCAGTGGACCTGAAGAACCTTTCTGTAAACCCTCCAAAGAATCTTCTGGCTATTTAGGCACATAAATACCTTTAAAAATGTGTGCCTGCAGCTGGGATCCATCCTGCCACATGCCAGTCAGGTGTCTCTGGTCTTAGCCAGTCACGTAGACAACTCCTCTCATCAGTGGAGGGTGGACATCATCACGGGACATCCCCTCAAACCTCCCCTGAATGTCAATCTAAGCACTGAGGCCTCTCCCTTTGGGGAACTATCTCTGTCTATTCATTGTAAAGGGAGCCAAAATGTCTAATTTCATCTGTTAGAAGTCAGGTCTAAGTGAAAATAGGCAGATCCCACCCTCCACAACTGCATTGAGGATACACGTGAGTCACACTGGAAATGCACATTTTCTGAATCTGCAATAAGGACAGGGCCACAGCACACAAGGTGAGTCAGGCTGGTGCCTTGCTCAGAGTTTACCAGCAGGCAGGCTCTTCAGTACTAAAGACTGGAGTTTAAACCCTTGAATGTTATCCAAAAGCAAATTTTAGATCAAGTATTTTAAGCACTTTGTTAGTCAGTCACCCAAGGTAGTCAGGAGGAAAGAGAAATGATACCATACGACAGAGCTGATTTGCCAGCACTGATAGAATGCTGCAGTTTTAACTCCTTCAGAATAACCAGAGAGAAGAAATGAGGTTCAAAGAGGTGTACAAGTAATTTAGAATAACAAACAGAGGTGGTATTTTCCTCAGACCAACCAGTCTGGCTGGGCAGANACCAGAGAGAAGAAATGAGGTTCAAAGACGTGTACAAGTAATTTAGAACAATAAACAGAGGTAGGCAGTGAAAGCAGTGGGGAATTGTGGCTCACTCTGAAGCAGTGGAGCAGCAGAGGATCACCTCAAGGAACATGCCAGCGAGTTAGCAACACTGCCCAGAAAAGGCCACTCTGAGAACACAACACCATCCATCACTGCCTCCTGAGGACAGCTTTACAGCTGTCAGGGACCAGACTGGTAATTACAGCACAGAAATGGAGCATGCAGGGTATTGGGACACCAAATGGCACAGAGAGACACAGCCTGGGGGCAGGAATTTGCATTTCCATCTTCACTGTGAGCAGGGGCTGGGTCTGCTCCGGTGCTGGCCTGGCTGGAGAGTCTCTCAGCTGAAGTCAACACAACGCATTGCAAGGGACAAAGATGGGGCTCGGGGAGCCTGGGCACCAGACAAATCAAAAGCACTTCTGCATGCCCTGCTGTGCCACATGGGACTGGCTCCTGGACTCCTGGACGGCAACAAAGCACCACACTGAGCCAGGGGCAGCGTGATGGGGGCTGGGGAACCTCTGCCTCACTCTGCAACACTGAGCATGGACCAGACCAGGAAAAACAACTGGAAATGCTCTGCTTCTGCCCACACGTGTTTGCATCCAACACACTCCTTTGAGCAGTGGGTTTAAACCCAGCCCTGGCGCCAGGACGATGGACTGGGATCTCCCTCAAAGTGCAGGGACCAGAGAGTCTGGGAAAGCCAATGCTTGGGATAGAACTCACATCTTGAACTGGAATAATTAGTTACAACTTTGTAGGGAAGTTGCCAGTGGGAAAGAATTTCACAGATGCAAGAGTTGTATCTTTCTCCATCCCTTCCTTTTACGCTTCAAAGATAAGCCAAATGATCTGGTAGCATATGAGGCTTCTAATTATTCCCAAAGCCCCTGGCTCTTCCTGCATAAAGGGCCAGAGTTAAATTCTCCCTGGAAAGGTAACAGAGCACAGATCCTGACAAAAAAAAAAGCCCAGCCAAGAACACAGGATGTTGGCAGTCTGTGAGAAAGGCCTGAGACCCTGCATGTCAATATTTAGAAGTCTGTCCAAAATGCTGAGTTCTAAACTTAGCTCCAAACATAGCACACCCAGATCTGTTTTGTCTCTGGCAAAATGGATGTTCTGCAAATTTTATTAGTTATTCATCTCGTTTGTTTTCCTTGGTCATCCTAGACATGGGATGGGAATTATTTTCAGGCAAGGTTCTGGGTAGTTGTAATTAGGTTTTTATCACCACAGGGAAAGGGTGTTCTGCAAATGTAAGATGCAGAAAGAGGACATGGAGGGTTCTCAAGGCAGCACTAGCACCCAACGCTGGCTTAGCAGGAGCTCCTCAGTGCGAAGGACTGAAGCTCAATACCTGCCCATCGCAGCCTCTACAGGATTTCTGTGGTGAGACAATTTTGGAGCCAGCAGCTCCACAATCAGGTCACTCACATCTGCTGGGCAGTCACAGAACCACAGAATATTCTGAGTTGGAAGGGACCCACAAGGATCATTGAGTCCAACTCTTAAACAGCACCACTGCCTCCCTGGTGGGAACTGAACCCCTGGTCTCCTGCACGAGAGGTGGGGACACTCACCACTGTACTAAAGTCCACACAGAACAGGGTGAGTGAGGTAGGAGCAACTCCAATGGGCAGGGACAGGAAATTTCCCTAAATCCTCTTTAATCCCCCCAAACACTCATGTGTCACACAGCAAGAATCATCCTGCAGAGCATCATTGTTAACTTAAAAAAATACCCACACAAACTTCCCTGGCTATAAAGCACCGAGGCAAACCCATCCCACCAGACCAGTGCCTTAAGTTGGTGGCCAGTTGTGTCAACTGCTGGTCCTGGGTTTCAATTTCCTGAAGTGTCTCATTTGTGTCCCTTTGCAAAAGGAAGCTGAAAAAAAATCCCCTTTCCCCCTTTCTTTTTCACCTTCCCACAGTTGCTCTTTGAGCAGGGCCGTACCTAACAATTATTCAGGGAAACATTATGTTGACATTACTGTTTAGAAAATAAAAAAGGGTTTCTAAAGCTAGAGAGTAACATCATGACCATATAGCACTAGTGAATGATTAAAAATTTAGATGACTGCCTTTGAAACAATAAAAAGCTTTCGAAGCTTCTTAATGAGCAGCTATCAGAAATAAAGCATTTAAAACTTCAGAAAGTGCCTCTGTGGAAATTTCATTGTCTTTGATGCTGTAAAATAACTGCAGGGTGGATTCATTTCAAGTTCTTTTTAGCATACTGGTCGTTTAGAAATATTGGGAGATATCTTTCTTAGCAATATGTGGGGAAAACAATGTCTTGGTCGCTTTCATTTATCTGCAATTTGACAGGAGTGCAGTTTATTAACTTGAAAAGAGACAGATACATTATCTGAAACACAGAGAGTATAGTGGGTATTGCCTCCTTTTTATACCAGTGGGAGTCCATGACACTTTGAACTTGCTCACCATTAAACGCCTTCCTGAGTTGTTGAAGAGGCCTTTAAAAAGGGAGCCTGTGCATTTATGATGTAAATTCGTTATTTTGACAGTCTTTGAAATCTGTCATATTCACGTCCAATTTAATGCACCGCAAAAAATTCTTTTCTTTTAAAATACTTTTCTTTTAAGATTTCAAAGCCATTTTCATGTAGAAAACTATTGTTATACCTAATATATCCTGAAAGTGTTTTAGCAAAGGAACTTATATGATTCTGTTTTAAGTCATGTCAGGTTTTAAAACATGTCATTTCTTCAAATAAGCTTTGACCAGGCTTTTTCTTTTTTTTTTTTTCATTAGTTAAAGTGCACTTGATTTCCGTGGATACAATTAGTCAGAATATCTGCTATAGGATCATCATGGGATCAAACAGGGTCCTTTCAGGCTGTATTCCACAGAGCAATTGCCCACATATCTGAGATCAATACACACCAGCACACAGGTAGGGAGATGCAGGGAGCTCAGGGCTGCTTGGGAAAGTGAAGAATTGCGCTTTAACGAGAACACGGGCCAGTGGGAAAATTAAACAGCTCCTTTTAAAACGATGAGCTCCCAGTATTTACTCTAAACGTGGAGTGGGGCGAGGAGGAGCTGGGCAGGAATGATGAAACCCAAGTTGAGTTTATTTCTGGGCAAATCCAAGCCTCACACATTTCAGCTCCATCTTCAATCCAAACAAACCTCCTTAGGCTCCCTAATCCTCATTACACAGTGGATTTTAGCTGTACCTGCACTTCTTTATCAGTTTGCAAGATATTTTCAGGCGGTACAGAGGTCTTCATGCAGCTCTGCTTCAAAGCCGTGTACAGAGGAGGTTCTGTACAGAGTTTCAGAGAGTGTTTACAGATGCCTTATCATTTGGGGAGAGGAGGTTGGTGGGCAGGGGGAACACATTTCTCCAGAGCGGCGCAGCATCATCCTAATCTGGGGAACCGATCAAATGAGGGTTTCAAAGATCTCCTACTACAAAGGAAGGCATTAAGCTCACTCCTTGCCTGCCCAGACTCCAGGACTGTTTTGGAATACATGGAAATATGTCTGTAACACGAAGGAACCTTCCACTGATGGTTTAAGCACCATTTCTTATGTCCCCGGTGGCTGGGTTTAAAAAGCAGCATATCATGAGTGAGATAAACCAGAAGAATCATTACTTCAGTGGCATTTAACCCTATAATTGGGTGGTTTTTTTGGGCCCTGATTTTATAAGGTCACCCTGTTATTTCCTTTGCTGGCTGGCTTGTGATGGTGCTCTCACATGTTATTACTCTCTTCCATCACAAGGAATGATATTTCAGGACTGAAAGGGCGAAAGATTTGTAAGGACTGTCCTTTCCCACACTGTGATTGTCTGAAAGCTTCAAACAGTCAAAGGCTGAGTGGAAATGTGCTTTAGATGGTGTCTCTGGGGCAGAAATCCCCCCTGGTCTAGGGGTAGAAAAGAACTATAAGGATCTGATCATTTTATGGTTACATTGCCTTGTCCTCCTGCAAAGGGAGGATATACTTTCCTGATAGAGCTTGTATCAGATATTAAACCAATACTGCTCTTGATCTCAGCAAAAAGGCCATTAAATCTCCCAACTTGAAAAAGGCATCTTGATCCTTGAAGCAGGGAATCCTGCAGTGCTTGCTGCCTGCTAACCCCGTGGCCCGGCTGTGCTCGCTCACAGAATTCATTCCTGCTATCATTTCCCCCAGTCTCGCATTTCCTTGGCACAAGCAAAACCTTGGGCTGCATGAGAAAATACTTTGAAATGGTGCCTAATTGACTTGGGCCTGGTTCAGGGTATAGTACACCACACAAACCACCATAACATCAATCAAGGGGGAGAGAGGATGTCCCCATGTTTGGCGCAAAATACAGGGTATTTCCTTTGCCCAAAGCATTTTAATCACACATAAGTATAGGTTTGCCGTGGCAAAAAGAGACCGACCTATTCCAGCCATCGATTTTTCCCACAGAAGGAAACTTCTGTCCCAGGAAACAGCCCAGGGTTCATTGCACCAACTGCTCTGACTCCACCAGCCTTATCGGGTCTCTCCTCGTTTTGCTCCCACAGTGAAAGCCATGTTCCTGTGGTTTGCAAGGGTAATGTTCCCATCCAAACTCGATGGTATTAAACTGAGTCTCTGGGATCTACGCTCCCCTCCCTCCTCCTTCCTGGGTTTTATGTCCATTCCCCTCGTTCCCCCTCTCCAATTAGTCCTTGTTAGCTCTGATGGTGCTTCCCTGGTAGAGAAGAAACAGGAGCCAGTTGTTATGGATATAAAATATGTTATTTGAAGGAGACTACTGAAAACAAGGAAAACCTGTGCTCCCAGAGAAAATGTTTCCCTGCAGCCCTCTGTCCCAGACTTGCAGCCGTGTGTCCCCATCCAATGTCCTGCACCTCACATCAGCACCCCTGGGACTGCAAGGAACAACCACCCGCACTCACTTCGGAAAGAACAGGTCATCTTAATGCAAATATTGCCCAACGATGTGAAAGGGCTCCGTGGACACATGGATGCAATTCATGAAAGAATCCAAACAAAGCAAGAGCGAGGAATCCTGATCTGTTGTGCAACGTCAGAGAACAAAGAGTCACTAAGGAACATCATGGCACTGGCAGACACGCCAGGACATCCTGATATAGAAATTTAACTGTGCCTAAGGGTAATGATGAAAGTGAATGTTTTGTGTGGAATGGCCCTGGACACAGTTCTCATGTCTTTGTGCTCCTTTTCTTGCTGATCCCCACCCTCACCTGCACAAGGACACATGGGCCCAACTCACACACCTATAGATATATCCTTGGTTTGGCCAGGCTCCCCCAAAATTAGCTCCTTTACCCAATATTCACTCAGTATTTTTGCTATTTCTTTATCATCTGATTATTTTTCTGTCCCCTGAAACGGTCTGCAAATGCAAATCCTGCTGTCAGGATTGTTGAAAACTATCAAAAATTTAAAAAAATAATAAAGAAAAATCAGAAGGAAAACATTTAAAAAAAAAAGAAGCAACAAAATATCTCCCAGACAGAAAAGGAAAGAGTAAGACTGCAACAGTGGGTTGCAAAAGCAAAATCCATTGAACTTCACAATCCTAGCAACACATCCCTTTGTTTACCAGCCATCTGAAGCAAGTTCTACCCTGCAAACTCCATGGGGAACCTTGATTTCTCTAGCCAAATTAACTAATTTTCCTAACACGCACTAAAATCCGGTCATTTGATGTGTCACTCAAAGCCTGTCCTCCATGTAAATAAGAACAGCCCAAGGTTTTGATTCCACAGAAGCCCAGAGAGAGTGTGACAGCATCCCCAGCAAACAGAGCCCTGCATTCTCCACCTGGGCAGGGGTTTCCAGAGAAATATGAGCAGGTGTAAGACAGGACAGGGGGAATGGCTCCACACAGAGAGGGCACAGTTTGATATGAGGAAGAAATTCGTCCCTGTGAGGGTGGGCAGGCCCTGGCACAGGGTGCCCAGAGAAGCTGTGGCTGTCCCATCCCTGGAAGTGTCCAAGGCCAGGTTGGAGCAGCCTGGGATAGTGGAAGGTGTCGCTGCCCATGGCAGGGGGGTGGAATCTCGTATTTAAGGTCTCTTCCAACCCAAACCACTTGATGATTCTGTGTAGCCCAGGAAATGCTCTGTTGCGTTCACCCATCTCAGGGTGCTCTTACAGCTATGTGGATTCAATAAAAAATGCATATAAAAGTTCTACCAGCTTTAAAGAGCAGTTCCCAGCCACAGCTCTGGGACAGCTTAGCACAGCTCCCCATTTTCACAACCTGAGTGGGAGGCTCCCTAACACATTTTACAGCTTCATGACCTTTTTTTTCTCCTAATTATTATTTTATGGGCTTTTAGGTGAAGCTGCTGCTCACCTGTTGGAAAGAGCAGCCACATCCCTGCCCACACCAGGTGCACAGGCACACGCTCGGTGGGAGCAGATTGCAGCCACTGAACTGTCAGCAGCACACACTTTCCCCCTTGCTCTGCACCTGTGCCCTCCTGGCACCACAACATGGAAAATTCCCCAGGCACAATGCTGGTCTTGTGGGATCTGCTCTGGCTGCCTTCTGCTTGGGGGGCCTCCTCTGCACAAACACACGAGCTGATGAACAAAGAGATCATTACAACAAAATAAGAGGCGGCAAAACACTCTCCTGCTTGCGCATCCAAGGAGCACCAGCCTGGGGTGTGCAGGTGCTCCACACACATCCAGACCTGGCAGGGACATGGGGGATGCTGAGCTGAACAGGCAGAAAGAAGCAGAGGCTGCAAATGCCTTCCAGTTCTGATGCTCGTAGTCATAAATGTAAATTCTCATTTATATTAAAGACTTTTTAGGATGGCAAAGTGATTTAAAAGGGCAGCAGTGGAAGGGAGAACCAGGCTCGTGCTTTTGCTGATCAGCAAAAGGGAGCTCACAGCACATTATTTGTCTGCAGGGCTCTGAACCTACAGAGGCTACCAAAAGTAAATGCTGGGAGCTGCCAACTATTTTTCAGTTAATTCTCTGCTAGCCATTGTCCAAGATATGATGCAGGAGAGAACATCACCCTCCCTGAGCAGCATGCAGAGGCAATACTCATTTTGCCCTTCTCCAAACTAGTGGAACTCAGTAGTAGCTCAGTGATAGACAGGATTTGTGTTTTCAAGTTATTCCATTGCATTTATTCCATGTAAAGCATCATTTTTCCCCCCCTTAACTCTCATGGTAACTGTACCCTGTATCAGACCTGGCTCTGCCTTTCTCTCCATGTCTCCCAAGTTCTCCTCTCCCCAGTGACACAGTGACCATGCAAAGGGAATGTGCTGTTTTGGTGACCCAGGGCACTAAAACCAGAAGGCCTCTCGTGGTTGAAGAGCCACCAGAGCAGTGACAGTGGTGCAGACACAGCTCACACCAGTGTCAGCCTGGAACAGCAGAACCAAAACACTGAAAACATCTTCTGCATCCTTAACCAATGGAAAAGAGCATTTTCTTGTACTCCCAGCATTGCTCCAACTAGCCCATCACAAACTCTGCTACCTCCTGTTTAATTCCAGTACCACCTTTGAGTCTGGTCCTTATTCCCTCAGAGAAATACTCATGCACACAGTGCTTCACTTTGCTCCTGCAATGCCATTTTACCTAAAAACTGCGGTGTCTGCTCATCCCCCTGACCTCAGCCGGGGACATCTGTAGCAGGACAGGGTCCCCATCACTGTCCCCAGCTTCCCTGAGCGGCCATGCACACGCTTCTCCTCCCTCCCACGGGCATAAATTTGGGAACTTTCCACCAGCAATGCAGGTAAACAGCAAATAAAAGCAGGGACTGAGTGGATTTCCCTTTGCAAGAAGGTCTCCCTCTCACCCTGCCTTCGCCAGAACCCGCTGAGATTCATCCTGCTGGTTTTTCTCAGGGAAGGCAAAAGGGAAAACGTTTGTTTCTGAGTTCCAGATTTTCCTCCTGCACTTACATGTTTGTCCACGAAGGAAAAAAAAAAATATCCTCTATTGTAAAACTTGTCAAATGAGACCACCCAAGTGGCCAAAGGGAGGGAATTGGGAAGGAGGAAGAAATGCCTTGAAAACCATTTTCTTTTTGATGGTTTAGAAAGGGAATTGAATGTTATTGTCTCACTCTAAATATGTTCTTTATGAGGAGGTCATGTAGCAGGCACACAGTTTTCTAATTACAACCACGCAGATAACATGGAAACAAAATATATGGAGATTTTCCAAAACAGAGGGGGCATTTTCAAACAACATACTGTACAGTTCATCTTCCAAGTCCCAAGCTAAAGCAAAGAGCTTTACTCAGAAGGAACTGGAGATAGTTGTGAGCTGCTAATCACTTCCTTCTCCCCACTGTTTTATTCTGAGCAGAAAACCTAAACTCGCTCAGTCACCAGATAATAACTGGAAAATGGAGTTTGAGCTTTGATGGAGTTTTCTCAGGACGTGCTGGTGCCATCCACGGAAACAGCCTCTGTAAACCCACTGACAGGAAAGGAGGAATTCAGACCTGCTCTAACACCACCCAGGCCCAGGGAGCTTTCCCAGCAAAATTTGCTCACTGCAAGCAGCGTGAAGGGAACTGCACGATCAAATCCCTTTAAATTGGCAGGAAATGAGGCTTAAGTGAAAACTAGTGCTCATTTTCGAACATCTTGGGCAGTGCTGCAGAGGAGGGGGGGACCTGGGGCTTCATTTCCCACACAGAGAGTGATGGATCCATGTGGAGAGACACGGGATGAGGGATGGAATCCCCGGGTCAGGCACTGCTTCATGACAACCCCTTCCCTCTGGCTTTGGGACCCTGACAGAGGCTTCTCCCAGGATCCTGTGATTTCTATCCCCAGTTTGGGATGGTGTCACACCCACCAGCTTCCCAGCTGGCAGATAAAATGAGGGATGGATAAGGAGGCGTCATTGCAGGGAAACCCATCCCCTGCACAGCGCCTACAATGGGAATGAAGTCAGACACATTTTTGGGGTGGAGGGGATAAAGCAGCATCCAGGGGTTACTGCTTTTCCACCAGGATTGGTGACACAGCAGGGAAAACCAATCTCACTGGTGCTTTACTCCCTAAACTGGCTTTACTGGGCTGGAACTGGGAACTGGAACTGCCTGGCTGGCAGTGCCTCGGGCAGGAGCCATCAGAATTGCAGTGCCAGTTCCTTCCTGGGGGAGGAAAACTGTGGGGAAAGGCTGGGAATGTGTCCCCAAGATGCCCTTCTTGGTCTGTCCCACCTGCTCAGGTTGAAGGAGGAGATGCATTTGGGTATAAAATGGGGTCACAAATTGTTTTATCCCCCCCCCTCAATTTGCCTCCACTAGAAAAAGCATCCTGTGAGCTGCAGCACTGGTTAGGACTGTGTCCAAAGGTTTCTCTCTGGGATGAACAGGGACACTCACACGGCCCTGGCAAATGCCAGGGTGGAGCAGCACAACTGCTGACCAGCCCAGGGCTTGGATACCCTCAGGAGATGGCAGCCGGACTTGGTGTGTGTTACTCACAGCTCTCCAACACACACATTTCCCCAGCAGACAAAAACCTTCAAGTGTCACTCTGGCTCCATCCAGCTGGATTTGACCATAATGAGTGATCAGGGTTTTCCAAAGAGGGTAATTTAAATGTGTTTACACTGCCACTAACCCCCTGCTTTGTTTGCCCAAGATGCTCAGGATAAAGGGATGCGCCTCTGGTCTCTTTGTAGTTGAAGTAACACAGTAGCACGTAATTGAGCAGATCACTTTTAGGCTAAACTGTTCTGGTTGCAATCCGGGATAATAATAAATTACCTTGGAGTGAAAGGGAAGATGCTGGGCTGGATTCTGAGCTCCCTGCTCCAGAGAAAAGTCTGATCTGTGAGAACCCAAAGATGCCTCTCAGTTTCTTTACTCACATCCCTTCCCTGTAAAAAGCAAACCCATCCTCCTTCACCACATCTGGTCCTGATGCTCAGGACTGCAAACTTAATAGACACAATAGATTAAGCAGCTGGGAACTTCTGACCAAGTACAGAATAACCCTTTTTGGTCTGTAGTACCCAACCTACCTGATGCAACAAATATCCCCACAAATCTTGCAGCTTCCAGTTACACCCTCTAATGAAGCTCAAGCAACGCGAGTTTCCTTGTGACCTTTAGAAATTTAGACCAGGAATATGATTTCCTAGGGACCCATGTGGAATAAGGAAATAAAAAGAGCAACAGAGGCCAGAAGTGGAAGGCATTGGAGCAACCCCAGGCAAAGGAAACTGCTCTTTTTTTGTTTAGCTGTTTTCTGTGTGAGCCTGCCCAGGAAGAAAAGCCCCTTTTTTTTAAAACAGCCAGAGCTGGAATTCACACCTGTAAGCTGGACCTGCTGCTCGGGGCATCGGGATGGCCACAAAGACTCGAGTCAGCTTGGATCAGTGTCACTGCAGTGGGGGCACAAAGGGAGCCCAGCCCTTCCCTTTCCACTGCAGTGCTCCAGAAGAAAGCTGGGTTTGTTCCAGGGGGGCTGAATAGGCTTCAGGGGTTTTGGAGGGAGTGGCTTTTTTGTTTGGGGTTTTGGTTCTTTTGTGGCTTTTTATGTTTTGGAGGGTTTTGTTTCTGTTGGGGTTTTGTTGTTGTTTTTGTTTGGGGTTTTTTAGTATCCACTTTGTATCTGTTTCTACCCTCAAAGGGGAGAGGAGTTCTGCAAATCCACATTAAAGCTCCCCTGGGCAGGGTGAGGAGTTGTGCTGCAGGAGCACAGGCCAGCACGATGCTCCAGCAAACCACCCATCCCCAAAAACCAACTTTCACAGATCACCCTGGGTCACCAAGCTCCATTCACTGATCTCACACAGACACAAAATTTCTTCACTGGAAGAAGTTTCTAACCTGGGGATGGCACCAGGCCTGATGTTCCAGAAAAGCTGCTGGTTTTTTAACATTTCAGTGTGGTTTTTGGGCTTAATCCTGGTCCCCATCTCAGTTTGGCAATGCAACTTCAGACCCAGGCACACAGTGCAAACAGGTGACTCTTAGGGATTCAAAAATCTGGACGGGAAAGTCATGGAGTGCACCTCATGCCAGGGCAGGTCTCAGGATGCGTCACTGACCCCCCCAATCCCATTCAAAGGCACTGCCAGCAGAGTCAATTCTCCCAGCCCTGCACCAGGAATTAAGAACCCATCAATTCTGTAATGTCTGTCCTTAGCTTGGGACCATCTGAAGCCCAGCATCTTCCTCCTTCTGCACATTCCTTTCGCCAGAAAATTCTAATGAGGTCAGAATTATTTTCCTTCCTTTGCTCTAATCTCCTCAAAGAACAAAAAGAAGTATGAAAAGAAAACACAATATTTATTGTAAATCAGTGACTTCTGCATTAAAATGATCAAAGTGTGTTTGCTGCACACTTGAAGTTCGGATGCAAAGGGATTTCCAACTTAAATAAATAAAAGATTGTTTTTCTGTAATGCAAATGGGGAAGGAGCAATCGGCACAAAGTCGTCAGACACGCTCTGCAGAAGGACTGGCCCACTCCTGCACCCCACATATTTTGCATGGATGATGCTCTTCATCTTTTCAAAAGCACCACCACTCCACCAGGGCATGCTAATGCGTGCCAAGGGGGGGAAGTGGACTCCACTTGATGCCTGATTACAATATGCAGCTTAATCATATAATTTCTCAGTTCAGATATTGATCCTTGGGAGCGAAGCAGTGCTGGGAATAGAGCGAAGCAGGGGGTGGAGAAATATCTGCTGCCTGTTTTCTCATCTAACAACTCCCCAAAGAGACAGAGCCTTACCCATCCCACACACCCAGGCGTGACAAGAGATCAAAACTGGCTGGGGACACGCGCTGTGCCTTTCAGGTAAGTTATACTATTATTAATGATCATAAAAGAAGCTATCAAGGTATTTTACATTTCTTTCATCTGGCAAGCCTGTGAGCACGTTTATTAATTGAGGAAGCTTCACTTTTCTGCAAGGGAGACTTTAATATTTCTTTGCTACATCAGGAAGCCATGGCACGGGGAAGGCTCTGCTCACTGAGCACATGCAGGGAGCAGCACAGACACCACAGAGTGGCATCAGCCTCCTGTGACAGGGTGCAGGGCACTGCCCCAGTCCTCCCAAACCAGGGGCAACACCCTGCCCTGGGCACCCAAAGCTCAGGCAGGAGAGCACACCTGAATTCAGCCTGCGCTGGTGTGAGTGGAGCAGAACGGCTGAAATCTGGAAAACACTCCACATTGCTGAGAAAAGTGGTCTCACAGCACCTGGCATTGCCCTCCCTCAGCCACTACCATGCTGCTCAGAGCCAGCACTCAAGGCATGGAGCTGCAGCACTTCAGCACTGCTCATTTCTCAAGGACAGCCAGGCAAAGCTGGGAATGTTTTCCCATGTGGCGGTGGCACTTCAGCCAAACCGTGGCGTTTTCTCCCCTCCTGTGTTTTCGGAAGTTGTTCTGGTTAACCTCACAACCCCCACAGCTCCCGCCATCCCGCGTGTCAGGAGCACTCACTCATCTCTAGGACACATATGGGCTCTGAAACCACCAGAAAAAATCCTCACTGAAGACCAGGGACATGCTCTTGTCAATATTTCCAAAGGGCAGGAAGGGGATTAGTGCATCCAAGTGACTCATTAGGGCAGCGGGTTGTTTCTGAAACAAGACCAGCACCAATTCAAGGGACGTGAAATGGAAGTTGAACCTGAAATATTTGTGGCAGACTCTTGGATCCTGTGAAAACCGGAGCATGTGTTTAGCTCTGTGTGAGTGAGTACCCCTGGTAAGTGTGTGAAGCAAAACATGTGCCTAAGTGTTTGCAGGATTCAGGACTAAATCTGAAACTGATGGGTAATAGAGGGATCAAAATTTGAGGAGAGCGAGTTCACTCAGCCTCCACAGCTCCAAGCAGACCATTTCCCAAGATCCACTAAGAAGTTTAACCACAGCACAACTCCAGCTCACTTGTACAAATCCAAACTTAGACAAAACTACATCAGGATTTTATGTCTTCTCCCCCCAACCTGGAGAAGCTCAGCCCAGCTCCAGGCCAAGGATCATGTTGCAGAGCTTGGAACCAAACTAAAACTTCTCCAAGTACCACGTTTTACATCCTGCTGCTCCGTGATGGCCTCATTTAACCCAAGGACAGTCTGTGGCAGCCTCGAGGTGTGTTGTGTGCTCACCTTGTAGGTGACCACCACAGGCTGAGCACAAACACTGTGTTTTAAAGTCAGCTACAGCATCATCTGCTGTGGTTCCAGCTGGTAGGATCAGTATGGACTCAGCCCAGCAGGTGCTGTGTGTTCTAGACTTCCAGCTAAACAAATCTTTTCCTTCTGCATCTGGGTAGATGACTGTATTAAGGTTTAATTTTTTTCAAATAGAATAAAAATAGACACTCATATACAAATTAGCCATTGCTTTATGTATATCGTGTACCCCATAATTAGCAGGTGATATTCACTCTTTAATTTAAAAAAAATTGTTATGCTAAGTAGGAGGATTTTTGCTTAATTACAGGCTAATCCTATTTCCTCAGAACACATGATATTTTCTTATCTCCCCAAATGGAAAGAGCACATTTGAATGGGAAGGATGTTTGTGTTCCATCCTGTGACATCCAGATTCCAAGGGATCTCAGAATTCTGTAGAGCTGGAAAACAGCAAGACAAACTCCAAAGGTTCACAGAGCCGGGGGGGGGGGGGGGGGGGAAAGGCGCCTTGGTTTGGTCACTCTGAGCCTCACAGCTCTGCCTTTCACCCCCGTCAAGGTCTCCTGGATCAGTGTCCCAAGGTTGGCATCCTGGCATAACGTCCAGACATGGGCAGGGAATCCAAACAGGCTTTTCAGACACACTCATGACATTTTATATCTGCATTTCAAGGCAGGCACTGGGGCTGGTTAAATGAGACATCCTACTCGCTGCCAACAAAAGTGGGAATTACAACTAAACCCGACAGTTTGTAAGAGTTTTCCTGTTGAATTATCGATCAGAGAAACCAAAGCCCAGAGAAGCAAAGCAACAAACCTCGGGCTGGATCAGCAGTGGGGCTGGAAACAACACCCAGACACGGCTGCCAGCGCCGCCCTCAAACCACTGGACTCGGTGGCTTTTGTGTTTCTCTTTCCATTATGCATCCCCTTCCCTTTTCCCTTAATGATTTAGTGATGTTTGTTCCCTCACACTGCGTGCAGACCTTGCAGATCAAAATAGCCAGTCATCTAAAAAAAATTCCTCATCCTTTGTTCTTCAAAGAAACCAAATAATCTCAATCCTTTGAGAAAACTCAAAGGGTGAAGGCAAAGCATCAGGACTGATGAGAACAATAGCAGTGTATCCCCTGACGGACGAGCATCTCCAGTGCTGTGTGGTTATTAAAAAAAAAATTCCTTGTAGTGAAAATTCTTGGGTCAATTACTTGTTGCCACAGGGAGATTTCCTAGGAATTTTATTGTTATTATCACTATTCAATGATTATGTGTAGCAAAACAAAGGTGAATTTCGATGCGAAGAGATGCAACGTTTGGTAAATCTTAAACAAGAGAAAGTAGAAGGGGGTGGAGTGATGGGAGATCAAAGTCCCTGTGATTCCTGTAATGTTTTGGAGCCAATGCTGGACATTTAGTGCTGCTTTCAAGGGTCTGAAGCATTTTTCATCACTTGGGAAGGTTAAATAGTGAGAAAATTGCAACTGGCCATATAACCACAACACCCCTGCAGCAAGCAGGGTGTGCCCCTGACAGTGCCAGGGTCTCGCTGCCCACCCCTCACTCCTTGTGATGGTGAAGGAAAACTCTTCAGTCCCCCAAAGGGCAGGAAAACCAAGCCACAGTTTTCCTAATAACACCCTGGATTATGATTTTGAGAAGGACACAGATCTCTCTGGGCCAAAGACATCATTTCTAACCATCACCTCCCTCCAGCTTGGCCTTTGTAGTCCTTCACCCTCTGGAGAGATCAGGGATGGGAGAGGCTCTGTCCAGCCCCGGAGCTCAGAGCCAGCTCCCACCACACCAGGGAATGGGAATAAATGCAAAGGGAAGCTGTGCAAGGATCCTATAGATAAATTCCCCCTGGACAGAAAGAACCTTTTGGATCTAAATACAAATCATCTGTAATTCCCTTTTACTACAGGTTTGCACGCAGGGTGTAACTTCCTCCAGGATATGACAGGGGCAAAGGCTGGTTTGCCTTTTCTTTGAGACCAAAGACAAAGGGAAATACAAAGGGAAGAGGTTAAATCATTTCCCACACTGTGTCCTCCTTTGACACAAGAAAGAGAACATTAACTGTCGTTTTAAAAATTAAAAATAAAATACAACTTTTTTCACCCTCTGATGTCCATTTCTTTGTGTTTTCCAGCCAGCTACAGCAGAAATGCTCTGATCCACACCTGGAGTTCTCATGGACAGCAAAGCTTCGATTGAAATCAACTCCTCAGGCTCTGACCACCCCACTGAAGGATTTGCAGGTCCCAACTCCACGGCTCTCAGGGACAACCAGGCTCAGCCTCCACCTCCACCACCCCTTTTCTGGGACAGGTGTCTGCACACAGACATGGGACAATTTGTGTTTCCCCCATCCAATTTTCCACATGGCAGGAGATTGATTAATGCTTTTCCCAAGAACTTGATCCTAATCCCCCACTCCTGCTCACAACAACATTTGCACATCTGAATCGCATCCCAGGGGACCCGGGGGTGCCTGCAGTTACCCACAGAAGCGAAGGTATTTGCCATGGCAATTCTGGCAGATGCAGGGCCAGAAGAAGGGATGGCTCCCATTGAACTGGTTGCCTGAAGAGAATTAATCTAGGAAACTTGTGTTCTGAAAAAGATACATTTGGATACGAGGGCTGATAGGAAATGCCACCTGGGTTTCAAATAGGATGCTGAAATACGTCTATCAAGCCAGTAGTCTTTGATCATCAGCAGTCACTCGTCATTTACACATCACAGGAGGATGCTCAACTCCACGAGGCACAGTCAGCCAAAAAGCATGAAGGATCAGCTGAGTATTTGTGTCTTAAAAACTGCAGCCATTAAATAAATACAAAACATCCCTCCCCCAGTCAGCAGCACCTTACACTCAGACAACTTACACAAGTTTCTCACAATTATTAGCCTGACAGCTCAGCAGAGTTAGGGAGTGTTTTCATTCCTCATGTCAAAGAACAACCTCAGTCCTGATTCCTCTCACAAACCCATCCCACAGGATCTCTCCTGTGTTATTTGCAGCCTCACAAGAGCTGCCCTGCAGATGGATGCCCGGGCAGTGCTGTGGAGTCACATTCTGTGCCTAGAGACTTTATTCTCACCCTTCAGCCCATGTTTCAGCAGCACAGGCAGCTGCAGCTCATTTTGAAGCTATTACCCCTTGTCTTACAGCAACAGACCCTCCTAAAACCCCTCTCCCATTCTTATTACGAGCCCCTTCAAGTACCCAAAGAGATGCAATAAGGTCTCCCAGGAGCATTCTCCTCTCCAGGGTGAAAACCCCCATGAACAACACAGCACAGACCAGGGCTGTGAGCAGGATCCAGCCCAGACACAAACCCCTCACCCTCTGCGGAAAACCCTCACACATGCTCACCTGCACAGCCAGATGGTTGTTCAGCCCAACATCCTTTGGCTTCAAAGATGTTCACAGGAGCAGGGACAGCACAGACTCTCTGCCACCATTGCACAGCTGAACAGCCACATGGAAAGCCACAGGACAGGGGGTCTCAGCCCCTCACAGCCCAGGGAAGGAGCAGGGCACTGCTGCAGCTGCTTTTGAGGGCAGGATCCCTGGGCTGGGCATGTGCTCAAGGCAGAACAAGATGCACCTGTGCTTCAGTGCCCTCTGCTCCTCACCTGATGGCCCCACCTGAGCTCCCCTTCCCATCTCCTCTGTGAGGGGAAGGGCAGCTCTCCCTCACCATCCTCATCACACTCCACTGGGCATAAATCGCCTCTAAGTACCCCTTTGTTAAATAGGAACATAGAATGTACATGGAATCATGGAACGGGTTGGGTTGGAAGGGACCCTAAAGCTCATCTCACACTTTCCACTATCCCAGGCTGCTCCAACCTGGCCTTGGACACTTCCAGGGATGGGGCAGCCACAGCTTCTCTGGGCACCCTGTGCCAGGGCCTCTCCACCCTCACAGGGAAGAGTTTGTTTCTAATCTCTAATCTAACTCTTCTTTCTGTCAATGTGAAGCATCCACCTTTGTCTTGTCACTCCATGGCCTCGTCACAAGTCACTCTCCATCTGTCTTGTGGGCCCTTTGGGTACAGGGAAATATCCAGTAGAAAATTCCAGGTTCACTTTGCCCAAAACCTTTTGCTCAAGTTTTCAAACTCCTTGGGTAAACCTGGTCCCAATTTTGGGTTGATTTCAACTCAGTTCCAGCTAATTTATAGCTCAGCATTAGAAAACAACGACGACAACAACAACAAAAGTTTTTTAAATGGCCACTTTGACCATAATTTATGTGAGGACAGATGGAACACGGTGTTTTTAATTAAGGTTCAGCTGGATTTTGTAATTTTAGTTTTCTGTTCAGAGCAAAGCACAGAAGAAGGAATGGAAAGCAGCAATTCATTCACGTAAAACTTAATGGGATGGCAGTTATATAAATGTCTTGCAGGAGCTGTGTCCTCCAGGTACATCCAGCTGCAAACGGATCACGAGAGAAGTGCTGCATTGACTTATCCCTGTACTGCTTGCCCAGGATTTCTTTCCTGATGCCAGACCTGATTCTGCAGTCTCTCCAAACCATTTTGTCACTGTCTTGCAGCTCCTTTCCTTGAGATCCTGGTATTTTAATAGCCAGGGTTAGCTCACAGCAAAAGCTGAACCTCTGACATTTCATCCTAGCAAGTGTCTCACGAATTGATGCGAATATTTGGCTGTGCTCAGCCGAGACCGAGTCAACACTTACAAAATTCCCTCCTCCCTGAGGTTCCAGGGCTGGGTATTTTGTTGGGTTTTTTTTTACAGGGGGAATATCTGGAACCTTTTAATGGATTAAAAAATAAGTTGCAGTGGATCATTTGTTTGCGAGACAGAAAAGGCTTCAAAGATCCACAAGCGGATTAGGCAGGAGCGTTGGGATGATTCACAAGCTGATACAGGCCACCAGGCAGGAAGCGTCTCAAATGACTTGCTCCTTTGTGCCCGCATCAAAGCCCCCCTGGATGACTGGCAGACCCCTCCTGGCCACCCCCATGGGCGTCTGAGGTGGCAGCAGTGGCACGAAGTGTGCGTGGTTTGGGGAGGAAGAGGAGGATTGGCCTCCTCGCTCACCCCCCTGCATTGTGTCTGTGGTTTATCGGAGAGGCTCGTGCCAAAATGTGTTTTACGGCCATAACCTTCTCCTCGTGCTCTTTTCCTGCCCTGCTTTTCTTTCTTTGCCTTCCCATCCCTGCTTTATCTTCTTTAATTTATTTTTGGCTGGGCCAGAGGAAGCCATGTCAAAGTGTGCAGCTTGACCGATGGTCCCCTCCTTGTCCCTGCCTTGTGGCTGCGACTCCTGAGCCAAGAAGTGCCATCCCAGAGGGAACG
This sequence comes from Pitta sordida, assembly GCA_013390025.1. Lineage (NCBI taxonomy): Eukaryota > Metazoa > Chordata > Aves > Passeriformes > Pittidae > Pitta > Pitta sordida. The sequence goes on along the minus strand of WEKX01014570.1, from coordinate 738,306 downwards.
GTGCCCGGTGCTGATGCAGGGGGCAGCTGAGGGTCACCTTCAGGGAGCTGGATTTATAACCCACTAAAGACAATGGGAAGAACATCACTGAAGGACTGGGTTGTGGGTGAGGCCTTGGGCCAACCGACTCAGGAAAATCTGAGTAAAGGGCGGGAAAACACAATTATCAGTTGTAAAAGTGCTCCGGGGAGTCCTGAACACACAGTTCCTCCCTTTTTCTTTCTTTCTACCTTTATTCTGAGGATTCTGGGGGTCAAAGGGAGCTTTCTGCAACCTCGGGCCTCCAAAACAGGTCAGGGATGAGAAATGACAAAGGTGTGGGATAATTCCTAATTGCAGCTGCCCTGGAGCAATGCCAACCAAGGGGACTCAAGTGGGCTGTGGTTCAAGGAGAGGGTCCTTAGGTGGCCAAGGGACACCTCCTGGCTCAGTGCTCTGAGTTCCTCGGAGTCGGCATTTCACAAACTGAAGGAGTTCAAACTTCCCATCACTGGAAGATTCCCAAACACATCCCATCCCTGGAAACGTTCCAGGTCAGGTTGGATGGGGCTTGGAGCCACCTGGGATAGCAGAAGGTGCCCCTGCCCATGGCAGGGCTTGGAATGACATGATCTTGAAGGTCCCTCCCACCTCAAACCATTCCACGATTCTATGAAACTTTTGCTCAAAGGCTGCCAAGAAAATGCCGGACCACGGGGCAAGAGGCAGAGAGCTCACAAGGGGCTGGATGCCAAGGAATAAGCTCATTGATCTTTGCAGAAAGGCTGTGGGAGGTGAAGCCTGTCCACATTAATCCAAGGCAGATACCCAAGGAGCAGCCACGTGCACCATGTGGCAGCAGAGCGTCCAGAGTTCACGGCAAAGGAGGGTGAATTAATAGAGCATACTGTGAAATTAGCTAGGAAACCTCTACATAAAGGGAGGAGAGAGATTGCATATACAGCATGTGAGATCATTATATTACAGAGACTTTCAACACCATCTCATAAGGAACACTGAAAAAGACCTTACAAGGGACTAAAAAAATCCCGCACCTCTTAACATCCTGCACTTTTAACCAAAGGCTTAACTTGCACAGAGAGCAATGCTTTTCATATTTAAATCCCATCAGCACGATGGCAGACCAGGAGGAAATATATCCAGGCTTCGGAGCTATGAAGGGGGAACATACAGAAATGGGGTCAGCTGGGAAAAGAAGCTGAGAGAAACCTCCGTGTGGCCACCAGTTGTAAGAGGCAGCGAGTCACTCTGTTTTACTGAGTGTCCTTCATCCTGAGGTGGATCTGGTGCTCCAGATGCTCCGTGGAAGAGCAGGAGCTGCTCTCCCATCACCAGGGGAGAGTTATGTCCCAGACCCCTGTGCTTTAAGATGGTTTGGAGGGGAACAGAGTACAAGCGATGGGAGGTTGTGTAGGTCCATGATTTTTCTCTCCTGTGTCAGCCAAGGTGGTTTCTTGTCCCAGGCAGAGCACACGAGGGGGGCTGTGGTCCCTGTGCTGCTCTGGCTCCCAGTGCCCCTCCCTCCTGCAGCCCTGGTGATGGTGCCCAGACAAACCCAGCACAAGAGCCAACAGGTCCCTCTGCCAAGAGCTCCAGGCCTTCTCCTCTTGGATTCATTCTCACAATGCTCTCTCCTGTACTTTGGCACTCCAGCACAGGCAGCTTCCAGCTACTGGAGCTGATGCTGCTTTTATTTGCTGCCAGAGAAAACCCTCAGCCCACAGCTCTGACCAGCCATTGGGTTTGCAGCTTCCCAGCTCTCAAAGTAGCTCTTTCTTTTGAGTTTGGTGAAATCACCAGCTTTGGTGAGATCTGTTTTGATTCCGGGGTGTTTCTTCACTTGAGCACAAGTCCTTCTGCTCACAAGTTACCCATTGGCACACAGAGAGTTGGGAAGGGGGTGTCCCTACCCCCCAGCCCTGAATCTCAGCCCTCCTGTGCTCCTTTATCCTGGGCATCACAGTAAGGACAATGCCCAGAATGGAGGTGAACACGTATTTGGGCACATGTTGTACACCTTGTTTCAGCTCTGCACACACAGACAGACAGACAGACACCTCCCTCACCCACCCAGGAGGGTGCTGTCAGCCCACAGTCAGGGGTCAGGCAGGGAACCTCTCTCTAATATCTCTTGAAAATTTACCTTTCCTAACAAGGCTAAAAAGATGGCACCGTAATTAGATGAGAAAAGTACATCAAGCTCATTAACTAATTACGAGGGAAAGTCCCTGCAGCAGATGCCTGGATTGCCTAAAGTACTGCTTACTCTTAACTCCTAACTTTGAAAAGGATTCTGCTATTAAAGCATTATTTTGTTCCAAAAGCACAACTAAGTCATTTATTTTTTATCATATCTCTCCAAACTAACCCCTTACAGCTTTTACAAAGCTGGTGCACAGGAGGCAGGGGCAGGGGAAGGCATCCTTACGTCTTGCTGGTACCATTCCCAAGTTGCACCATCTGCCTTTTGAGGGACATCCAGTGCCTGACAAATTTTCACTGGCTTTAGCTGGTGCCTCTCCAGCTCTGTCAGGAGCAAAATATGAAAAGACCTGAGGGCTGAAGCGTGAAGTTATCAATCAGACAAGAATAAACTCATCCTCGCCATGATCAGCAGGAGACCATCCTCCTTTCCTTTCTAGTAGGAGCCAAAAAAGGAGGAGAAGGGGATGAATCTTGTGGCTACTCCTCGTTGTACTAGATAAGGACTTGAACTTGAAATTCCATTTATATCCCTGAGCACTCCTTATTGCCTCTGAATCAGCTGGTGAGACACAACTGCAATGTTGGGGTTGTACTGTCTAGATATCGAATATATGGAAGAAATTCTTCCCTGGGAGGGTGGGGAGGCCCTGGCACAGATTGCCCAGAGAAGCTGTGGCTGCCCCATCCCTGGAAGTGTCTCCAAGGCCAGGTTGGAGCAACCCGGGATAGTGGAAGGTGTCCCTGTCCGTGGCAGGGGGTGGAACAGGATGAGATTGGATATCCCTTTCCACCCAAACCATTCACCCCTGTAACATTCCCTCTCCGTTCATTCCTAATGAGAACTGAAAAAGTTTCAGAGAACTGCAAAAAGGGACCCAAGATTTGCAACAGCTTGTCCCAACCCAAACATCCCAAAGCCTGATGGACCTTCAATTCTCCCCGAGGAACAGAGCTTGAGCTCACCCCAGCACCCTTTAAGAAGGAGGCATTGCTCCCTGAGATCATCCCTACACAGGAGAGCTCCAGTGCTCTGTGCCCTGAACTGCAGGCAACAAACCCTAAATATTTTCCCTCCTGCCCTCTCAAGGCTGAAGGAATGACTTAAAACATTTCTAATTGTGTCATCTCGGCTCTCATGTGACCTCAGTGACAGAAAACGGCCGAATTCAGAGGGAACTGTTGGATTAAACCTGTCAATAGCTCTTCCCCCCACCTCTCCTAGACCCATTTTAAATAAACAAACAAACAAATGAAAAAAACCCCAAACTCTGTAGGGATGTTGTTGTTGTTGTTTTCCTTTCCCTAGAAAGCCTGAGGATTGCATGGTCGGGGAACTTCAGCTCTTCAAAGCCACGTGAAAGCCACACCACTGAGAACAATCCGTGCCTCTGCTTACGGGAGCATTATCAATAAGGAAAGTCATAAATCGCCTGCGGAACAGGAACCTGGAGACCAAAGCCACGTAACTCAAACAGGCTCAAAGCAAAAGAGTCCCTTTAGTGTGAGGGTGGTCTGTGTAAAGTTAGGAGACACCTGCTAGCAAGTCCTGAGACACAAGCATCTGTGTAAACTTGCCCCCTCCCTGCGCCCGCAGCCCTTATAAGGTGTTGAATGAAGCAGTTTCATGAAAAAGCCTCTGTTTGGGGCAGTTCTAAGGCTTCCATGTACCTTAAGTAAAACAGAGCCGGTGCTGTGCGGCCCTGGGATGGATTACCAGGGACCACAGGGAGGCCTATTAATTATGGTGACACGCTGATCTGCTCGCAGGCTGGTGGCTTGGGTTGGGTGTCCGGGTGATAACAGCCCTCTCTGTGCGAGGCTTTGGGGGGAGCACCACAAAATCCAGAGGATCTGAGGAAATCGGAGCGTGAGAGGGGAACGAGCGTGTCCAAAGGGCTGAGAGCTGGCGGAGGTGGGGTCAGTCCCAGCCCCCCTGTGAATCCCCAACCCTCGGTTCTGCTGCAGAACAGCACCGTGACGAGGGAGTGGGTTGGCAGCAGAGATTTTGGCCGTCCCACTGTGGTCCTTCACCCCCCTCGGATCAGCAGCCAGCAGGATTTGAGCACTGATTTAGTTTTAATTGGAAAGCAAAAGCTAAACGGTGAAACCTCTACACACAAGGCCATCACACCTTCTTATGAATTAAACAGTGGAAATGCTTTAGTGCTGGCAAAGCTGGAATCTGGAAATACCAATATTTCACCAGAGCCATTTTTATATGCAGAAGTGTCATATGTATTACTCTGAAGTTTCTAGCCAGAGGTGAAATCTTCTCATCATCAACCCTCAATATAATATGTGCTTATCTTAAAGGACATTTACTTTCCTGTGCTTACGGCCTTTATTTGAATTGTCAAATGACACTTTGCTGAAATTATTAAAACCTGGAGGTCACAGAGAACCTGGCTTGAAAGTGGGAACACACATTCTTTCGTGTGAGCAAAAGTGCGCATTTGGAATTTTAAATGCAAATTTTTTTTGGAGGAAGAATCGCTTTTCTGGCAGCCAAGTACAGATGGAGCATTTGAAAGAAGTTTCTGCTTTAATTTTTTGACAAGTGCTGTGAATAGACACTGCTCTGCTGTGAGAGGGAAGGGATGGGGCACAGCCCTGACCAAAACAGGGAGCCTAAGGGGGTGAGCAGGGGCCTCACCCTCACACAACCCTCTCCACTGGTGTTTCTGGTGGGTGTTTTACAGCTGTAAGGCTGGAGCAGACCTCAGGTGACCTGCCAGGAAGGAGGCAGGAGAGGGAGGGCTGTGCAGGGTGCTGGGTGCTGTCCCCCACCAGCCTCTTGACTTCTGGCTTTTGTCCCAGACTCCCACGGAGAGCCAGGCTCTGGCTGCTGGGATACCCAGGCTCTGGCTGCTGGGATATCCAGGCTCTGGCTGCTGGGATACTCAGGCTCTGGCTGCTGGGATACCCAGGCTCTGGCTGCTGGGATATCCAGGCTCCGGCTGCTGGGATACTCAGGCTCTGGCTGCTGGGATACCCAGGCTCTGGCTGCTGGGATATCCAGGCTCTGGCTGCTGGGATACTCAGGCTCTGGCTGCTGGGATACCCAGGCTCTGGCTGCTGGGATATCCAGGCTCCGGCTGCTGGGATACTCAGGCTCTGGCTGCTGGGATACCCAGGCTCTGGCTGCTGGGATATCCAGGCTCTGGCTGCTGGGATACTCAGGCTCTGGCTGCTGGGATACCCAGGCTCTGGCTGCTGGGATATCCAGGCTCCGGCTGCTGGGATACTCAGGCTCTGGCTGCTGGGATACCCAGGCTCTGGCTGCTGGGATATCCAGGCTCTGGCTGCTGGGATACTCAGGCTCTGGCTGCTGGGATACCCAGGCTCTGGCTGCTGGGATATCCAGGCTCCGGCTGCTGGGATACTCAGGCTCTGGCTGCTGGGATACCCAGGCTCTGGCTGCTGGGATATCCAGGCTCTGGCTGCTGGGATACTCAGGCTCTGGCTGCTGGGATACCCAGGCTCTGGCTGCTGGGATATCCAGGCTCCGGCTGCTGGGATATCCAGGCTCTGGCTGCTGGGATATCCAGGCTCCAGCTGCTGGGATATCCAGGCTCCAGCTGCTGGGATATCCAGGCTCTGGCTGCTGGGACAGCAGCATGGCTCAGGCTGAGGAAAGGCAGGCGGTATCTGGCTTATATACCCCGACTGCAGGAATGTTTTCTTCCCAAGAGATAAGGCTTATCTGTTCCCCTTGCTCACACTTCCTTTTAGGGTGTTCAGCAGACAGATAGGAAGGGGAAAGTAAAGATGTTCGACATCTCTCAAGAAAATCCCCCACTCAAACCACTCCATGTGACATCTGTGGATGTGCCGTAACCTTCCCGTTCTGCTGTGGCTCTCTGTGGGACACGCCATGGTGCACTCCAGGATGAGCCTGACCACACCAAGAATGCTCAGACAAGGAGCAGTGGGGCAGCCAGGCTGAGAGAGGGTGAGAAGCTGCTGTGCCCAGCTGCTGAGGCAGGTTGTGCCTCTGACTTTGTGTTCAATTGCAGAGCACAGAGCACGCCCTGCCTGGGAAACAAAACCTCAGGGCTTTCAAGGGACACCTTTCCTGACACCTCTCAACTACCCCTGGGCTGGTTTTTGGTCTGCATCATGTCACCAAAATTCAGAATCTGCTTTCATTCTGGGAGAGCTGCAGCACAGGACAGGAGCAGTGACCCAGGCTGTTTTCACCTCTGCCTGGACATGTCACCTACACAACCTGAACTCTTTCACACAGATGTGCTCACAGTCATCCCCTCATTTTGCTGTGAGTCCAGACCCTTCTCCACTGACACAATGTGACCCAACTTAACTATGACACGCTCGGTCCTAGTGCCTGCCCAGAGAGTGGGGAGCTCCCTGCCAGCTCCTCACCCTCCTCTCCAGCAGCAGAGCCTGTTCCTCAGCCCTGTTTCCATCCCTCCTGGAGAGCTCCTCGGTGCTGATCTGAAGTTTGGATGCAGTGTTGTTTTTATATATAAATGACATTATGACAAATGATGAAGGATTAAATTACACTTCAATCAAATCATGCCAAACCAGTAGGGATCAAGGTCCCAGTGGAAAGTATACATGGAGTTCCTCAGCTTCCTGATTTGAATGACTTTGTTCTTNGGGGGGGGGGCGAAGGAGAAGAGAGGGAAAAGGGAGAGGAGGGGGGGGGGATTTGGCCTAAAATGAAACATTTTCCTTTTAAGTTGAACATTTGAAAATGGCTGGGAGGAAAGAGCTGAAACATTGTAATGGCTGATACTGAAGAACAGCCTGGGACTTTTGCTTTTCGAGAACAGAAGCCAGGGAGAGAGCTGTGGTGAAAAAGGCAACGCTGTGTGCCTTGAAGGGGAAGGTGTTTGCAGCAGCCCATCTCCTGCAGACACTGAAAACCCCCTGCAAGGCACTAACCCAATTAGCTTCGCGAAGAGCTGCGCTGCGCAAAGGCAAAGGCACTGACAGTGGTTTTGGTAAAGGCTAAAGACAGCTTCACTCTGCCTTGCACTCCATCAGAGCCGCTTTATTATCTCTGTGTTACCAGATCTTGCAAAGGTTGGCTCCAGAGCCTTCAGCTCTGCAGCTCTGTCCAGCCAGAAACCTCCCTCTGCCACGTGCAGTTATGTCGTCAACAAATTCTGCAGAAACAGCCATTCCATGGGTGAGTTTGCCTGTGGAGAGACAGATGGACAGGCAGACATTGGGCTCTAAGATTGTCATCAGAGGTTGCATTAAATACTACCCACCTCATTCTGTTTTCTGGGTGTAAATCTTGAATATTGCGTCCAAGAGACTCCATCAGTGCTCAGGTTTGAGAATAAGCTGCCCAGGCAGGCGGTGGAGTCACTGTCTCCACAAGTGTTCAAGAGGCATCTGGATGTAGCACCTGGAATTTGGTTTAGGAGTGATTATGGTGGTGCTGGGTTGACGGTCGGACTCGGTGATCTTGAAGGTCTCTTCCAAAGTTGATGATTCTGTGATTCTGTCATCAGTGAAGGCCCAAACAAGCCAAGCAGAAAACATTGGGGTCTCCTTTGGCTTGATGGTTGTCACTGAGAGACAGCCAGGCTATGACATACTTCAGGTCAGCATCAGTCTGATGTGCTCAGACCAACTCAAAACCTTCCTGGCAGATGAGAACAATGTTCCAGTGAACACTTCCGAAAGCTGTGGCTCTGTGTCTGCATGTGCTGTTTGAGCCAGACTGGGTAGAAAACCTTTTCCTACCTCTCCATTTGATTATTATTGTCCTCAAACAACATGTACCACTTGCATGTGGTATCTGCAGGTCACCCACTAACCTGCAGAGGGATCAATGGACAAGCTCCTCTCCGTTTGCATTATTACATTATATTTTCATAGTTTACATTATGTGTGTCAGCTGTGTGCACCTGCTGGAAGAGCCTCTTCCATTTCAGAAATGAAAGCTCTAACCTTGCCAAAATTAAAGGCCAAAAGAGTACTCCAGAAGGTCTAAAACACCCCTCCCATGACATGGCAAAGCCACTTCCACCGAGGAAAGAACAAAGGCCACAAGAGCACACACATGAACACATCATGTCATGTCTACGTGTGCTCAGGCTCACGCTCCAGCCTGCACCTCAGCAGGATAAAACCAGATCAACACTTTCCCAAAGTCTTTTTGCTGTGGATTTTCTCCCCCTAGTAACAGGCTTTGCGATGTATTTTAAAGAATAACTTCAGCAATAATTCCCAGGAAACCATTTGTTACCTATGGTTAACGTCCAACCTGCTCACATGGCAGCTCAACTTTCTGACACAGAAACCAAGGAGAACACTTGCAGAAATCAAGATCCAAATTGGTTCAGCCTCTGAGGATAATAATGGCTTAGAAATATGTATAAATTTAAGTGGTTTTGAATAAGGACAGTGTTTCAAAAAGCACTCGAATTGTTACTTTGAAATAAGCCATTATTTTCTGCTTTTTTAAAAATTCCACTCTTTAATAGGGGATGAAACCCAGACTGCCAAGAACCAAGGAGAGGTTTTGATGCAAATGAAAAGCAGCATTTAAGAAGTGCAAGGCTCCCATAATAGAGCTCACACCAAATTGCCAGCTGCCAGACCTGCCTGGAGCATCCAGGGCTTCATCCAGCCTGGGAGATCAGAGCAGGAGGACTCAGAGGTCCTGTCCTTTCCAGTGCTGACCTCATGGCTGACCTGGTTTCTGCTGCTGGGACTTCAAGGCTCACACCATAGCCACACATTCGAGTGTCTCCAGCCAAAGAGCGTGAAAAGTCCAACCCAGACACACATCACGGGAAGTTATGGTGATGGAAGGAGAAGGATGGAGGGGAGCAAAGCTCCTGAAGGAGCTGTTTTTGCTGATTCTACCACTGCACAAAGTCCAGAACAGGCCCCGTGTTTTCAGTGGGATTTATCAGGAAAGCCTTTCTGCTCCCCAGAGCCATACCTGGAGGAAAAACATCTGGCAAGGAAACTTCACTGGGATGAACGTGACTGATTCACACACCCCTCAAGAAGCTTAGGATCTTCATGCTCAAACCCTCCATGGACACCCAATCCTGGCAGATCTTCCCAAACCACTGGTTGGTGGTTGAGAGGGGGAAGAAACAGTTCTTGGAGGAGGCAGCTGCAGGACACAGGTTCTCCCTTTTCTTCCCATTCAGAGAACAGTGTAAGAGAACTGTACCTCATCACTCCAAGCCAAGCCAGAGGGGCTTCCTGAGTTGCAAGGAAGGTCTCCTGACCTGGGAGAGCAGAGCCACCTCTGCCAAGGAGCAGCTGAAACGGTGGGGATGAGGTGGCAGGCAGGGGATGAGTCAGGGAATCGTTACAGTTGGAGAAGACTTTTAGGACCACAAGTCCAACCATCACCCACCCCCATGTTCACCATTAGGTGCCATATTCACACATTGTTTTACCACTTCCAGGGATGAGGAATCTGTCACTTCCTTGTACAGAGTGTTCCAATGCCTTACAACCATTCTCATGAAACCGTTTTTTCCTAATATCTCCTGCTGGTGCATCCACAGAGGATGAGGCTGCCCATGGCACACATGGCACCTGTGCAGAAGGAAAGTGAGATTTGGGAGGAAGGTGGGAGCAGGGAAGAAGGTGGGAGCAGGGAGGAAGGTGGGAGCAGGGAGGAAGGTGAGAGCAGGGAGGATTCTGCTGCAGAGGAGCCCTGCACAATGGGAGAGCGTCAGCAGAGCGAAAACAGGAGCTGGCCCTGGACAAAAGGCCCAATTATCCACCCTCCCGCAAACAAACAGCCCCTCAGCCCAACTTCTTTCAAAGATGGCTCAGAAAAGAAAAGGGCCACGGGATCGGAGGGATCAGCCTAAGTCATGTACATGTATTTAACAAGAAAACTCATTGATAAGCAAACCACCTGATGCTTGCACAGCAGAAAAGAAAACACCTGGTTCTGCCTGTGGGTTGATAAGCCAATATCTTTAATCTTTTTTTTTTTCTCTTGATGACTGAAGTACACACTCTGTGCGGCCCTGTGCTCCAGCCACATTGGTAATAGTAACAAAGCTTTGATGTCCCCCTCATTCAACAGAATGTTGTTTAGTTCAAAGCGAAGAACAGAGGCAATTCTTTGCTTTTAAATTATTAGCTCCCTAAGTCTTCTGTAATGATATAGTTTGACTGAAGTGTGCAGTTTATTAACTACATAAAGACGATATTATTAGAGCGGAGAAAGGCAGCCGAAAGTTTTGCCTTTCAGCTCAGCAGCAGGGGTTTTTGATACTTTGATCTCAATCAATGCTAAATGTCTTTGTGAGATAGAGGGAGCAGCAGAAATTACCTTTGGCACCATGACTACATCAATTATTTAGCTCTTTTTCTTATAAATTAAAGTGTTCTTCAACTTTTACCCCAATTTTTTCTTCCTCTTCTTCTTCTCACCCCCACCCCACCCCCCTTCAGTTATTGGGAGGACAAAAAGCTGACTGGAAGAAGTCTGGGTGTGAGCATTTAGACCTTTCCCTGTCCTGGTCCGGAAGGGTGTTCTCTGGATTAGGAGATGGATTCATGCAAACAACTCCACCAAAAGGGGAGCCAGGGGGAATGTGCTCTTTAACCAATACTGTGTAGGGTGTTATCCCAAATTTGCCTGTGTTTAGCCTAATTTCCATTTTTCTTTTTCCCTCTTCTCAGTTTTTTCCAATGTTGCTAACATGAATACAGTTGTAAAAATAGGACACCTGACCAGAAGGATGGAGAGATAATATTTACAAAACCATGTAGTGACAGAACAAGGGGGAATGGGTAGGTTTAGATTGGATATTAGGACAAAATTCTTCCCTGTGAGGATGGGCAGGCCCTGGCACAGGTTGCCCAGAGAAGCTGTGGCTGCCCCATCCCTGGAAGTGTCCAAGGTCAGGTTGGAGCAGCCTGGGATAGTGGAAAGTGTCCCTGCCCATGGCAGGGGGTGGCACTGGATGAGCTTTAATGTCCCTTCCAACCTAAACATTCTAGGAAACCAAAGGATTGCTGCAAGCAGGATGTCATATGTGGGTGTTTATTAAAGCTCCTTCCATTGATCCCAGCATGAGTGACAGGGGGAAAGTTCAGGAGTAAGAGTGGAGTGGCCTCCTCTTGGGCAACAGTGAGAATAAACTCAGGACAAGAGGAAATGGCCTCATGTTGCACCAGGTGAGGTTTGGATAGAATATCAGGAAAAATTTCTTCACAGGCTGCCCACTCCAATGGTGGAGTCACCAAAAAATCCAGCATGATGGGACCAGAGGTGAGTGAGGATGATACAGTTCAGTGCTTCTGCTGGAGAACAACAAATGGCTGGATATTTCAGGACAATCTGTGCTCTTTCTATACTCCAGGGAAGAGACTGGAGCAGAGCCAAGGGAGGAGGGTATTCCTGCAATTTCAAGGACAGAAGTTGGTGGCTGGGTTCAGTGCTGTGGTGTACCAGAGTGTGTTAGAAACCACTGGAACCAGAACCTCAGCTGGGAACACAAGCAGTGGGACCACAGAGGGGCTGAGGAGATGCTTTTAAACCAAGATTTTAAAAACTGTCCTCTGGCCAGAGAAATTCTTTGTGAACAAGAGTTATAAAAGAGGTCTTTGCAGAGGTGTTGAAGCATGAACTATGAGAACTTCAATATATTTATATGTAGAACGTGTTGGAGAACAACATAATTCTGTTTTCATGGTGATCAAAGTTTTGCAAGAAGGAGGACTTGAGACAGTGTGCTGAGCTGCTATGGCAACATGAATTTTAAAACATAAACTGACTTGCAAGAGCTTATCTTTTCCCCTTTAGTGTGGTGCAGAACAGAGCTGGGAACCTCTACCTAAAAGAGAGGTGCTCACCTCTGATTCTGGGCCAGGCGTGTTGCAAAATGCATAAAATCTATCCCCTGTGGCAAGGGGAAAATCACCGTGGTGATTGGGTTTGTCCCTGCATCCCTGAGGCTCCTGCACGCCAAAAAGTCAAGTCACGATGGTTCTTTCATACTATATTTACCATAACTCAGATATTCAGATGCTGGGGTGAGTGTAGCATGAACCAGTGTGGTTGGGCTGCCATCCTATTCCGGGAGCCGGGTGGGCTGTAACACGATGCAGAGGTGAATTCCACCCACGGAGCGACGTTTCCAAGAGCACCATGACGTGGGCTCGGTTTACAGCTCGGCTTTCAAGCCACCCTCGCAAAACGTAGAGGCAGCGGTGTCAGGAACTCTCCCGACAGCTCCTTTCAGGAGGGGATGCTGCGAGGAACTGTCACGCTCTGAGTCAGCTGTTCTGCCAGGGTTGGCATTCCAGGCAGGAAGAGCCTGCTCGCGGAGCTATCCCAACCACGCCGCCTGCCAAAACCACACTGGGAATCCCATGGGAACAGGCCCTCTCCTGAGCCAGCTGGTACTTCCTGCTCCCGAGGCCTGATCCTGCTGGATGCTGAGCATTCTTTGTTCCATTTTTAAATTAATGAGGCTTGAGCAATGCAACAACCCTCAGAGAAGGAACAGCCCCTCGGTGACTTCGGCCGGCCACGCTGGAGAGAAGGGAGGGAGATGTCAGGCTTGAGAGATGCTGGTGGCCTGGAAAACAGATCTTTAATCTGGATATTTTAACCACGTTCCCCGAGGTGGCCATGCCCCACAGGCACCTCTCCCCTGCACCCCAGCCCTGTGGCACAGTCGGAGAGGGGCTCCCCCAAAACTGGCAGCACCATCACCTCCCAGCATCCACCTCTAACCCGTTGATCCAGCAGAGGCTGAGGATCACCAGCATGGGACTCAATCCCAAACTATCCCAACAGTGTCCCCTTGAGGCTGGTGGCTGAGGCAGCCTGGGAAGAGCTGTCACCGAGGTGTGGGAGAACACCAGAAGCTGCTCTTGTTTTCCAGCCTGGCCCATGCAACAGATGCCAGGAGCCATGGGTCACGAGTGGAGGACGCTGGAGGAGCCCATCCCACCGTGGAGTTTGGGACCTCCACACCTGGGAGTGGAGCCCTGGGACAAACACGTGTATAAGCTTCTTTCCAGGTTCATTCTAAGAATATCTAAAGTTCAACCACTGCAGCACATCCTGCAGCACATCAGCCCGGACCTGGAGAGTGGGAGCTCTTCCAGCACCGAGGAGCTGGAGCTGCTCCGTGGGGCTGTGCAGCTGTGGGATGAAGGAAAGAGGAGCTCCCTCACCGCTGCTGCCGCTGGAGCCTCCTTTCTTCTGTCAGCCAAGCAGCAGGGAGTTTTCTGAGAAACTGCCCACAGGGAGCGATCACTTTTTCCAGTCATTAACCTCACACATCCCTCACATTATCGGAATACCTTGGATGTCTAAGTTGCTGCAGCCAGCTAATTCCTCCAGGTGACTCCAGGCAGCGATAAGTGGGCTCCTGCACAGCGAGGGGATTTGAAGTGCCAGAGCTGAAAGCGCTCCCGACTCCAGCACGCCAGGCCTCCAGCAGGGCCAGAGCCTCAGATGTCACCGTGGGAGCACAGCGCAGTGACAGGAGGGACCCGGGGCCTCTGGAGCTGTCGTGTGCATCCTGCACTCAGCAGGAACCTGGAGGGATCCCTGGGACAAGGGAGGAGAGCAAAGCACTGGCTTGAGATGCACAATGCAGGGGCCTGTCCACTCCATGGGGGAAAAAAAATGTGGGAGTTCTAAAGTTGAAAGATATTGGGGGGAAAAGCAGTGCCTTGAAGGGATAAATGTTTGGAACTCCCAGTGCTGGCCTCTGGGATAGGGGTGTACCTGTCTGTCTGGGTGTCTCTGCACCAGGGTGTGCCAGCCCTGAGAGAGGAGCACTTTTGGATCCTGAAGTCCTTCCTCTGGTGTAGAAGATGAACACGAGGAGTAGAATATAAGGAGGTGCCCAACAGGAGCCCCAAAGCAATGAGAGAAATATTAACAGTAGGATGGCTCATCATATGCACACAATATTATTAACTCTTTCACATCATAATGTCTTCCTGTCATGTTTCCTGGATTATACGTTGTCAGTGTCCTGTCAGGAGGGGCTGCAAAAAAATTGCAGAAGACACCACATTTTTCTCCCACGATTAACAGGTGACACTGCCAGTGACTGTGGAGCTCGATCAGGTCCCTCTGACAGAGCAAAGCCAATGTTTGCTTGTACAAGAGAAGCACCACTGACAGTGCAGGGCATCAGCCACCTGTCCAACTATCAGCTCCCCTGGGAAAGAGACTTTGGAGAAAGAAACAGCTGTTTGATTTTCCCAAACTGCCCTGGCATGAGAAGTGTCACCCCAGGCCTGGGGGAAACCAGGAGCGCTGAGCACGTGTGAGGAGAGATTTAAATCCCACAGCAGGAGTGAGGAACCACGCCAGCCACACAGGCAAAGCTCCATTTATAATCAGAAAGTACAAAATAGCAACATCAGAAGTCACAGGTCATGGCCAAGTTACAGAAGAGTGACCCACAGCACACGAGTGGCACGACCCGAGGAAACTCCTCCATGTGAATAAAACACAATCGTCCAACACCAATGGTGTAACACTCAGGGTAAGCACAGGTAAAAGCTGTGGCAATGCATCAATCTGAGTCGGGAGAAGCCCAGAACATGAACAGGAATTTGGTTTGGATCATCCCAGGTGTTTCCAGGGTGCAGTTCAAGCCATGACTTCAAACCCACCCTGGCACTGGGAAGTGGGAGCTAATTCAGGAGGGCTCTGGAGCCTTTGCCCTCCTCCTGCACTGCTTGTCCTCTGGGATCATTTTTGGTTTGGGTAAAGGAATGATGCTGTGCCACTCAGCACGCAGCTTCTCCTGAGGGGGCACTTTATTTTACCCAGCAATCAGCTGTCTCTTAATCAATTCACTCTAAAACTAAAAAGTTGTTTTTAGTAAAAGGTCGACCCAAGCTGGGAACATAAAAACGCCCCAATTTTGGCACCAAAATCTGAGTCCTGCTCTGAAAAACCCCTGCAAATCCTGCTCTACTGTGCTGTGCTCAGTGTGCTGACACCTCATGGCTGAGCAAGAAAACTCCAGTAAGACACCGTTTCCAGGACATACACACACAGACATTCTCCATCTGCTCTAAGGCAAGAAAAAGAGGCTCATTTCTCGAGAAGTCTGTCATGAACAAATCTGAATATACCAAAAATAGTCCATAAATGCTTCGAGTTTTTGGATTACAGACAGACTGGCACAGCGGGGTCTGTTATCCGTAGCTGTGGTGGTCTGAGCATCCCTGGTGCTGAAGGATGGCTCTAACACAGTTCTCCAACAACACGGTCCATGTGCTGAGGCATCCACGGCAAACATCGTGATCTCAGGCCTGGAAGGAGTGTCCGTGCCAGGGCTGCTCGTTACCCTGCTCTCCCCTGCCCCGTGGGGGTCTCCCAGGGGCAGATCAGCTCCTTCGCAGAGTCCTTACGAGCTCGGGGGTGTCTGTCCTCTCCCTCCTCGGAGCCCACGGGGAACACTCGGCTCTCCAAAGGCGAGTGCATTTTGACTTGGAAGAAGCTGCGTTGTGAAACAGAAACTCATCACACAAACACACGGCACTTTTGGATGTGCTCTGAGGCAGCAAACACAGCACCGAGTTTGGCTCTGAGACTTCCACTGTTCCAACCCCAAATCCCTAAGCAAAATGCCTGGGCATGAGCCCACGGAAAGGGAAAACGAGGGAAATGTGTGCTCCCACCCCTCTGAAGCTGAAAAGCCGTGTGACACAGCTCTGGAGTGCGGAGCCAGGTGAAACAGGAGCCCCCAAGTTTGTGGTTTTGAGTCCATAATGTGGACTGCTCCACTCGGGCAGCAGCAAAGGTGGGTTAAATGACACTGGGGACATGCTGCTCCTAGTGAGAGACATGGCCAAGGTTTGAGTCCAACAGGGACAGTCTCTGTCAGGGAAACTCCCCCATCTCACACACCCTGCCCTGGAACAACAAATGTTTCACGACTCTCCCTCAAGGCTTCTCCTTCCTTGTCACTTCTGGGTCTCCTCTGGCTTGAAATCACTAAACCAAACCTGAACCAGTACTCGAGAACAAACACAAACATACAAGGTTGGGGATTAAAAGTAAAACCTGGGGTTTTGCACGTCTGAACAGGAGGTGAGAGCATGGCAGAGGCACCAGCAGCTGTCCTGTTCTTATCAGAAAACACATTTATTGTGGGCAGGTGTGGAGACAGGGGGAAGAGACACTTTTGGAGGCTGGATGGACTTGGAGGGGTGACACAGATGGCATTGGTGGTGTTTGAAGGCAAGTGTAGGAAGGGTGACTGTCACAGAAGAAGTCAGGCAGGTTCTCGAGAACCTCTGGCCCACAACAAACAGAAACAGGGAGTTCCAGGTGCCCATGCAGCACTTACCTGCTGACCACCTTGGCATCCGGGCGCAGCCGCCGCTCCCGCTCTCCCAGGGGCTGCACCTTCCCGTGGGGCACGGCCGGGCACCTGGACGAGAGCGTGGCGAAGGTGGGCGAGCTCCAGCAGCCCCTCCTCAGGAACCGGCCCCAGGCCCCGGTGCCCGTGCGGGGNGCAGGTGGTGCCGTGGGGCAGGGCTGGGGGGTCAGGGCTGGGGGAAGGCAGCGCCTGGGGGCCGGCGGGCAGCGATGGCGGGGTGCTGGTGCCAGCCTGGGCAGCTGGGCGAGGGGCCTGGGAGGCGAGGTGGCACTGCTGTGGGGAGGAAAGGGAGACAGGCTCAGTCAGCCTCAGGGGTGGCACAGCAGTGCCCTGTCTCCTCAGAAGGAGAAAAGCCTTTTCTGTCTTGGGAGAAGGGCCGGTGCTGCGGTTCTGCCAGGAGAGACAAGCAGCTGACAGCCACCCCAGCCAGGCCTGTGTGTCCCCTTCCCTGCCCTCCCACCACCAGAGCGTGGAGGTGTCATTGCTACCAGCCTCTGTGGGTGCTGACAGATCCAGCCCCACACCCCCTGCGATGCTGGAGGAGACACCAGCTTGACTCACTCCCCACAACGATTAGCTCCAGGCACGAGGCAGTCTGTCATCCCAAGAATGTGATCCCGGTTATGAACAACACGACCATGTCACACCCAAGGCACCACTGCTCTGGCTGCTGCCCTGGCCAAGAAACAGATACTGAGCCCGAGCCTGGCAGATAATACAAATCACATCTTGTGCCCCTGGCTGGGGCTGTGAAGACTCCAGCTCAGCTCATAAAGCCCTCAGGACAAGCACAAGTACAGACTGGACAGGGCAAGTACAGGACAAGCTGCAGAGAACACACTGCATGCTGAGTCCCCTCCCATGTCCCAAGGACTCACTCCCAGCAGAAATTAAATGCAGCTCAAGTGTCCAAGGAGAAGAGCTGAGGGCAGAGGCACATACAGAACATGTACACACACATGCAGTGATGACACAGCGAGGGAAGAACACACTGAAACACGAGAGAGAAGGATGAACTTGGTTGGGTTTTTTTTCCGTTTTCTACTTTTATTTTTATTAGACAGATGAAAGTGCAGAAGCCACAGACAAGAAATGAAACAACATATTGCTCTGATTTCCAATGGAAACAATTTCTGGCACAAAGTGAAGTTCAGCTTGTACCAGGCGACCTTCCTCTTTGGGGACTGAGCAGCAAGGGACGAGGAGCAGAAGGCTGGGCTGTGCCAGCTCCACCAGCCTGTGGCAGAGCAGCTCCTGCCTGTGTTGGATGGGTGTTCCACAAGCTCAGTGATTCCAGAGCATGCAGCACTAGCCCATGGCAGGGGAACAGCAATGTGAAGCAGAAATGATGAAAAATCAGAGAAAGGAATGGATACAGAGAACATAACAAGCAAAGCAGCAGACAAAACACAAGTAGAATCAGAGGGACTGACTGGAACACACAGATTTGTTATTTATTATTTATACCCTGACTTGATCTTCCACATGTTACTACATACTGGCAATCCCAACATGCTCAGGGCTCCATGTTACACAGACTCAAGAGAGACTGTAGAGCTCATCACAGTCAAGTAGCTTTGGACTAACCCTGCACAGACCTTGACATCTCTGGCAACTTGGTTTCAATTCCTCTAAGGTTTATCACTGATAGGTTAAGGAAGGTCAGGAAAATCTGAAGGAGACGAGTTCAGTGGTGACACTGGATCAGAGTGTGCAGCCCTGTTTCTGCCTCTGAGAACACACAGGGGGAGGGCAAGGGTTGCTGTTCAAGCTGTTGGGGACACAGCGACATCCTGACTGTCCCCCTGATCACAGGGAGTTGGCCTGCATGGATCCTGGGACTGCAGGGCTCCAAGGGACTGGTCTGCATGGACCCCAGGACCTGGGGGCTCCCACTCCCATCCAGCTTTCCCCAGAATTTGTGGCTGCCCCATCCCTGGAAGTGTTCAAGGCCTCGCTGGCTGGGCCTTGGGGCAACCTGGTCTAATGGAAGGTGTCCCTGCCCATGGCGGGACACTTGGAATGAGATGATCTTTAAGGTCCCTTCCAACCCAAACCCTTCTGGGATTCTATCATTTCCCATTTCCTATAAAATCCTACCAGTATTGAAAATGGGTGAACAATATGAACCAGAGAGAAGCAGCTTCTCAGACCTCAGTGTTTCCACCCAGTCCTTCTACTTCCCTAAAATTTTATTGAACAAGGAAGCTTTTCTGCCCCTCCAATTCTCTTTACTGGGCTCTGCAGGAATGTTTGCACTTTTGGAAATCATTGGCCTCATCCAGACATGCTGGGTTTTCCCAGCAAGGCCTGGAATCTCCCTGAGCTCTTCAGCACTAATGTAGAATGTATTTTAACTTGCCTCACTCTACAGAGCAAATAATAAAACCAAAAAACCCTACTTAAAGTTGAAATCAGCTCTTAACATCTCTACCCTGTTCTCCCTTGCCTCTGGGCTACAAGCCAGTGAACAACTGGAACTATTTCCTGTTGGGTTTTTAACGATGGAAAATAGAAGAGCAGGAAAAAGACAAGACAAGAGGTGGGAAGGATTTGACAGAATCTCTCAAGGCCTCGTGCAGGCTCTGGCAAGGGGCAGCACAGGGAGAGCAGAGATCCTCTCCTGTGTGCTGGGGGGATGTGGGACTGTCATTCAAATCCAAAGGGTCAACTAAACCTTCAGAAACGCTCATGCTACTGATCTCACAAAAAGCCTACCTGGCTCTCTTGCCCGTGGCCTCGTTTCACTGGCTGGGAGGTGCAGCAGAGTGGAGTGAGGGGTGAACTCCACCCTCTGAGATGCACATCCCCCCAGTGGAGTGGAGGTGGGTCACCTCGCCCTGCTCTCCAGTTACCCACCTGTGCTCCAAGGAAGGCTGGTTTGAACCCAAAGGGCACAGCTCGACTCTGCCTTGTGTCATCCCCCCTCCTGGAGGAGTGGGAAGCAAGGAAAGGCAGCCAAGGCTGCCCAGCCTCCCAGAGGGATCTTGGGGCAGCCAGAATGCATCTCCCCTCCGAGGTGTGTGGGGAGGGAGCCGGGGTCCTGCACCCCCGAGCCTGGCACAGGCAGCAGCCCGGCTGCACCGGCACTCCCTGCCTGGCATGCCTGGGAAGTGACATCTGCTCTCCAGAAGCCATGGCAACGTGCGGGAAGCTGGCTGATGGCAGAGCCGGCCTGGGAAACCTAAAGCAGCACTGACACCTTCAGGAAGGGGAGACGAAGCTCAACACCAGCCTCGGGCTTGTCTTTTCCCTGCGCTGTGCCCTGAGGGGCTCAGAGCCTACTTGGGAGGAGCTTCCTTCTGGAGCTGGTTCCTGCGGTCCAGCTTGCTCATGACCTGCGTGATGTCCACGGTGGTGGCGGCTTCTCTGGCTTTGGCCTCTTCCTCACGCTGCCTCAGGATGATGGGGCTGGGGCTGGAGGGGAGGTGACGGCGTCCGAACAAACCAGTGCTGGGCAGAGAGTGGGGGAGAGAGAAGCAGGGTGTTAGTGGCACCAAAAACTCACCCCTGGTAGGCAAAGTTACCAGGAGGGCAAGGTCGGACACGGAGATGGGCAAAACGCAGAGGAGGTGGTTTAAAGCAGCGTCACATCAGCTACAGAACGGCTAAAAGCAGAAAGGCAGTGCTGGCCCTGCTCGTGAGGGGCTCCAAGGCCCATCCACACTCTCTGTTGTGGTATTTGCACATAAATAACACTCCTTGTGAAGCCAAACAATTTCCCTCAGTGGAACTTTCTCTAGTGCCCTCAGTAAGATCAACACAGGGACCAGTATGAGTGTTTGGGGTGACTGTGATGCCCAAAAAAACCCACCTCTGGATGAGGCACCAGCTCTCCAGTTTAATGGCATGCTGGGTATTGGGGTGATCCAGAATAAACACACAGGCAGCCACCAGGATGAACCAGCATCTGCCACCGACCTCGTGATGTGAAGAGCTAACCAAACCCCAGGCAAGTCAGCAGCAGCTTTTCCCACTGACTTGAAACAGGCTTTAGATGAAACAACAGTGTGAAAGTCCATGATTCCTCTTTCTTGCTTGCTAGGTTGATGAGGGGAAGAGGAACAGAGATAGGAACACACCACCCACTCTGGCTCTGACACTGCACACTCAGCTTTATGAGCAACTGCAGTTTAAAACGGCCAAAATTTGCTGTACAACCTTCATCTTCATTGGGAAAAGGCCACTTCTAAGGCTATCTACCTTGGGCCAGCTGCCACTCACAAGCAAGATGATGTTTGTCCCCATGTGTCACATTCCCTATGCTGGGGACAAACAGCTTTGCCCAGGCAGAGCTGAGCAGATCCCACTGAGGATCCTCAACCCTGGCTCTGGCTCTGCTCTGGCAGTCACTGTTTCATGGGCACAGGAGTTTTTCCCATGCCCAGTGATCCCTCCTTCAAGGAACAGGAGCCATGATTAATTCAACAATCACAGCCCTCCTAAACAGACCCAACAGAGAAGGCAGCTGAGAATTGTCAAGTCTGTTCCGACTGTACACGAGCCATTTCCAAAGGGCTCATGAATAAACAGCACCACCAGTCTCAAAGCAAAGCATCTTCTCAGCGAAAAATTTTATTTAATTAAGAGAACATCTAAATCATAGTAATTTTGCTGCAACTTGGGCTTTTTCTAACCCTTGCTACAACAAGAAAAACAAACCCCGCAATTACAACCAGTTTCACTTGCCTTTTTTTGACAGTCTCTTGTGGCACAACAGCCTTGGCCAGCATTTCCTTGTATATTGGAGACTTTAAATAGCGGCCATAGGAGTCCTACTAGGAAAAAAAGAAACTGGTAGTTATGGGCTGCAAACATCTTTATTAAAATCACCACCAAATACAGCTGCTCAGGAGCCAGGGAGGCTGGGAACTGGATAATCTCCCCCAGCAGCCCAAGGGACTTTGCATCTTTTCAGGCAAATGTAGCTATTTAAGCCAATACCCTTTCATCTCGGTGTAAAATTCCCAGGATTTTCCATCTCACAATAAAGCTTCCCAGGTAAGACCCGGATCAAAAGATCTGAACAGAGCTTAGCTCAGGCCAGCAGGGTCTCACAGTCACTGCAAGGTGAGGAGCTTGTGCTTCAGGAGCCGAAACTTTTCCTCAGTGGGTGAAAAATCAGTCAAGTTCTACTTCCAGTGCCATGTGCATGAGCTGGTGGCCAAGCTGGAATTAGGAAAGCAGGACTTCCAGAAGCCACCTGACCCCCAGCACCACCCTGGGGACACTCTGCCCCGGAGGGAAGAAGCAGCAGCAAAGGCCTGAAGCAGCACTTGCTTAACTCAGCAAATTCGGGGGATTTTCGAACAAAAGCCCCTTGAAAGGGACAGCTGATAACACACAAAGCCACGGGAAGGCCCAGAGGCCTGGAATCCCCCCTTAGGCTTCGGAAACAAATAACAAACCTTTTTCATCAGCATGTAAATGTGGGTCTGAGCAGCATCTAGAACATAACGATGAGGGTGCTTGAGGCCTTTGACAGTGATGCCCATTGTTGTGCCATCGATGTTAATCCAGCGCCTTGCTCCTGGAGCCAGGAAGAGCCTGCAAGGAGAAAACAACAGTGCCATCAGCAGCTGGAGAATTCGTGGAGATTCCCGTCTATGCATGAAAAGGAAAAGTCCCTTCAGGTCCCCTCTCATTTGCTGTCCTGATCTTGGGCAATCTCCTCTTCATCAGGGACATCCAGTCACTTCCTCTTGAGCTGTTAGCACACAATATAAACCAAATTTCAGCCCACTGGAAGCAAAAAGGGTCTTTACACTTTCTTTGTGGCAGCCTCAAGGTCTTTGCTGTGCCACCCAACTATTTAAATTACATGCCAATACTGAAATGTAATACAGTGGAGAACAGAGAGGAAACGTGTACACATATAACAAAACAACACTCCTGCTTTCGTCTCCAAAAGCTCCTTTCCTGCGTGGGGACATAAGACAGCCACAGCTTACACAGAAAAGTCTCAGGAATAAATCATTTGGAGAATGACAGCTTGTGGAAGGGGATGGGATTCATGTACAAAGAGTTTGAGAGTAAAATTTTCATACTCACTTGTAAATTTCTTCTGCTTTTTCTTTGACCTTGGATTGGTCTCCATACTTGAGGTCCTCGCAGGCTTCCCAGAAACTCAGATTCTCTCCTGTATAACAAGGACACAATCAGCACAGAGTGAGACTGAAGAAAACACAATCCCATTTGTTAACTCCTGAGCTGAATTTGTTTGGCTCAATATGTGTCAGCCATAAACCAGTATCCCCAATTCCTCAATCAGCTGGAAAAAAATCAAGAAAACAGCTTTCCCTGTTCTCTGCCCACTGACACCTGCAAGAGCTCCTGAGTTCAGCCAGTTCCAGCTTGTCCAGGAGCAGCCATAGAACCATGGGATGGTTTGGGTTGGAAGGAACCTTAAAGATCCTCTCATTCCAACCCCGTGCCATAGGCAGGGACACCTTCCACTATCCCAGGCTGCTCCAACCTGGCCTTGGACACTTCCAGCAATGGGGCAGCCACAGCTTCTCTGGGCATCCTGTGCCAGGGCCTCCCCACCTTCACAGGGCAAAATTCCCTCTTAAAGTCTAATCTCAACCTGCTCTCTGCCAATCTCCCTCACACCAGGGACATCTCGGGCTGTACCGTGTGTCCCGTGCCACTAGATGGTACCGCCTGCCCTGGCTGCACAGCCCTTCACTGCCTGGACGTGGTGGCATTGCCACTGCCTCAGCCCAGCGACACAGGGACACAGCAGACCCACCGCTGAACTCCTTCTTGAGGAAGAGCTGGAAGTTCTGCCGCCCTTTGGGGTCTCGGATCAGCTCGTTGAAGTTGAAGGCCCATCGCTCCACACGCATCTTGGTGGGGACTTCCACCCTGCCCAGGGAGAACACCACTAGTTTCATGTGGCCCATCCAATTAGCAGATTAATTAAAACCAAAATGCCCTTTGGTGGAATGCCAAGGGATTTTTCAGAACTCTGTGTTTTCCAGAATGGTGTAATAAGCTCCCGAAGTCAGCCCACTAAGCAAGTTGTAATTAAACAACTTGGTCCGCAGCGGGATGAGGATTTAACTGGGATTTGTGCTGCTCTCTGAGTGACAGCCCAGCTTTGCCCTGAGGTTTGACTCAGTCCCGTTCTGGAGGAGGCACTGGTTGCTGCCCAAAGCTTTGCTGCTCATAAAGGCATTCAGTGAAGGCATCCTCTGGGGCTGCCTAATGGGACAGAATCACTCTAACAGGATTGCTGGTCTCACATGAGAACCTTTAAGATGCTGTTTGCTTCAAGCCCTGGGTAATTAGCAAATGCTATCCAAAGGGAAAGCCAAGGGAGAAGGGACAGACCACCAGTGTGTGCCTCCAGCCCAAAGTCTCTCCTCAGAAAGCAGCCTGAGGGGAGCAGTGGAACCCTGGATTGCTACACCAGTGTCAGCAACTAATTCAGGTTAACACTAAACCAAGTGCTGAACCTGAGTGTAACTGGTCATATTCCATTCCTGTGCTGGTAAAGGGGGACTTCACTCATCCAAGGGGGGGGATTAGACCCACTCAGGAGGGGCTGAGTGCATACTCCCATCAGGAATTTCTGTAATGTTATGGAAAGCTCCACTTGAAGAAGAGTAGTCCCAAGTTTCTTTAGCATGGCCAAGCTACGTTGGCAAGAGAAAGCTTCCCTGCTCATAATCAGAGAAGAGGCATCACAAGGAAGTCAGTGGTTTCCTTTCCTGACTTCTGTCAGCATAAAGGTCAGTGTAAACCATTTTGGCAAAAGAATGCGAGTACATACAGCTTTGCATTGAGATCCCAGAACTCAGGGTCATCTGTTATCCAGGGGTTGCTGGGGAGACATCCAGACAGGAGAGGATCATTGGAGAGGAACTGCTCAGAGTACTTCACAACCCTGCAACAAATCCCAAATCAAAATATTAATTTGGAGGCAGAATTGCAGCCAGCCCCATTCCAACCACATAACTGGTTGCAAAGACTACAAATGCCCTCAGAGGTGCAGCCATGTCAGCACAGGGACCTGGAATCTGGCCCCTGCATTCCTAGAAAAACTGATCCAGTAGCTCAGTTAATATTTCCCATTTCCCAAGCAGAAATCTCCTGGTTATCCTTCAAAGCAGTGAATTTGTCAGTTCAAGTGTAAGGAGATAAGACTCTCTCCCATCAGCTCCTTTTGCCTCGCCATTTCAAAGAAGTGGGACTAAGCCCCCAAATGGCTTCTGTTTCCTTTTCCAGCCACCTGGCAAAGGGCTGATCCTGCACCACTCTGGGAGGAAAGTGCCAGAGAAGAGGAACACAAGCTCTGTGTTGTCTCAGGTGGGTTCTCTGCAGCCTTCCCATGGACTGCGGGAGAGTCCAGGGAGCTCTGGAGAGTGAGGGAGTCCTGAGGGCTCATCCCAGCTTCTCCTTTCCTCCATCACCCACCACGAGGCTCATTCCTCTGCAAATGGCTCTGCGGGCTTGGCACAACCCAAAACTGTCTCTATCCCAGCAGGAACCAGACAAACTCTTCTCCTACCTTCTAACTTCTGCCAGACTTGTAATTACAACTGATTTCACTAATGCCCTGGAATTTTAGCTTTCTCATCCTTTTCTTCATTCTTGAAAAAAAAAAATCATCTGGTTTCTGCATTTAAAATTCCTTCCAGGCCAAAGTGCTTTCAAGTGCTCAAAGCTGGGAGTGCACCGTGCAGGGGCCCGTTGCTAACAGGCACCTTGGCACAGGTCCTGCAGTTATACAATGCTCCTGCACAAAGCAAACCACAGCCTGGCACACAAGTGCTCGATCCTATCTCCCCACTGGAAACGCCAAGGCATTCAGCACCTGCATAATTCACTCCAATCCATGTGTTCTAATCAAGCAAATCTAAACCTGTCAACTCAGGTAACTCTGTCCTTCTGACGATCAGTGCTTTGGAGCTCCTCCTAAATCAGTGCAATGCTCTGAAGCACGCACACTGTTCAGCTGCTGCTCATCGATAATAATTTGACTTGGACCCAACCCTGCAGCTGACATGGAGTTCCAGATTTCCCGAGGATTTTTGATCTGTATGATAGGCGTTGTCCCATCAGAGCTAATGAGTGAAAAGCCCCATTGCCAAATGGTTAAACACCACGAAATTCCTGGAAAGCAGCCAGGTGCCCCCAGTTTGGAAAACTGAGGCAGGAGAGTTTTAAGTGACCTGGGGGTCAGTGACAAACCAAATGAGCAGAACTGCTGGTGCCCTGCAAGCTCTCAGAAGACAGATTCTCCCTCCAATTTCATCTACCCAAGAGTGTCTTCTCCAGGGAACAGGCCTGAGCACCTTGTTTATCTTCGATATGAACAATGACTATGGAAAGCAGACAGGAGCCGTGGGCTGCACCTCGAGGCAGCTGGTCAGCACAGGAGGCTCCAAGCAAGAAATACCTCTGGCAAACACACACAGACCTGGATACTTTGCACTTAACTGGCTTTATCAAGAATCTGATCAGGAAACGCTCCCACTGGGAAGAGGAATTGCTGATTAATTGCTTGGTTGTTCATGGAGAGGTGTTCCTGGAGTGTGTTCCTTTGTAATTCAGAACTGCTCTGTCGCCTTCTGGTGAACACCAGAATGGAGCAGGAACACTCCTGGGGGTGAACCCAGCCCAGCACACTGGGGATCAGGAGCAGGAGTGTCAGTCTGTCCCCAGTGGCTCCTCATCCCAACAGGACACACTGCTGAATCCTGCAGCTGCTTTCTCAGTCTGCAGAGCTGTGTCCCAGCACCACAGCCCAGCCCTAACCAGTCTGAGGACCCCTCGATTTCAGGGGGAATCTCAACCCAGAGGCTGGTACTGCTCCCAGGGAGCCTCTCCATCCTGCCTGGGACCCTGATCCCTCCTCTGCCTCCTGGCCCAGACAACACCCAGCCCAGACAGCCCAGGGTGAGGATTCCCCTGGCTGAGTCACCAGCTGCCAGAGCAGACTGCTTCATCATCTCATTAGGAGATAAGCGCTGAAGACTAATTAATGCGCGGACAGAAGGAAACCAGGACTTACCCTCCAAGAGAGACAGAAGATTTCACTCTGGTCTTCCCGATGGCCTGCTGATAGTACATGATCTGAGAGGGGTCAGACACGGCCAGGGTTAGGAGCAGGGAGATGTGAAGGCAAGGCCTATCTGAACCTCAAACACGCCTCCTCCCAGGTAGTGAAGCTCCCTACAGCAGGGACTGCTTCTTCCCTAATTACTGCATGTCCGAGGAATCACAGAATCCCTAAATCGTCTCAGTAAAAACGTCTGTTTTCACTGAGCTTATTGCAAACATCAGAAGAGCATTTTGCAATGTGCAAGTGATTAAAAAGCACTCCCCATGCTATATAAAAATTGAATAATAGCTACCATCCCCAGCACCTACAAAAGCTCTGGGTGATTTAGCATGTAATTACCATTGATTCTTGGCCGCCTCTACGCTGGCGCCACTGGATGTATCTCCTGCGATTTCCCCACCACTAATTTTGATCTATTGGATCTAGCCCTGGTGTCTGTCCTTGCTTGAGCCTTCCCGTCACTGGGAGAACTGCTGGCTGCCTGCAGTGGGAGGCGCAGAGCCGGGGAATGTCCTGAAAACACACTGACCAAAAGCTCCACAGGGCAGGGACTCTGTGATTAAAACATCCCCTGCACAGGGGGTTGAGCCTCCATCCTACACCCATGTAAGCAACACACAGAGGATGAACACCCAGAAATGCACCACTTACCTCTCTCCTGTAAGCTTCCATAGTATTTTTCTGTAAAATAAGGAAAACAATTACATTGGGATGGGTGCTTTTTTTGAGACATGGAAGCACCGTTGCAGGGCTGCTGTTGTGCAGTGCTCTGCAATTAATTCTCATTACAATTAAAATCAGACACAGCAGCTGAGCTAATCAGGGTATCATCAAAGTTAAGAGCATCCACACACACGTTAAATCGTCCCATTAGCTGTATTTACTGTTTAGCACTGCTTCTCCCAGCACAGGCTGCCTGTATGCCTTCAATTAAGAGGTTATTCCAATGCAGCTAAAATAGATTCATTTACGAGACACAGATTAGATCATTCAATATTAGCTGAAGGAGACAGGAACCAACACATTGCAAAATATAAACACCACCAATTAAAAGCCTCAGAAGCAGTATCTGCTGTGCAAACGGTGTTTACGTCGTGATTTGAATAACTCAAGACTATGTTCCATGTCATCCACAAATGAGCAGGCAATTGAAGGCAAGAAATTAACTGCAGGGTGTTTATTCACACAGCTTCCTTTGAAGCACAGTTACTTTGTGTGAAGCGCACTGCAGAAGGGAGAAGGAAAGACAGGCTAAGTCAGGGATGCTCCCAGCAAGACTTTAAAGGCTCAGGCAGGGTTTCAGTTCTTCGGTTCCCCTTTTAGCCAAGACCTGCAGCCCAGAATTATTCCATCCAACTAACCCTGTGGCAGGCAGGGGTCTGAAGAGTGCTTCGGTGAAGGGCACTTTGTGAGGGATGAGGGATGAGGCACCTGGTACCAAATGCCACAAGCAGCCCTGCTTCTCCCCCATCTCCCCAGAGAATCTGCGCCCCAAACCTGCCCGTTTTGGGAAAGGCAAGACACTCTCCCAGGACTGCTTTGTGAGGGGACCATCATGGTGCACATCTGCTCTTGCACTTCAACCACCACCACTAGTCCCGCTCAGGAGGGAGAAACTATTCTCTATGTGAAAGAAAAACATGGACATTTTGCTGCAACTTGTTCCGTTTGGAGAGGGTTCACTCACCATTCCAGCAGCAGGAGCCAGACGGGCATCAGAGGAGCCACTACAATGCAGCCAACCCATCTGACCCTAACACAGACCCAGCCTGGCCACAGCAACACCAACAGAAATCCTCCCAGTGGCTTTGAAAGGAGGAAGCTTTTCCTGCTGCAAATATCATGGGCAGCTCTGAATGTGGCAGCACACACCAGCTCAGCAGAGACTAAGAGGCCAGCAAACCTCCCCTGCTGATTCACAGGCTCCTGGGATATCTTACAAGTGATGGAGGACACAGAAGCAAGAACAGCTTTTCACCCTTCTCTGCTCTTAGCTGCACTCCTGATGCCAACCCACCTTCCACACAGACACCATCTCATCCCCCCATCTCCACACTGTCACCACAGTTTCAGGCAGACTGTAGAAATGGAAGGCAAAAGGAATCTCCTGCTTGAGCAAAGAAAATTGCTGATTTACTGTCCTAGAAGTGTCCTTTTTAGGGACCTGTGTTTCTGTTCCAGGCCAGCTGCCTCCTGCACAACAGGAGCTCACTGTCTCCTTGGGGAACCCAAGACATGAACCAGACCTCATCAGATTCACAAGTACCGGCTCCATTTGATGGAATTTAAGTGTGGCTGGGGCATTGACTTTTAACATGTTAAAATCATTAGATGGTTTTAAAAAAAAAGCTATTTTCTTCCACTTTTTTGTCAAGTGGGGCCTTGGACAGGCCTGGTGCAGTGGGGTGAGGAGAGGTGGGTGTTGGCATAGTGGTTTGGAGGCAGTTCACGTGGCAGCAAAGCTGTGTTATCTTCTAGAAGGGTCTGAAAGGCTGGCAGCACACCACACACAAGAGACAAACAGCTGTGGGAAAGAGAAAAAGAACACAGTAAGTTACATGTTATACAGAGCAAGAAAAGCATGAATTAAAATGCCATCACAATAGAAAACCCATATGTGGGCAAGTAAAAATCAAAGCTAAGGCCATGTCTGCAAACAAGGGAAGATTTGGGGTTTTTTTAAGTGGATCCCACACCAAGGATCCCCTCCTGCCACAGCCTGGGCGTGGAGGTCGGTGTGGTGGACAGCTGGCCCTGGGAAAACCAGGGGAAGGGGATTTGCCAAGCCTCCCACAGGAAAGGAGGCTGTGGCCTGAGAGGGGCTGAGCAGTGTCACACACTGAACTGCAGCAGAAGCAAAGGGGAGCCCCAAGCTGAACACCCTGTGAGGCTGCAGGTGCTGGCTGTGCTCAGCCCTTTCCAGTTCTCAAACAGACAGTCACTGAGAACAATCTCAGCTATTTCACCCCAAAGCTTCACATCATTTCTCTCCCACAGTGTTCTCACAACCAGTTTCCAGCTTCACTGCTGCCACAAGTGACCCTGAATACTCTCTCTGTCCTGTTGAGCACTGCCAGTTGTCCCCACCATCCCACCCATCCTTACCCCCACTAGTGACTGCAGCGGTGCCAAAGTGCCCTGTGCCACCCACCCATTCTCCCTCATTTGGAAGGAAATCATATTTGCAACAAAAGACTCACTTCTCATAATGAGATTAATTTTGCAATGCCCTTAATGAGTGACTTATCGCAATTACTGCGGCTCAGCTCCCCAGCCCCACGGGCTTCACATCCAAATGGCAATTAGTGAAAGGCCTCAGTCTGTCTCAGGCGAGTGCCACGAGCTCTTACACATCCTCCTCCTCCTCCTCCCCAAGACACACCATGGCACTCAGACAACCTGTCCAGCCTCGTCACACCCCACTGCCACCAGCTGCAGGGCTCAGGACCTGCCCAGAGCCAGTGTCTGGAGCTGATCCACATGGATGAGGCCACGAGCTCCCACAAGAGCTGGGATATCTCCTAATTCCCAGCTACCCATCCATGTGGACCTGCTCTGCTCTCAGCGTAGGTCTTCCTGCTCACACTGGGGACATGATGGTCATTATGTTTTTGCCTGTCTGGCCAGCATTCGCTGTTTATACAGCTCATAAACACCTGGGAACAGCTTTGGGGTGTCACGGTTGTCAGAGCTCATTTGGGACCAGGACACTGCAGATCCCAACACACTCTGCCCCAAGTGCTGCACTGCTCCCTGTCCATGCCTGGAGCTCATCAAGCTGTGAGGCTGATCCTGGGCATCCTGCACAGGGCAGAACCAGCTCAGCTCAGCCTCCCCCTGGAGCTCAGTGCCAGGCAAACCAGTGGGCACAGCCTTTCCAACACTGTGAACTGCACCCTGGCACACACCCCCCCACACACAGCTGCCCCTGCACACACCAACACCCCTCCCCTTCCCTACAGGGAAGGCACACATGCCAGAGGCAAATCCCAGTCTGGCACAAGATCACCTCACCACTCATCTCCACTGTGCTGGTGCATCCAGCCCAACAACAGCTGGAAGTCAAACCTCCACCAGTCCATACGCCCAGTTTCGTTCAAACGGCTGGTTTTCCCCTGGCCTTGTTGATCTGCTCCTGACCCTGCTCTTTCCAGAGATGTGATGATGCAGCACAACTTTATCAGGCACACTGACAGGGGCTTGTGAAATGAAAGGCCAGCAATGACTCGTTGATCTGTGGCTGATTTGGGGCAGACAACAAGCCAGGGCATTTCACAGAGCAGTGTCTGAGTCCAGCAGAGATTCTGGGGGAAGTCAAAGCACCTTTCAGAAAGACTCTGGATACAGGAGGCAGAAGCTGAGCGTGAACGGGGTGGGGGGGCACTGAGCGGGTCTGGCAGTTGCCTGGTTACTCTCTAAGCAGTGGGGCTCGACTGACCTGGGTAACGAAAGGCTTAAAGCATCCCTTAATTAGCTGTTCAATGGATGGCTGCTTCTGCCGTACTCCAGCACAGCTACAACTCCTAACTCATTAAAACAGCGAGGGACGCCCGTGGGTCAGTAATAAAAGCTCCTTTCAAAGGAGTTCAAGCACCTGTTTATCACTGCAGGACTCTATTAGCCAGGGAGGGAGCAGCCCACCAAAGGGTCTGAGCAACTGAGAGATGTCCATGCCAGTATCAGCTTCAAAGAAGTAATTTCAAATATTTATTCTTTTCTTTTTCAATTGCCAGGATAAAAACCCCGATTATTTGGCCAAGAAAGTGAGGGTGGTTTGAGCAGGAACAGAGACACAAATCAGAGCTCAGTCCATCCTTTCCACTCAAGAGTGAGAAGCAGCCTTGTGAGAGCAGCCTGCAGAAGTCAAAACCAAACCTGCCACTGCAAAGGTGACTCCATGTGGGCTTTGGGTTGCCTCATGTATTGCCAATCGCTCTTTCAAAAGCAAAAGGAGGGCAAGAAGAACCTTCTGTCTTCAGCTCAGCCTCCAGAGATCAGCTTAAAGGAGAAAGGCAGTGAAGTCACCTCAAAGCTGGTGTCCTTTGGCTTATGCCATCCTTGGAGTCTCCCCCCAAAGGGGGAACTGACCAGAGATCCCTCAGCTCACTTCCTCTGGAGCTTGGAGTTGGAGCTGGCTACGGGCTTTCAGACAGTTTGCAAACCTAAAATCCTCCCCATGTCAGCTGTAAAACTGTGGGCGAGGAGTTGGCTTACTCCTCTTCCTATCCCTCTCCCTTTCCACCACTTCTTTACTCTTAAAAAAGATTTTTAAAAAAGGCTTTCAACAGCTGCTACTTACAGCAAGGAAAAATAAAATACACCCCAAGCCTACACTTTGCTCCTTTTCAGTCTCTATAGCAACAGAACACAGCTGGCCAAAGCAATTATCCTGCCTCTGGCTGCTGAGAGGTTTAAAGGCTGTGACAAAAATGGGAAGTTGTGGGAATACCTGAGTGTGATCACATTAACATTTGCATTTAATTGCTGAGAGATGCTTTGAATTTGCTTCCAGATGAACACCGTTAAGTGCACAACTACTGGATCACTTCACAGGACTGATGGAGAAAGAGAAGGGCAGCTCCATCTCCTCATCCACTGACTGGACCTGTCTTATTCTGGACTCTGAACCAGTTCACCCACTTACAGCCTCCACGGTTTCAGTTCTTTAATCCTCTTTCTTTAAAGTCTGTAATATGCATTTTTTGGCAGCATTTTGTGTCTCTACCACACTAACTTCTTCATGTTCTTACCACACGTTAATTACCCTTTTGGAGGTATTCTGTCATTTTAATGTAACCCAGGATCTTTCCACTGACCCTTTACACCCACAACCACAACAATTCATTCAGCACTAATAAAAAGGCAGCAACGAGCACTTGGAGATTGAGGATTCCTTAATTCAGTTTCACCAGCAGATGAAATATGTCCTGTAGCCAAGCACTCACATGAACTGGTGTGGCAAGAAAGCTGACAAAGTGTTTTCAAGCCTGAGGAAGCTGCCAAAGCCTATTTTGACGGCCCCACCTCCCAGATGAGATGGCTTCAACCTGTTCTGCTGTTAGAGCTGATCTGACACACTCAGCCTGTGATGCCCAAAGCACAACAACCCCAGGGACACTGTCTGTGCCCTCCCAAACAAACTCAGTAAGTGTGAATAAAAACAAACCCGTCTCACCTGGTTTACCTTATTTTCATTGGGATCAGTTACACGGTCTATTCCATACTCCAGGACGTTTTGCATGCCCGGCTGTGATGAACAAGAAACATCAATAGCTTTGTAACTCTTTTAGTTAAAGGTCTGTGGATGACACAAACACACGAGAAGACCCCTGAGCCCAGGGTGCCAGCAGTGCCCTGGGAAGCTCTGGGGATGCCCCACTCCAGGCACGACTGCTGCAGCCAGACC
The DNA here is from genome assembly GCA_013390025.1 of Pitta sordida. NCBI lineage: Eukaryota > Metazoa > Chordata > Aves > Passeriformes > Pittidae > Pitta > Pitta sordida. Next base: position 705,284 of record WEKX01014570.1, on the reverse strand, counting down.
TCGCTCCCCTGCACCTTTGGGAGCTTCCAAGGAAAGGTGGTGGGGACCCAGGGCAGGCCTGGACTGCCCCTCCCCTGGCACACAGCCCAGAGGCCACAGCCATGCCCTTTGCACGTGGGAGCTGGTCCCAGGTGGGTGCAGGGAGGACACGACACCACCCAGACACTGCAGCCACACGCTGCCATCCTCTACTTACAGGGGTCCTGTTCACAAGCCAGTACGCTCTCTCCTGGCAGTCCAGGGCATACCTGTCCTCCTTCTTCCGCTCCTTCCCTGCCCTGCAAAGCCAAGAACAGGAGAACTCACAAATTTTACCCTCCTAAAATCAGTAGGATGAGGAACAAGGGCACCCCTCCAGCCTCCCCTGCCCCATGGGTCCCAGCTTGGCTGTGCAATGCCCTGATGCTGCTGCCCCCTGAGCACATCTTGTCCCAGCTAATTCTGGGCTGCAGATCATGTTCACATGGCCACACCTGACTATGGCTTTTGAGAATTCATCACCCTCCTGAGCTGGGCTGGGAGCAGACACAGCCCCTTTTGATCAGACAGGCCTTTGGTAGCTTTATGCCAGCAATCCGCTACTTGCTGTCAGTCCTGCTGCTTCATGTTTATCCATCTCTGGTATCCCTGGGCAAAATATGAGGATTGCCACACAGAGATGAATCCTGGACACATCTCAACCCTGTCTCACAGCAAAGTGGGCGCATTTCTCAGAGAAATTATTTGGAAATGGTACCGAGGAGTGTTCCCAGGCACTAAAACCCAAATCACCTCCACAATTAAACAGAAGAGGCACTAGCATGGTTTGGGCTCGGACCAACTAATTCTTTCCCAGAAAAGTCCTGGGCACAGTTTGGGCCTTAGCATGGGGAAGGGAGCATTCCCAACAGGCTGTTTGCATGTGGCCTCCCCGCTGTGGTTAACAGGGTGGATGCAGGCTGCTCTGCACCAGTCTGCCCCAGCAGCACCATCAAACAGCCTCAGACGGGTTTGATCTACTAGTTCAGACATGGGCTCGGTATCTGACTTTAAAACTGCATTTGGCATCTCTTAGCCCAAGTCTGACCTCAATTTACAAGAACAACAGTCTCGTGTTTAATGAGACAGTTATCTGATGAGCTGTATTGGGAGGACTTGGCTGCCAGCCCAGGGAAGACAGAGAGGCTGCTGAACAGCACAGGCACTGCCTACCCTGCTGGGAGGTAAGAGTAAGGTAAAAGGAGTCCACAGAAGTAGGAAAGATCCTATCTCCAAAGGACTAATCCCATCTCACGTTCACAAAATATTTGAAGGATTCAGCTCCTAAAATCATGTTATTTTAGCTGGATGTCTAAGGATGCACTTTAGAGTTTTGTCCAGAAGTTCCTGCTGGGAACATTTACTGCTTCTTGATTCAGGACACTCCATTCAGCTGGGAGATGTCCAAGTAAAACTGACCCAGAATGAAACAAGCCCGAAGTCCAGTGGCCTGATCCACAACTGCTCATGGAGCTAAATGAAGCTGTGACCCTGCAGCATCAGACTCCTTCAGGGAGCCACATCAGCTGCAAACTAAAACTAAACCTCTCCTACAAGTCATTTCAAAGCTGCACTTGATGTTTTTAAAATGTATTTTAACTGTGTACCAAGACAGCCAAGCTCTGCTCCTCGTACCCTCCCCAGTGATGCAAACAAGGGAACAAACTCACTTATACTGCTCCTTGGCCTGCATAATAACAAAATCCCACTTGTAGTTTATTTTTTGATTGAGCATGTTGTAATGTTCCTGGAATAAAAATTAAAAAAAAAGCAGTTAGTGTGAAAATTCTGGCCAGGGCACTCCCATGCCAGGGTTTTCTTGATTCTCCATAGCTCAGGGAGGCCAGGCTGGTGAATGAGCCAGGGAATCTGGATTGTTCTGAACGTAATTACAAGAATTGCAACAGTTCAAAAATACCATTGCAAGGAGAGCAATTATCCCTGTTAAAATTATAATTGACTTCACAGGACTTATCTGCACTGGTTGTTTTCACACTTGCAAAACTTTGGGGTTTGATACTGTTGGAAGAACACCTCATGCAATTGCAGAGGTGATTTTTTTTTGCTGTGCTCTCTCAGCAACAGAGGGCTAAAGCTGTAGCAAATGAGGGGCTTGTAATGGAACAAGTGCAGTGTCTCCTCACCTTTTCATATTCTTCTAAAATCCCTTTCCTCTTAATGTTCTTCTTTGCTAGATAAATTGCTGTGGAGGCAGAAGCAAATTGTCAGGTGGTTATATTTAGATGAACAAGTCCAAGAATAATTAAATATTTACCCACATGACAAACACAGGAGCCTTTGTCTGTCACGGTATCTTCCTAACCACGAGCTCCAAGCTCACTGAAGAAAAAAGAACTTGGTGCTTTCACTCTGTCACTGGTTCCCAGGCTGGGAGCAGCCAGGCAGAACAGGCAGTGTGTGCCTCCTGCCTGAATCACCCTTCCTTTGGGAACTCTGCCAGGCTTTCATGGGTCAAGGGATGCTGGATCAAATCTTTCAGATGTTGAGGTTCTCCGGAGTTTGACCTCCAAGTTTTCCGAACACGGGACAGTGTTTTGCTCAAGTTCTAATAAAAACATTCCGACCTAAACTGGCCTTTTTTATTTCCCCAGAAGACCCACGGCACAATGTAGATAAAAGCCACAGAGGACAATGTTGGTGTAAACAAATCAGCCTGGGAGCTGCACAGCCCACAGGAGCAAACCAAGCTGGTCAGCCCAAGTTTCATGACCAGCTTGACACTAAAAAGCATCATGAAGGCAACAAAAGATTTATAAGGAAAGACTCATCATGAGATAATGGAAGCCACTGCACATTCTATAGAGAACCAACTCTGAATGCAGGGCTTGATCCAAATCTACAGGAAGAGAGTCTTGGGCTCAGATCCAGGAATACACTTAACTACTCAGGGAAATCTAATCCTGTGTTTAAAGTCTTCCCTGCCCAGCAGGGCAATTCAGACGTTCCCATCTGACGGATCTTAGTAGAACATAAGAGCTTAAGCACTTTCTCTCAAGGCCACCACAAGATGGTCACACCCTCAATTCACCTTTACTGAGAATTATTCACAAAGTAGCTTAAAAAAAAAATGCAAGGGCTGATCATTGCATGTGGAGACACAGCACAAGAACACGAAGAGCAAACGTGGTGCAGGATTGTGGGCACAAACCCACGGCCCTTCCCTGCACCTCCTAAAATGTGCAGTGCAGAACTCACCATAGTCTGTGTCGTCAGCAGCCCAGCTCTGCACGGGCCAGAAATAGGGGGTCTGCAGAGAAAAGAGTCTCTGGTTAGTGCACAAAGGCCTTGAACTCATGCCAAGGGGTACCTGGAACAGCCCACACTGGAGGCAGGAGAGTTCTCTGCTCCACTGAGCCTCAGCTCCTCAGCTGTCAGCTGGCACGGTGATGTGGGACAGCTAGAGAAGGAGGATGGAGTGCCAGTATCAAATCCACTCCATCCCTCCAATCAGTTAATATGGACAGCCTCTCCCTGCTGCCCCAGCACTCAGACTGAGAGGCTGGAGCTTGAGCTGGTACCATGTGGGAACCAGACTCCTCATTCCAGGCACCAGTGAGGAAACCCTGACTTCCCATCAGAGTGAAAACATCCCATTATTACTGTGCTTTTTGTATATTCATTATTCAGAGTCCCCAGACCATTCTATATCCAACCAGCAATTCCATTTGCCATTTAGGACCTGGAAGCGACCACACATTTGGAAGAAAGCAGAGCTGTTATTAAGCTGAACAAATACACTAATTCAGTCGAAGAAACTATCACAGCTTCCCTGTAAACTGCAGTCTGAGGCTTCTCTGTGGATCCCTTCCTCCTGCACACTGAATCACTGCACGGCTACACAGCCTGGACTCACAACTAGAGCTCCTGGGGAACTGCCCCAGCTGCCTGTTTTTAATAAAAACTAGTGCTGAACTCCCTTACAACGGCTTCGAGAAGCTGCAACTCACTTGAAACCTGTACAGGCTACCGTCTGCCTTGAGGGTGAGGTTCCTTGGCTCCTGAAGAGGGTAGATGTATCCGTATTTGACAAACAGGTCTCCCAGGTGAAGTGCCTCTGAAAATGGAGAAGGTTTTGATTGCACAGAAACACTGCACTGGAATTAAACCCGAGCTCCCACACACGAGAGAATTTACCCAAAAGGTTTTGTTAAGCTTTTACAACAGAAAGCTGAAAAAGCTTTAATTTTTACCCACCTTCTGCAGTGATCTGCAAGCGCTGAAGAATCCACTGCAAAATATCATTACCTGCAAAGGAAAGCAAACATCAGGTGCTTGAAATCAGGAGTGTGCCCAAATCCACGGGTGATAAACGAGACCTCTCCAGCCCTGACCCCTCACTGTGCTCTGGGTTCCACCGAGGGCACAAAGCCCTTTTTGCGGATATCCTTTCAAACACACCACACAAAGAAGCAGAGATAAAATGCACTGGTCTCCCACTGGCCATGCTGTTGACCCACCAAGGCAGCACCAGTCCCTGGGAGAGGGAGCCCGAGGCAGGCAGTGACTGACACAACAGGAGTGTGCACAAGCACAGGCGGCTTGAGCAGCACCTAAACCCTCCCCAGTGGCTTAGAAAGGGTTCAGGCAACACAACAGCCTTCACACCCAGAAAGGTGAAGTGCCCCTTGTTCTGCACCACTTGGTCTTGAAAGGTTTGGTGCAAAGAACCTCCAGATTCACAGAGCACTGTCCTGTCTCAGTTTTGTAGAAGATCAGTGCCTGGTCCTGCTGAGAGTCTTTGAAGGGACAGAAGGGATGTCCAAATCTGAGGTCCAAGCTGCAGTGGTAACAGGATTCATCAGAGAGACAAGATTTCTGCATTCACACACGTTTTAATCTCTCCCAGTTCTGTTGCTGGAGCGTGAGCAGTTGTATCCATAAACATCCAGCAGTTTTAGTTTTATGTTCCAGGGGGCAAATTTCATGAACCTCCTTCCATTTAAGGAGGGCAAAAATGCACTTGTTCCCTGAACAATTACTGATCTTTCCCTCCAAACCTCCCCTAGGGTTGCAGACTGAGGTGCTGACCTTTCTTGACATTGCAGCGATGACTTAACTTTCGAACAGGGGCTCAGAGCTCTTATCCTCCTGCCTGCTTCCCGAAATAGATGTAATTAAAGGATTATCTCATCACTCATTTCTAGACAGCTCTCTCTGTAAGCACTTTCCCCCAAAGGTGCACATTTAACATCGAGGTTTATTTGTGAGCCATTTTACTGACTTCTACTGAATTTAACTAGTTAGCTTCCTGCACGTGCAGAGCCAAGTTCTCCCAGTGATCAATGCCCACTGCTCCAATGTCTTCACCACACCCTCACTCAACACGAACCAGTCTCTTGCAACACCCAGAAGCCAGTCAGTCTCTATACAACTCGTGCAGCACTAAAAATATCACAGTTTAGAGAGCTTGGAGTGGTGAGCGCCACGCAAGGGGACTGGAACTCACTCGAGGATCAGAAGTTGACTCGAATTTATGACTTATGCAAGAGGGAACTTGCAGCAATTTTAGTTAAGGAACCAAAAGAAGGCAGACAGCACACAAAGAGGATGAGTGCCAGCAGGCACTGTCCCTCCACATCAGCCAGCCATGGACTTTCAGGAAGTGGTATTTTACGTTGCGCAGACATTAAGAGAAGTTCTTGTTCCCTTGCACTTAATCTATGTGAGAGACATCGTCCTCAGCACAGGAGAATCTTTCCTGCAGTGCTGCCTTAACTATTCCCTGACAGCTCTGGGAGGCAGCTCCTTTGTACGTGCAAACCTCCACCAAATTCAGCTGCATAATAACTGTGTAAGCCAGGATGTGGTTTGTACTGCAATGTGTGGAGAGTGCTGCTGAGAACAAGCTTCAGATGTGTCCAAGTTCTCCTGACCCTTTCACTGACTGACTCTTACCCATGGGCAAGCAATTTCAGTGCCTCTGCACCCTCATTTAAACAAAAAAAAAAATTGGAGCAAACAACACACAGGCCCTGCCAGACTTTGCAAACACAGTGGGGAAAGTCTCCTGAGCTGCCTGGAGCAAACTCACTGGTTTCAGTGGGAGTTTTGGTTCTGAATTTCAAAGTGCTGAAGAAAGACCAAAGCAGGAGGAAGAAACTTTGGCAGAGTATGTGTGAATATTTATAGTGGAGGATTCCTCATGAGAGCTTTTGTGGAGGCTCGGAGGACAGGGAAGCAGAGGCACTGATAGTGCCCTGTGAGGCTGTGATAAGAGCTGCCTGTACCTCCGTATGTGACACAGCACAGCTCCTGTCTGCTGCTTCCTCAGGCTGTCTGAAGGAGGAAAAGATGCTCAGTGACAGCCACAGAAGTGGGCCGAATATTTTGTTCTTTTCTTGCCTACTGAAGAAAAATTATGGCTAGCAATAAACATTCAAACGGATACTAATTGTTTATTGCTCGTTTCTGAAGTACCATCTTTCAATCTGCCCCCAGGCTGCTTATTTCCATTGGATTTTAATAGTTATCTTTATTTGTCATCCAGCCTCACTGGGAACATGACAAGCCTGGAGGCTGCAGCACCTACTCACTCCTTTGCTAAAAGAAATCAAGGTCACTTGAGTTAACCCCCATGAGACAGCTGGAAGTGCGTGGTGATCAACGTTTGTGTCTCTGATTCAAAGAGGAGGAATGAGACACCAGTGAGAACCAGATAAAGAGAGCAGCTAAAAGGATGTACAGCAAATATTTACTGGGAACACAGGCTCCAGCATTCAGCCTGGCCTCGGGCTCCACACCCAGCTTTTCTCTGCAGAGCTTCCTTGGCCTGGTCCCTTCCTGCAGGGAAGCTCTTACCTGTCACAGCATGTGGGATGCTGGCGATCATCACTGTCTGTGTCTGTGTCTTGATGCCCGTCTCTGGACTCTGCATCTCCATCATCAGTGCCTCGATCTGCAAAGCATGGGGTGGATGGATGGATTACAGCAGTGGGCAGCAGGGAGCCCCAGGCTCACCACAGCATTCCCGAGGGGGGGGCAGTGGTGTGCCACAGGAATGGATTTCATGGCCACAGCCCTCTCTGAATCTCCCCGTGCCATGAAAGGTGCCACCTCTCAACCACATCAGCTGCCACACTGACTTACAGGGTCACACAGCCAGGGTTAGCAGACCAGGAACAGGATGTAATCACTCTGTGAGAGCTGAGCTAAGAAAAAATAAATAAATAAAATCTCTGCTACCCATAAATGTTCTTTAGCTCAGTGGACTATTTGCTGGAGTGAGTAGAAAGAAAAAAAAAAAATCTGTGTTTCTATTTCACAAATCCCCCAGCTGTGCACAGATTTGTGGATGTTGCACCACGGACCATGAAAATAAGCAATATTTTGGCGGTAGACCAAACAGCAAAGGTTCTGTTTCTGGGCTGCAGATAATCAGCAGGCAGCACTATAGAGGAGCAAGGGAAACAAATCGCTTTGCTCTGGGACTGAGCAAGAAGATCACATCAGAGGAGGGGTGAGATCCGCCCATCCTTTGGGACAGCACAGCCCCCCCCTGAGGTGGCCAGGGAGTGATTAGAGAGGGACCAGGACTTCCCCATGGGAGAGCAGGCAGCAAACACAGACTAGAGCCCAGCTCACAGGAAGGAGGTGCATCAGGGGCTCTCCAGATGTTCCCTGCAGCTGCACCTGCCCACCCGGGATCCCAGCCTTGTCCTCAGTCCCTCCAGGGATGGGGCACAGACACCATCCAGAGCGGCATCCTCCTGTCTGGCAGCATCTCCTGCCTGTGGTTCCTCAGGGATGCTGATGACTCGTTTCTAACAGAGGATGAGTCTCACTCTCAGGACCAGACTTCTTCTATTTCTGCTTTCCAATTATCTTTAACTTTTTTTAAAGATAAAGGTTTTCATGGGTGCTTTCTTCCTCTTACATGTGACTTCCTGCTAGCAGCATTCCAAAAGCACAACAGCCTCTGTTGCACTCAGAATCCTCTGCTGAGATGGGTGGATTGGGACACATTCCCCATCTCCCCATTTTAGATCATCTGAGTGCCATGAGAACATCGGCTTTGGGGATGATGTTCCTCTTTCTGTCTTCTCCTTCCAGATACACTAAATCAAAACTGTTTCAACAAGACCAATTTGGTCTCTCCACACATTCATTCTGGGTCAGGCTGTAGCTTTTTAACTGGGAGTAGAAGATTTAATGAGTGTGACTTGATGACACTCACACATAATGAAGGGCATTGTCTTCCCAGGCACCACAGTGACTTTGGTCCCAAGACTTGCCAAGTTCAGTGAGGATTTAAGCTGTAGTGACAGGATGCACTCTGGGCTTGCCAGTAAAACTGGATTTTCAACTGTATTTAAAGGCAGCGACAAATTAATACATACTAAAATGGAGAAGCATGGTAAAACATAACACAAATATTCCTGTAAATAATTACACAAAATACTTTAAAAGAGCAAAACCAGACCCAAAGCGATGGAAGACTTTTTTAGAGCTTTTAACAGAACACACAATTTCAGCCTCAGCAAACTCAAGGCTGTGAGTGAAGAGATGCCTGTGTAGCTGTATGGGATGAGGTGAGGCAGGGCACTAATTTAGGAAATTCAGATTCAGTTCCCTCTAAGCAAACCCAGGTATCTTGGGAAGTCACTTACTGTCTGTAACTGCACAGAGAACACTTCAGCACACGGATACTGGGGGCAAACACAGCCCTGCTCATCCCCACCACCCCCCAGTGCTGTGACCACCCAGCTCAGGTAAGACTTGTTCCCTGCAAGGGGCACATCCTGCTCCAGCCTGGGGCTCCTGTTCCTCCCTGGTGGGCTTGAGAGGTGGGTTATTAACCAGCCAGAGCAGGGAATTGGCTCAGAAACCCACAGAGCCTCTCAGCACAGCAGGTTCCCTTCCTTCCACCAGCAACTCTTGTCACGTTTGTACCTTGCCACACTCCCTGCTGTCATTGCACAAATGATGTGCATTAAAGAGGAAGGAGCTGCTGTTGAGGGGGTGTCTGCTGCTCTGGCTGGAAACCATCCACCTTGCTGATCAAAACTCAGCCTGTCTCTTCCTCCTTCCCTGAGGGAACCGACCAGGAGGCAATCAGCACCAGCCCGCCTGTGAGAGGCCAGGAGGGCTGGTTAACACACAGCAGGAACATCTCCTTGCTTTGCTAAGGAGTCTAGTACATTTTGTCACGTTTTCAGCCAGGAAAGAGCTGTCTGCTTTGAATTTTGCAGAACCAGAAGCCACTTCCTGACGGCAGCTGATGGGTGGAGATGCACACAGAGGTAAATAGAGGGACTGCCGAAGGAGCCAGGCTCTGGGGTGAGCTCCCCTCATGCATAGAATCACCAGAGGACATGAGCCCCACGGAAGTTCCCTTCAGGTCAGCCAGAATCTCTGCATGGAGGTGACCTCAACTCGAAAGCCACAAAGGAGACAACAGGGAAACTCTGTCCCCAGACTGACTGCACGAAGTCACGGGGTTCACTGAGAGCAAAGCAAAACTCAGAAGCAAGTGGGACCTCAAATGGGCAGTGATTGAGGGGGTGTCCATGGTTCAGAAGAAGGATGGATCCAGCACAGACTGTACCATGGCATGGAGCAGTGGGGGCAGATGACCACTGAGGGATTGCTTGGTTGAGTTACTCCAGGTGCATTTCCCATCCCTGTTTCCCTGAGCTTTACCCTTCAGGCACCCTCAGCTTTGCAGGGTCAGCTCACCTGCAATGCAGAAGCAACAAGCTCCACATCCTGAGACTCTTGACATGCCAGAGCAAAACATTTCCAAGGTGAGGAGTTCAGCCCCTCTCAGCATCAACCCACACAGAGAGAGGCAGCTTTGCTTCAGATCAATTTTCCCAGCAGGTTCCAGCTCCCAGCCCAGTGCCACTCCTGGTGCTATGATTAAACATCTGCTGTTTTCTCCACTGTGAGTATTTGTTTGGCTTTAGCCCCCCCTCACTGCCTGCTACTGTTTGCAAAGACCAGCCCTCCCTACTCTGATTTCCAAGGTAACAACACAGTCCTTCATCCCAGCTCTGGCCTCTGAAGGCTCGTTCAATTGTTTTCTAGGCCTACAGCTTTGCACATTGATGGATGATCAGACAAAAAGAAGAGATGAAAAAAACCCCATTGTTAACCACCTAAAACTTTCTGTTTTTTCTTAATTAAAGCTGAGAGGAGGAGGCCTGTTCCCATCAAGTGATCCCTCAGCCAAATGAAGTAAATCTGTGAATGGGGAGGGCAGGGCTGTAGTAGGCTCTTCCCAGAGTCCAGCCTGGCTGAGCACACTGGCTCTCACCAGGACTGCTCAGAGCATTTCATGCTTGGTGTGATGCTCCACAGAAAGGAATCTCCCCACATGGACAGGGAAAGGGAGGATGGGATGAGACTGAGCTTGGCCAAAGGCTCAGCTTCAGCCATATCCAGAGCCTCACTTAAACAGAGAGCAGGAGGCCACTGGATTTCTCCTTCCAGCAAAAACTCAATTCAGGTGCTGACATGCTCTGCAAAATGCACAGGCAGATAAGGGCCAGCAGCTGCTGGCAAGTCTGAGCTCAGAGAAGCAAAGCCAGGCTGGAAAGGCTCCCAGCCACGCTGTGGACCCAGGGATGGTCCCTCCCTGGGTGCTGCACAGCACTGGGAGAAGCCATTGGGGACCAGAGTAAGGAGGAGGCAGAGGAAAAAGGCAAACAGCATCCAGTCCATCATCCCTACCCACAAGGTATGAGTCACAATGCAGCTCATGTAGCACAGCAAAGAAAAACACCCAGCCCAGAGCCACTGGAAGGCACAGCCCTGCCCAGGGCTGCCTCTGGCTTTGCCCAGTGAGGCCCAACAGAGGCAGAAACTGACCCTGGGATAGGCACAGGCACCAGGAGCTTGGGCTCAGGCTCTCCCAGCATCCAGCTAAGTACATCCAGCCAAAACACATTTCAGGGGCTTCAGTCCCAACACACCTTTGTGCCAATATTCATCCTACCACGACAATTTAGGAAGAGAACAAAAGAAAATGAAACAAGTGTTAGCATGAGTATTTGATGGACTATCAGGTGTTGCAGGACCTTGGAGGGGGCTCTGCAATCCCCCCTTGGTTCAGCCATGAAGAACAAGCTCCACATCCAGCCTGAGTTGTGCAGAGCAGCCTCACAGCAAGAACATGGCACTGCCCACCACCTTTAAAGCAACCCTCTGCCCTCCCCCCGTGTCAATGGCAGGATTGCTGTGATCATGAGCTTCATTCTGGAGGAACAGCCTGGGGAGATGCATCACCAAAGGCACACAGGGACAGCCTGACAGCACGGCAGGAATCCCTCCCTGTGGCTGGAGCAACCCCCAGCCACCGCGTGTGTCAGCTGGCAGCAAAGCATGAGCAAAGGCTTAGGCAATTAAGAAAGCTTCTCTCTAGGATTTTAGCTCCTCGTGGATCTAAGCCTGTAATGTGCTCACTGGATGCTGAGCATCCTCACCTCCCACTACAGGCACCCAGGAAAGGTGTTCTGTATATCCAGGCAGCTCTGAGGATGTGGCTGGCTGCACACAGACTGCACTGCCACAGAACAGCTGAGGCTCCAAACAGGGTTCTCCCAAGGTGTGGAAAAAATGGAGGAGGAATGAAAGCAGAGCTGAGAGCCAAGGCCTTTCTGCTGACCACCAGGAGCTTCCTTTCCCAATGCTAACAGGTCTCAGACCTGCAAAGCCCTGGAACTACTGAAACCTGCTCATTGCTCACAGCGTGAGTGGTGAATGCTCCTCACGCTGTGCTCCGACAGCTCTTCCCACCTGAGGAAACGGGAGCAAAGCCTCCTCCAGAGCAGCAGAAGCACAGCTGCTGGGGGTTGTTTTCTCCTCTGCACCCCCGCACAGAACTCCACCGAGTATTACTCAGTGCAGAATTTGGCCCAGAGTATTTCCCCTTGGCAGGGCTCCCCAGCCAAATTTACGCAGCAAGACACTGCACTAAATACTCTCTACTTCCTCTGGCATAAAAAGTACAGTGCCTGTACTGCCAGGCTCACACCTTAGCATTGAATAGCCCCAAATTCCCCTCCCTTTACCCCTGGAATCCTCCTTAGGTCGTGGGTGTTGAGAAGAGTTAACTACAACTTGAACAGCAACCCACTGGCTGTACTTGTCACTGGAAATTCTGCTAATTCCACTCAACAGGATAAGCCACAGGCAGGAGAGGTGGGTGGGAGAAAAGCTAGCTTAACACTCTGCTTTTTAAAATCTGCAGATACCAGTTACACTACAACTGGTGACGCTTTTGAATGAATGCTGCAGGAAAAAAAGAAAATAACAACGCACCAAATGCTTTACAAAATTACACATCACACCCAAAAGCGTGGGCACACATCTCCCCACTCCTTCAACTGGTTCTGGTCACAAATACGCTCATTTCTGAAAAACTGGAAGAAGACAGAGAGAGGACATTGGCCACAGTACACACTTGGAAAGCGGGCATCAGTGGAAAACACTGGGAACCACACACTGGGAACCACACACTGGCCCAGCTGGTCCAGAGCTGCCCTGACTGGGCTGGTGCCGCAGGTGATGGGTTTTCCCCGGGAAACGACACGTTTTAGGGGGAAAAATATAGGAGGAGGAGAAAATGTCTAAGGGGAATCATTCAGGTGAGGCTAAGCTACAAATATAAACAAAATTACAGTTCTATTTTCTTCATCACTTCATCACACGATGCCCCCCAGCCTGACCCCCCTGAGCCAGCCGGGATCCCCAGGGCTCTGCAACAGGTCACGGTCCCAAACTCTCGGGGATGGGGCTGCCAGCCCTCGGACCTCACAACGCCCAGAGGTGCCCCGGGGAGCCGTGGCGGAGCAGGATGCTGTGAACACAGCTCCCACCTCCCGAATCACCGCCAGCGCTGCCGCGGGCACCGCGTCGCCGTGCCCGCCGGTGCTGATGCCCACAACGGTGCGGCTGTCCCGGCGCTGCTGGGCTCTCACCTTTTTCAGGAAGGCCATCCGCGGGCGGTAGCGCTGGCCCTGGTCGAGCNATGGAATGGAATGGAATGGAATGGAAGGAGGGGGTCAGGGGTGGGTGCAGGGGCCTATACCCTTGGGTTTGGGGGCCGATGGAGGTCAGTGGTCTGGGCAGGATGATGCAGTGCCCAGGGCAGCGCTGGCGGTGCTTTGTGAGGTATGAGCTGTGTTCAGAGCATCCTGCTCCACCACGGCTCCCCAGGGCACCTCTGGGCATGTGGGGTCCAAGGGGTGACAGTCCCATTCCCGGGAGTTTGGGGCCAAGCCAAGCCCTAGGAATCCCGGCTGGCTCTGGGGGTCAGGCAGCCTGTGTGCTGAAGTGACAGAAAATAAAGGTGTGAGGTTGTTCTGGAAGGTTCTGGGTGCCACCAGCTGCCCATGAGAGCTGAGCTTGGGAGTCACACTGGAAATGGTCCCTCCAAAAGGAGGGAGTTCATGCAGAGCAGGTTGTGTTGGGGAGGAGTTGACAAAACCCCCAGGCCCTGCTCATTCCTCTGGAGAGAGAAGAATCTGCTGGTGTGGAGCCAGGCAAAACATGGGCCCCTAAGGTGTTGTGACTGAGCACTGTGTGTGTTCTGCCCTGTGGGTGCCACAAGCCTCGGGCAGCTCAGCTGCAGATGCAGGAGCCAGCTGGGTGGTTTGGGGATTTGGTGGCTTTGCCACATGGGGAAATTGTGACCAACAGTGACCAAAGGAAAATCATGAGGTTAGGGTGCATCCTCACAGCGGACCTGTCTCATGCCCATGGGTGACAGAACAGATCCTGACTGGCAGCACTGGAAACCAAGAGCTGGAAAACCCCACTCAACGCTGCTGGCATTCTCCTGGGCTGTACAGGAACATTTGTACTCCATGGGTGTGCACATCACACACCACACTGCACATCCATGTTTCTATATCACACTCCACACACACGTGTGTAGCTGTAGCTGTGTAGCTGTTTCTCAGGGTGGTGCCCTTCCCACCACAATGTCTGTGACTGCTTGGAATGTAGGACCTGCATTTGGCACACTTGAGGGAACCACGCCGGCTCAGAGCTCGGAGCAGAGCTTTTTCCATTAACAGGAAAGCCCTGAAGGCTTGGGCTGCTTTCCCAATTGCTTTGCTGCCCTCATGCAAGTGTTTATCTCTATCTCTGCTCTTTCATAACTGAAAGCCAGGGCTTTGGAAGGCCTTTCCCTGTGTCTGCTCAGTCATTCCCGGGTGGAATACCTTCCCACTCCATAAGTCACAGAAGCTGCTGGATCAAACACTGCTCTGTGCTGCTGGATGATGTAAGGATGATGAGTAACCTCTTATTCCTGCCTCCTGCTTCCAGGCATCAGCTGTCGGCCAAAAGGAGCAGGAGAAGAGTTCCTCATGTTTGCAGTGTCTCATAACTCAAGTGTTGAGGTGCTGTTTGGTTCTGTGAAGCCAAGCTCAGATCCTGAAACAGCAAAGGTGACAAACTCCAGTATCATAAACAGTCCTGGAGGCAAAAGGAAGGAGAGAGGGAGTTCAGAGAGGAGTCAGGAAGCAGGGGAAAGGACAGTGAAGGCATTCAGGCATTTTGATGATGCCAGTAAACAAAAGTGCTTCCATCTCTGAGAGAGACAAATACTGGCAGGAGTCTCTGTATATGGGAGTAATTCTGTGAGGGAAAATATCAGGGTAAAGAGCACACAACAAGACGTAGCTCAGTTTCTTGGTTTGATGGGAAAATTTGTTATAAACTGCAATGTTTACTCTGAACCATTTGCAGTCTAAAAAAAGCCAACTTGTGTTGTTATACAAGTGGTGGTGGAAGGACAGAGAAACACTCCAGGTGAGGTGCAAACACTGACCCAAGTACAGGATCAATCACCACCGACTGCAAATGCCCCACATAGTGAGAGGGATAAAAATGGGCATTTCATTCCAAAATACTCAGTTCCACAGCTGTCTTATTCATGAGAAACGTTTGAAAGCTGGATCTGCAATTGAGTTCAGAAATAAAACTGTCGTGCAGGAAATCCAGGAGAAATAGGTCTGAAGAGCTCATGCTGAGGTGTGAGCTCTTCAGCCTTGCTGAGCTCCAAAGATCCCGGTAATTTTAAATCCTGATCATCCCCTAGACACCCCCTCATAGATCAGGTATGGATTTTTTCCATTTCTAGTCTTCTCTGACAGGCTATAATAAAGCTTATGGATATTTCTTTCTTCATTATAAAGCTACTTTATGTCACTGCTATAGAAGATGTTTAATGCAAATTCAGCTTTGTGAACATCTGTGAATGACCCACAGCACCAAACACACAGTCAGAGATGAACCACATTTCACCTGTGCCCAGGTGAACCACGCCAGCATTTAATGCTCTTGGGCAGATCTGCCATGTGAAGCACGAGGCACATAAATCAGATTATAGAGGCTTGTTGAGGGCAGGCAATCCTGGGCCTCTAATCACGAAACCCACACTCATGGAAAGCAGAGAATTCTATAGTCCTTGACACAGTCTGGCTGTTGATGTGTGAATTTGTTGGTCAAGAAAGCAAGGGACCTGAACAGAGAGAAGGCCGGGAACAGCAATAGCAGCAAGCTCCTTTCTGATTTCTCACTCCTCAAGCTCGTCCTGGCCTTTCTGCCCCACTGATAATGCAGGAAGACATTCCCTGGGGAGCCCCCTTTACCTCCCAGTGCCCAGTTTCTGTACTAAATGCAGTGGTATTTATGTAGCTGCAAGGTTCCACAGATGTTAACACCCCATGCAGGAGGTAAGGGATGCTGTAGTGGAAATACACTCGTGGTCATCACATCACAGGGCAGTGGGTGCACATCCATGGGCCCTCCAGAGCCCACAGGTCCCTCTCAGCCTGCACACGGCTGGGGAAAGGTCTGCTGAGAGTTGGAATTTGTCTCTCCTTTCTCTTTGTGAAGCCCCACAAGCTGTCACCCTTCTCAACAGACCCACTCACAGCCCTCGACAGTTTCTCTCATGGAAAGCACTGCGGAAGGAATCCCCCTCTTTTTTTAAAGATCGCATTTCCTACGTGGTTGCCCCTTCTTCACACATCAGAAGTTGAATCATGCAACACAAAAGGCATGTGGTGAGTAAGCCACCTTTCTATCTAAGGAAACTGGGGACGGCCCTGAGGGGAAGGAAGGGGTAACGTAAGTGAAGCAGCGAGCGCGACAAGTGGAGGCTCAATTTCAGCACAAAGTTCCTTCCAGGAGGATTTCAAAGGAGTTTACTAAAAAAAATAAAAATTGTGCGAAGTGAGGCATAGGGAGAGACATGACTTAACCTCAGCAGGTCTCTCAGCAAGGCAATGGTTAAAGGAATATCTCCAGAGTCCTTTGTCCTGCCTGGTAGGGCACAAGCACTCAAAATGAGAGGCTTCCTCAGTAGCCACATGGGAAGAGCTGTGAGCACAAACGGGCAGCATTTGCTTCCCGTCACTCCTGGGCTTTCCAGGAAAGCTAAGGAAAGAAGTGGCAAAAAGGAAGGAAAAAAAAGCCAAACAGAGAAAGACCTTACGCACTCTGCCTTAGAGATGAAGCCTGGCTGGTGGGGTGGGAGGATGCAGCTGGATTAACACCTGACCTGGATGATGCTGAGCCCTCTCCAGGGAACATTGTCATCCTCAGCACAGGAATAGCCCTTCCTGCTGTGCAGCACACAGAGCCACGCTCCTGTGCCAGGAGACTGGGAGTGACATGGCTGGGAGGTGTTGGAGAGCTCCCCAGCCAAGTGGAATGTGAAGGGGAGAGGAGGGAGCAGGTCAGGGACTCCCCAAGACTTAGGTGACCTGGTTGTAGAAACTCAGGAGTCCTCTGCAGTCCTGGAGGTGAGATGAGAGTTGTGTCAAACCAGCAAAAATCATAAAACCTAGTTGTAAAATTTGGACCAGAGCTCAGGCATGTCTGGCTTCCACATCTGTGCTAAGACCACCAGGATGTGCTCCTCAGATCACTGCATTGATTTCATACCACATCCTGCTCTCCTAAGAGAAATGTCAGCTGTTTTTTTCAGGTGGAATTTATTTCCATGTGGACCCATCCTCTAAGGTTTGAACACTGGTATTCACTGAAGATAACACTGATATTCATCACAGATTTGTGAGGTTGAGGCCAAGTGACGTATCCTTGTGCTAAACTCATCTCCTGGTTTCCTCAGTCATTTGTTCCTTTTTCTAACTTATTGGTCGAAAAAAAAATCAGAAAAACATGAAATGTAAGGAGAGACAAAGGTTTAATGTAATGAATTCTGCGATTTCCATGCCAGAAAAGCATGACATGGACGTACCTGCTTGCACCTGAATTATACCTGATGCAATTATGCCTTTTCAGTCATATGTATTTTATTCCTGTCCTTATGGGACAGAAGAGTGTGTCGGTGACCAGGTACACGAGTCCAGACTTGCTGATCTGACCAACATTTTGTACCTAAAACTCCTCTGAATAGTGCTGAAAAGTTGCATCAATAACCGAAGCACTAGAAAAGGCCAATACTATATATCTTTCTGGTTTTAACTCATGGGCATCTTCAGAGTATTTCTGTGTAGGCAGACCCGTGTGTTTGCAGTACCAGGAAGCTCTTCACAGACAGGCAAAGAGGAAGTACGTGCCAACTTTTTCAAAATGTTGTGTTTTTTTTTTAAAAAAAATTACTTTCTTTCTGCACCAAGAACAAAAACTGCTTAGCTGGCAAGCCCCATCCTGCTCCCCTGACCGAGGGCTGACCTCTCTGGGCCGCTCGCTTGGCACCTTCCCTGCAGCTGCAGGGCCAGCTCAGCCTGGGGCTCCGTTTCCAGGAATCCCACAGTCCCAGAGGCGTTAGGGGTGGAAGGGAGAGATCCTCTAGTCCAACCCCCTGCCAAGGCAGTGTCACAGAAACGCATCCAGGTGGGTTTGGGATGTCTCTGGAGAGGCACTCCATGACCTCCCCGGGCAGCTGCTCCAATGTTCTGCCACACTCCATGGAAAGTTCTTCCTCGTGTTGAGGAGGAACTTCTTGTGTTTTAGTTTCTGGCCTGGGAGAGGAGATGGGTGGGAGTCGAGCCCTGCTCCCAGGGAACTAAGGAAGGGAGGAGAGGACTTAAGTTGTGCCAGGGGAGGTTTAGGTCAGACACTAGGAAGAATTTCTTCAAAGACAGGGAGATTCGACAGTGTGGTAGGTTGCCAGGGCGGTGTTGGAGTCACCATCTCCGGGGGTGTTTAAGAGGCGCCTGGACCCGGCTTTGGGCGATGTGGGTTAGGAGTTACAGTGACGGTGCTGGGCTGACCCTTAGACTTGATCTTAAAGGTCTCTTCCAACCTTGATTCCGTGAAGTCATTCTCCACCTTCTCCCCTACCAAAGCGCTCTACAATTACGATCATGTGCGTCTATAAACCTTTGACACCATTACACAGCAACACCCTGTGCCTCAATGTTCTGTCACTGCACGTGTTTCCCTGAGAGCAGTCGGGCACCAGCCAGGATCCGCTCCGGACTTTTACAAGCTCAAGGTTCAAAAATGCGTTTGGGCCATTTATTTAGAAAAACGGGAGAGTTTCGAGCGCAGCTTAAAAGGCACTCAGGGCGTGTTTGGAGCAGCGCTCGGGCACACGGTGGGAACACGCCTGTGCCGTGCCGTGCCGTGCCGTGCCGTGCCGTGCCGTGCCGTGCCGTGCCGTGCAGGGGCAGCAGCCGGGACCAGCGATCCCTGTGGGAAGCCGGCCCTGACACCACCACCACCACCTCCCTCGGCCGACCCCCGGCCCCTCCCGCCATTTCCTGNGCAGCGGAGCTGGGGAAGGGTCTGGAGCGGATGGAGGAGCTGAGGGGGGGGGCTCAGCCGGGGGAAAAGGAGGTTGAGGGGTGACCTCTCCGCTCTCCGCACGCAGCCGGAGGGAGGGTGTAGCCTGGGGGGGTTCGGGCGCTGCTCGCAGGTGACAAGTGACAGGGCGAGAGGAAACGCCCTCAGAGCTGTGCCGGCGGTGCTGTGGGTTGGACATCGGGAAGAATTTATTCACAGGAAGGGTGATGANGCCTCATCCTCCCCGCCCGGGTGCGGCCCGCGGGGCGGCTTCGGGCCCCGGAGCTGCCGGGATCTGCCGTTTGCTGCCTCGCTGGAGCCGGCCCAGGGAAGGGCAGCGGAGCTGGGGAAGGGTCTGGAGCGGATGGAGGAGCTGAGGGGGGGGGCTCAGCCGGGGGAAAAGGAGGTTCAGGGGTGACCGGAGGGAGGTTGTAGCCTGGGGGGGGTCGGGCGCTGCTCGCAGGTGACAAGTGACAGGGCGAGAGGAAACGCCCTCAGAGCTGTGCCGGCGGTGCTGTGGGTTGGACATCGGGAAGAATTTATTCACAGGAAGGGTGATGAGGCATTGGAAGGGGCTGCCCGTGGAGGAGGTGGTGTCACCGTCCCTGGGGGTGTTCATGTGGCGCTCAGGGCTCTGGTCGGGGTGACAAGGTCGGCGTTAGGCCGTAGGTTGGACCGGATGATCTCAGAGATCTCTTCCAGCCTAATTGCTTCTGTGATTCTGTGATTTCCTGGTAATGCGGTCTGTAATGGATGGGGGGAGATGCACCTGGAGGTGAGGAGGAGCCGTGCCCTGTGCTCTGAGCATTTCACTGCGCTGGAAGAATCGTTGCCGTCGTGTTGGAAACTCGGCTGACACATCAATTAACAGGAACCCACAGGCAGAGCCACTTTTCATAGATGCTTTGCCAAAACCTCCGCATGCCGTTTAGGAGTGGACGGTTGATTTCACTGCTGTCATCCCAACGTTATTGGTCATCCTTAAAACTTACTTTATCTCTGATCTAAATAGCTCGTTGGATTTTCAGTTTGGACTGTGTAACATTTGGTCAAAATCTTAACGAACTTTCTCAGAGCGTTGTCAGACCTCGTCTCCTGAAATTCCAGTGATTCTCAAAGAGAATTGTTTTAGAGTCCTGCTTATAAGTCAAGCCTGGGAAAACTAATAATAGCAAGGCAGTAGAAGTCACGAGCCTTTACGTTGGCCAGGTTAAAGTTTATTAATAAAGGTACTTTGTACTCTGTGCAAGTGCACACGTAGGAAGTGCAGGTCTGTTTTGGGAGGTGCAGTCACTGATGGGTTTGACAGATACCTGCCTTTGACAAGTAGAATTACGTGCCATGGAAAGGGAGTAAAGTTTGACAGAACACTCTGGCATTGAACAAATATGTTGCTCTACAATTTGTTACTGCATCTTAACTTCTTTATACGTATGTCTCCCCGTGCCTTTGCAGTTGCTTATTCTTTTCTGGAATTTTCTTTTTTGTCTTTTTCATCTGTTAACTTAGTACTAGAAATCATTTCCCTGCTTCTCCTTTGTCAGTACGAGCACAATGAGTTTTAAGTCCTTTGAAAGGTCTTTAAAACACTTTTAAAATTATCTTTTTCTTCTAGCGAATATTTGCCAAAACAACCACACAAGTCTGGGGAAGCCTTCAGGTGTTACAACTCCTTCTGCACTTAAGCTTTATAAACAAACTTTATAAATGCAGTGATTTTAGCAAATGTCTTCATATCTCCAAAAATGTTAAAGGCAGTGATGGAATTACTCTGAATCTCTATAATTTGATATAACTAGATACCAGGTTGATAAGAACATGAAGATGAGGGAATCTCAGAGCAAGCCATCAGGTGGTTTAACATATTTTGAAATAAACTTTGAAACATACTTTGTCTTGCATTCATGCAGTGTGAAAGAGTTTGGTAGCACAGATTTGTTTAAAACCAGCACTTTTTCAAGAGTTAAACCTGCACTATGAGTATTACCCTTGATGGTCCTTCAGATAGTTTTGGTGTCACCTGCAGGTGCAGTGGCTTGAGTGGATCCCACGGGACGGGGATGTTCCTGCTGAGCTTTGTGCAGAGCCAGTGCATTGTCTGCCTCTCTGCGGTTCTGCAGTCTGGTGAAACAGTAGATGCTGAGAAACTCTAATCTCAGTTCTCCTCCTTGTTCAAGGCGTGAGAGTCCTCGTGGATGCCAGAGAGAAACTCCATATCCCCTGGGGAGACCCTGCCAACCAGAGCAACGGGGACAAGGTGATGGCTTTCGACACCCGCGCTGTCACCGTGGTGCAGGGCATGGTGGAGACCAACGTGTTTTTGGATTACCTGCCGGCCATCCGAGCCCTGTGGGCTGACAGCGGCATCCAGCACGCCTACGACAGGCGCAGGGAATTCCAGCTGGTAAGAGCCGGGGGGGTGGGACTCTTGTTCCTCTGCTGCTTTCCCGCTGGTGGAGCCGCCTCCTGATGGCTCTCAAGTGTTTTTTTGGTGGTTGGCTGTTACTTCTGTGGTATTGCACACAGATGCATTTAGCTACTTCCCCACTCTTTTTCTAATAGTAATAAAAAAGAGATTCTGACGTAATTGGCCTCATTTCGTATGTGAGAAAGCTGAGGTATTGAGGGCTCTTATGTTCTCTCTCTCAGTGTTTTTACCATATGATTATTACCACCCTTTGTTAACCAGTGCAATGAATAAAAAAACCAAAAATATATGCTTTGCAGACTTACTAGCAATGTGATTTTTAAAGAAAAGATATGCATGGGTTAATGAGAAGAATTTAAAAACCACTCCCTTCTCTATTCCAGTTTGAGCAATCTAGCAAACATTCCCTCTGTATACTTCCTGTTTAATTTTGAACGTCTGTGTTAATACTCATGTAATGAGATTCTTGTTACGTTGGAGTTCTCAGCTGAGGATGGAATATACAGTTTAATGGTGGGGTTGGGATGGAGTGTACAGCTCAGTAGTGGTGTTGGAAAGGGAAAAAGAAACTTCTTGGTTCTTGAGCTGGAGCTTTTAACTCTCTGTGACAGCTGGAGTCTTTTAGCTCAGTTTCCCTACTGCGAAGGGGAGTGATAAATTCTAGTAAAATTCTTATTTGTTGGTTCATAGACTTGTGTATCCCAGTGGCGTTGGGTTTTGAGGGGGTGGGGGTTGAGAACCTTAAAATAGATTAAATCTGTTCTTGTCGGTCTCTCAAAACCTAAGTGGCTTTGTGTTTTTATGTCTTAAAAATAACCTTTGTGTGGACAATAGCTCATGATGTCTCCTGTTGAGCTGTTATGAATGGTTGTGTAATCACACTCTGACTTAAAGAGGTTGTGTAAATACTCTATAAATATGTATTGCCCTGATCATGGAATGTCTTCTGGAGGTTGCAGAGTGGGCAGGTGCTCCGGTGGCCTATCACCTGCCCAGCCCAGTGCTCGCCCTGTAAATAAGTTTCTAATGAGACCTGTTGCTCCTCGTGTTTTACTTTGAAGTGATCATAAAAGGGTAATTGCTTCTGCTGTAGCCAGGATCCAGTGCTGGTGCAGATGTGACTTCTGGTGGTGTAATTGCTGTGCTGGAGGGATCTGTTCTAAAATCTGTTGAATAAAAAGAGTTTTGCCTTTGATTAAACTTGTTTAGTGACTGGAGGCTGTGTAGCAAAGGAAAGGGAGCTACTGCAGTTCTTGAGTCTCTGAGAAGTAGGTTCTTTCCATAACTGAAACATGTGCAGAGTTTCACTTTGAGTGGGACATGAAGAATGTATTCTTCTGAGTGCTGCAAAAAAAAAAAAAATTACTTCTTTTTTCTGGGCATCTCTAAATCTCTGCAATTCTCTGCAAAAATACACCTGGATCGTGTGCTTTACACAGAGCTCAAGAATATTCTTTTTAAGTGCTCTTAATACTCAAGTGCTGTCCTAATAGTTTTTGCAAGCAAGGTAACTGCTTTATTTATACTTACATTGCTTTATTTCCTAAAGCCTTTCAAAATCTCAGCCGGACATATTTATGCCAAGTTATAAACATGACAAAAAAAAAAAGAGGCAGCTGAATGATGTCATTGTGTGGAGTGCAGGCAGTGTGATCTGTGCTGGCCGAGCATGAAGGCTCAGTTTTACCCCGGGAAGTTCTGCCCGAGCTCCATGTGGGCGGCAGAGCCGTGGGAAGCTCCTGGGTTTTTGCTGTACCTGCTGACGGGCTTTGCAGGAGAGCTCTGGGCTATAATGAGGAGGAAGGACACAAAGGGTTAAGGAGGGAGGGACAGGCGGATCCCGGTCGGGAGGTGGAGCAGGAGGAAGTTGGGAGAGAGGCAGACTGATCACAGGTCACTTGTGTCCGGCGCTGACTCTTGAAGGGAAGGCTGAGGACTGAGCGGTGTTCCTGCTGCAGAAGGGGGAATAAGGGAAAAAGACTGTTCTGCTTCCACTTCAGCTGCTTGTGGCAAAAAAAATATCATGAGGGAGAGACACTAGCGATCATTAGATGAGCAGGTGAGAGGGAAAAGTGGCACAAAAATAGCGGGAAGTGCTGGGACTGAGCAGGGTAGAGCAGCATTACTGGGCTGTATGTGCTTCATCTTCTGTTCACACTGATGAGTGAGTGTTTCTCACTGATCCAGGTTTGACACTGCCCCGAAAAACATGTTTCATACTGAGAGAGCACAGGCAGGAATGCTGGAGGAGGGTTGTTTGTCATGGCAGTGGGACACTTTGGGGCAGAGCTGGAGGTGGGCAAATGAAAAATGGAGAAGTGATGGGTAAGGAGTGAAAAATATAAATCCTAGAGGAAAGGGAGCAAGAGGGTGTAGTACAGGAGCCGTTTGGAGTTTGGACAGATAGGAAGTACAGAGAAAGAGCTTAAGATTGAAGTTGCTGCGTGAATATGGTTTAAAACTTCAAGATACACATCCATTTGTGGGAGATCATTGAGCTGGTGCTGCTTTTTTTTTCCGTTTTTTCCCCGCCGTCATTCATTGACAATGCCAGAGATGATGCTGGGAGTCTGGAGAAACAATGTGGTCTTTTTATAGCAGCATGAGAGGGGAAAAAACAGAAGTTGGTTGTATTTTAATGGAATCAGAAATCAGCATTTCCATGCCTCGTTTGCTGGAGTGTCCTTCCTCATTTTGTAAACTCAAGTGGTCATGGGATAGTCAGTATGATTTATTTTCCTTGGTATAAAAATAGGAGCCTTCTGGCCACTGGCAGAAGCATTTATGAAAATTCATTAGGTCACGCTTGTGTGGTGCTTTAAAACTGGAAAGGGCTAATTACAGCTTAGTGCAATATGTGCCACTTCAGTACTTCCCAGTAGTTAATATTATAATCCCTCCCTTTTTATTACAAACTGAAGTCATTCAGGTGATTGTTCCACTAACGTGGTTAACTGCAGGCTGTCCTGGCTCCTTAGTTTAGGCAGTTCTGTAATTTACACTGGAGATTCTGCTTATCCTCAGGCTTTCTGTCCCTCCTGCACTGGGCTGGTTTCTCGTCAGGCCTCCCCTCAGGTGTCTGACACGGATGAATTACAGAATGAGTCTGAACCAGCCCAACGCTTTCTGACACTTAATTAGCATTTCACACTTCGCTGCTACTCGGTTTCCGGTAAAAATCTCCCGAAATGACTTGGATAAACATACCCATTATCTAAATTCTCCAGCATGCAGGCTGCTCTGCCCAGGCCTTTCCTCACTTTTCTGTTCATACTGGAGCTGCTCTCCGTGGCTGTGGAGGGTTGCTGGGGCTGGCAGCTGAGCAGGGGTTGATGCTGGTGCTTCACAACACCGAGGAGAGCACTGGTGAGTGGAGCAGCCTTGTGCAGCACCTCTCACGTCAGTCATCTCTTGAGTTTGCTGCGAGAGATGTAGCAGAGAAGCCTTTTGAAGCAGTTTCCAGGAGTCTCCTCATTCTCTGATGAGAGCAGAGTTGGTCAGATGCACAATAAGCTTTGAACATTTCAAGGTTTTATTTTAAAGATAACTTTTGGGTGGGTTTAGGTGTTTGCTACCAGCTGTTGCTGATCCTCAGACAGATACTTTGTGTCCTGCCTGCAAATGATGTCTAATGTTCTTGGAGTTTTTTAGGCAAAGACAGGGATGACACTTCACTTTTAGTCCATATTTGCGTAGAGCTGCATAAATTATCCCTCGATGGTGCGGTGAGGATTAGAGGATGTACAGTTACCTCTGGATCACAGCTATTTCTGTGACATGTCTGCCCGTGCTAGATCAGATTATAGAAGACAGGAAAAGGCGTGTTCCCCTTGACGTTGTGCTGGTAACTTTGCTGCAGCTTCCCTGTAGTGATTCTCTGTTGCACACCAGTGGTTTTGGCAAGTGCTGTGCAGTTTACTGGGGGGTTGTATTGTATTTTATCTTACTCTGTTTGGGCTTTTTTGGGTCCTGTCTGTGAGTATTGGTGGGGCTCTTGTGCACACAAGAACAATAAAACAATAAATAAGCTCTGCTGAAATAATGAGTCCAAATGGACACTGTGAAGTATTAAAGAGGTTTAATATTCCTTCATGTGGATCAGATCCCAGGATGATGTGTGCACAGTGAGCACAAGAAGCCCCTTGGAAAGGGCTACTTGCCATCTTTTGGCCTTTGTATGAGAAGGATTTATCAAGGATCATTGCAATAACTATGGAAAGAAAAGTGCTTTACAAATTTTTACTTAAAAATGAGTCACTTAAATCCACAGAAAAGACTCAGAGCTCTTGAGGATTTGCTGGTTTTCCTGCCCCAGTGACAAGACAATCCTGGCTTTTGAGTTGATATTAATAAGACCATATATATATATATATGATATAGGGATTAACTCTAGAGTCCAGCAGTAGAGGCTTGAGTGTCCTTGCTCAGGGTTTGTGGCCAAAACCCCTTCAGTGTGTGCCAGTGCTTTCGTGGTGGGAATTAAGATAAATGATCTTCAGGTGAACTTTTATACTAATTTAACACACAGAGTGCCATTCTTTTATCATTTTCCAAATTGGGATTAGGATTTCTTTTTTAGCCTCTGTGAGTTCCTGTGCCTTGAAAGGCCATTTCTGGCGCTGCCTTCTTCCCTTTCCCCCACTCCTCCTTTCCTGCTGACTTTTCTTGTTACCAGCAAAATACTCAAGTGTTTGGAGAGTGGACTGGTTCTTGTATCACCAATTGATGCTGGTCTGGTTTTACCGAAGGACATCTTTGCCATGTTTTATTTTTTAATGTTACTACTGTTTATATTTTTATTTTTCGTTACTGTTATTTTTAGGCCCGGATGTGGCTCAGGATCGGGAGGTTTTTCAGTAGGAGCTGTGTGGGTGTGGATGTGTTATCCCAGCACACACATGCCAGACAGAAGCAGGGGGAATTGTCTTCCAACCAGGAATATTGCCAACCTTTTGGAGTCCTGTGGTGCTTCACTTGGCCTGTACAACACCTTATTTCTGCCTGGTTCCAGTGCAGCCTCTGAGGATGGAATCCTTAATTCAGGCTCAACCTGGTCTAGTGGAAGGTGTCTCTCCCCATGGCAGGGAGTTGGAATGAGATGAGCTTTAGGGTCCCTTCTGCCACAAACCATCCTGGGGTTCTGTGATCTGTTTTGGGGAAACTACTCCTTTTAAAATGCAGTTTTGCACAATGCAGTGTGAGAGCAGAGGGATGTGTTCTTATCCATCCTCTGTCTCCAACAAGCTGCGTCCTGTTGGGAGTCATGTGCCTTAGTTTCCTAAACGTTTTGTTGCAGGAGATTAAAAGGTGACCTACTTCCTGAAAAAAAAAAAAAGGGATTTCTATGACTGAGCCTTGATTAAATAAACAGAAGATATAAGTGCCCTTCCGAATATGAATAGCCACATCTTGAGTGTGTGAACCTCTGCTCTGCAGGTGGTTTTAAATTGGTGCAAACGTGTTAGAGGAGCTGTTGCTGCTGTTGCTGTGTGCAGTGTAACGTGAGACCTTGGTACAAACATTCACTCCAAACTCATTTCCTGGCTGGCCACTCACCTGCGACGTGCTGCATGTTGGTACCTGTGGAACTGTCTCTGACAGACTCTGGAATGTAAATGTAGAAATGGCTCCACTGTTCTCTGCCCATTTAGCAATGATTTCCTAAGTACAAACCCTTCACAGCCCCAGGATTCAGAGCTGTCAGCAAAGCTCCGTGCTGGCCAAACATGTGGTAGGAGTGCAGCTGGGATCTTCCATCCCTGTATTTTGCACCTCAGGCAAAGAATATGGGCTGCTCTTTTTTCATGTGTAAATATGGGATCCTTCAGGATCCAGGTGCTGTGACAGGGGCAGTGTTGGTTTGTGCTGCTGTTCCCTAATTTGAGTTTTGCTATAAGAAGGTTTCAGTCTGGTCTCACAAAGCACAGTTACACTCGAGTTGTGCTGGGTGCCGTTCTGGCTCTTTATTGCCCTAAACTGAAGTTAGTGGTCAATGTTATTTATATGTTCTGGGTTCATGCTGCACCTCTTACACACAATTAGCAAAGGGGTAGGAAACTTCAGCTTGTGGCAGCTAAGGAAGTTGTGTAAGAAAATGTGAGAAAACCCGAGTGCAGCTGCCCTGACTATGTAAAAAACCCATAGAATCCTATTATAGGATATAGGAATGTATATTCACATGTATCTTTTCCCTTTGTTTAATGAAATAACGTTAAATAAGCCACTGGGATCTCTCAGCCTGCCTGGGAGCACTTCTCCCTCTGGCCACATGATGGTATTTGATGTATTTGATCACCTGCTGGTGACCAAATAAAGAGGATGCAGAATTTCCAGGAAACACGGTGCGCTGACACCATCCAAAATACCTACACAAAATTGTGGGTAAAAAACCTCAGTGCACAGTGATTGCTAAAATTCAACATGTGGGTGATACCCAGACCTTTAACTTTCACTTACCTACTGTTACATAGTTGGTCTAATAATTAATTTCCACTTTTTCCTAGTTTTAGTTAATTTATAGTGTGAAATCCTGTAAGTGACAGGAAGCTTTTATGGTCTCTTGGATGTTGCTGCTCTTCAGGGGTTCTTGTGTACTTTACCATCACTTTGAACTCCGTAAACACAACTTTTAGTAACTTTTTAAAATGCCAACATTCAGCTAATGGCGCAGGTAGATCCTTCACAGGATCCAGTAAACCATCGCTGAGTTTTGTCAGATGTCTTGTAACAAGAGCACAACACCATTTGCAAACAGAGATACCAGGACTTAATTGAAATGGATTCTGCTAATTGAGGCGGAGGAAGGAACTAAAAAGCATTTGGTCATCTGGATTTCTCATGAGGCTGAAATAGGAACCAAATGTACTTGAAAACTGAATCCTAAAGCTGGGATCCAGTTCAGGGCTCTGCCTTTGGAATGGCTGTGATTTAGTGTGGAGTTTATGCAATAAGGGACTTTTTAAGCATCTTAAAGTTCAGTCTGGTCTGATACACTTCCACATGCCAAATATTTGTCATGGTTTTGGGAGCTTTTTCTGGTCTTGTACGACTTGGAGGCAAGTGAAGCTCTGGGTGATGGATGGCAGATTTGCAGACTCACCACTGCTCCAGCCTCAGATTAAATGCAGTTTGAGTTGCAAACACATGAAGTCATGGAGCCAGTGGGTCAGTGCTCTGAAAGCAGAGTAAATGTTTACAGTCTGGTTCCAGCCTGGTTTGTGTGCAAAACAGCTGAGGTTTGTAGAGATGCTTCGCAGAGTGTCAGTGGTAACTGGGAGGTGGCTGGTCAGCCTTGGTCAGCGCACGTTTTCATGGGGTTTCCAGGTCTGTGCATGCTTTGACTTGGGGCATGTGTTTCATGAATGAAATTGAAAAATATTTTGAAACGTTGGTGTCTTTCCTAAAGTAAACTTTCTGGAAGAGGAGTTTGGATTGTAAATACTTCGGGAAAGAGTAAAAGGATCTTTGGAGGAACAGAGTGCACCTGATCCTTGTGGACAGTGTATCCTAATTTGCTTTCATGGATTAATTTCTGTTCAAATTCTGGCAAAGAGCTGCATTTTTGTTCCATGCTCCAGGTCTGTGCTGTGTCCCACGTGCCAGTTACTGTGTCCCTTATCCTGGCTCTGATCTCCAGAAGGGGCTGCAGCAGCTTGGAGTTGGCTTCCTGTTGGGAATATCACAGAATCCCAGAATGTTTTGAGTTGAAAGGGACCTTAAAGATCATCTCGTTCCAACAGCCCTGCCATGGGCAGGGACACCTTCCACTGTCCCAAGCTGCTCCGAGCTCCATCCAGGCTGGCCTTGGACACTTCCAGGGATGGGGCAGCCACAGGTTTCCTGTGAGACCCATGCCAGTGACTCCCCACCCTCACAGTGAAGAACTTCTTCATGCTGGGATAAAATACTGCGGTTTCCTAGGATTTTTAATTGTTGGAAAGAGTCTCAGCAGTTTCTTGAATTTCTCAGTTCTTTCTAGAATATGGCACATCCTGGTTTCCAAGCACTCTTTCAGGGTTAGAAATATGGCATGGAAGAAGCTGTAGTTTTGTAGGCTTTAATGGAGGAATGCAGTTTCGTACCTAAATCTGTAGTGAATTTGCATATTATAAAGCAAGTTTTATTAAGAATCTGGCAACCTTTGGGAGTGGGGGATTGGATCCATAGCTAAGGAAAATGAAAATGGATTTCCTCCCTCTTCAGAAAGTACGTAGTTGGAAACTGGAAGAGTTTGCTATGTGTTATATTAGTGCTTGATCACATTTTAATGAGTTTAATTAGGATGGCATGTTACATATGAGTCTCTGGAAATGCTCTGCTGATGGGAGAAAATCCGAGTGTGAGTCGAGTGAGTGAGTTGGGCCCTTGGAAGGGAGAGCAGAGCTGAGCTGGGTGCAGGAAGGGGAGTGTGGAGTTCCAGGCTGACCTGGGGAGGTGCCCTCTGTCATTCCAGCTCCCGGGATGTGGCAGATGCTCCCAGCAGCTGCAGGTGCTGCTGTGGGTGGTTTTTGCACAGGAGCCCAGGTTGGCGTGTTCTTGTCTTCATCCATTTGTTATCCACATTTGGAGAATTATGGATTAATTGGATTACACGGTAAATAGGGGATAATAGATTAAAGGGATATTACTGGGTTAAACCCCTTCTTAAACCCCTTCACCTTTCCTTGTTAATTCTGTTACGCAAGATACAAATGTCAGTCAGGAAATAAACTTGGAGTGGCTCCTCCCTTGATGCTTTTGGGTTTGAGAGCTCTCCGCTCAATGTGACCCAGCTGCTCTGAGCTCAAATTCTGCTCTGCTCCCAAAAGAGAGACTCATACAGAAGATTGCTTGTGTGGGTCGGGGCCCTTTCCTTTTTTTTAGGGCAGATACTGAGTTTGTGTGATGGAACACGAGACAGGTTTCACTTCTACCCCACGTGACGCAGTTCTGACGGCTTTGAAGAAAGTCAAACACCACTTGAGCCACACGCAGCAAGTGCTGAAAAGAGGAAATAGGTTTGTGCTCTCAGAGGTGGGATGAGCTGTGACGCACTTGTGATGTGAACTGGGGGAGAGCAGCATTGTTTTGTACTCCTGTGTCAGCCAGTGAAGCCTGGGCCGTGCAAAGAAACAGGAATTCATTCCAGTGGACTCAATTTTATCTTTGCGATGGGCAGATCAGGTTTCAATGACTCTTCAGGTGGTTGAGCTGGAGAGAAAGAACTTGGGCGATCTGAGATGTCTGTCCTTGGCTTCAAGCCCTTCTAAGGCTGATGCAGTCGTACTTCCACAGGCAGCAGTGCCATTTTCCAGCAGTGTGCCCTTCCTTTTTGGAGAGTTTGGGGTTAGTTTCATGTGGAGCAGTTGGCTGCTCCCCACATGGCCACAGTAATGCTCATGTGGGCATAAATGGGGGCTGCTCTGCTTTGGGGGAAATGCCAATTTGTCCTGGTTTTAACATAACTTTGGCCATAATTAACATGTGGAGAGAGGAAACATCTTGCCAGGAAATGTGTTTTGTGTTAGTGCACTCAAATGTTTTGACCCAGATTTGCAGTTTAGTAAGTAAATATACTGTTGCTTGTGCTTTTCCCTAAATAACCTACAACACCCTTATTAAAAATTAGTTCATGTATGTGCTTATTGTAAACTCCCCAAACACTGCTAATATCCTGTGTGAACAGAGTGTTGTATATCAAGTGTTAGAGCACAGAGTGACAATTCAGAAACAAATTAGGCTATTTTATTAACATAAATAAGAGGAGACCAGTAAAAGAAACCAAACCAGTTCAGGGTCTCCACATGAGACTCAGTTAAACTTCTGCTGGTCTAACAGTCAAGGCAGATGTGGACTTGAGCTCATTAATTATATTAGGGTCTGTATTCATGGCATAAATACATCATCTGGCTCGTCTCCCTCTTTTGTGTAACTCGGGACATCCTCTCTCTGGGCGGAGGAGGTTGTGCTCTCTCATCTCCCTCCCACTGGAAATCTGCATTGATGTGACTCAAACGTTTCTCCATTCATTATCTCTTCATTACTGACATTTCAGGGGACATCTGGTGCAACTTTCAGTGGCAGCCGCATTGATCTGCAGTCAGTCTCCTTTAGGATCAGCTTGGGGTGGGGTGACAGGAAAATAAAGGTTGTCAGAGTTTCAGGCTGCTCTCCCCGGGGTTTGGTTTGTGTGTCAGTAAACACCAGCCAGGAAACTAGGTTTGTAAAAAAGAGCTTTTTTTTGTTGGGTTTTGCTGTTGTTGTTTCTGTTTTCGTTTGTGTTTTTTGTGCTGTTTGTGTTTGTGTGTTTATGGGTTTTTAATTAAATAAAGTAGGAAATAGTTGTTTGTCTTTTCTAAGAAATTCAAGTGAGGTCAGGAAGAGAAAATGTTTGGTGGCTCTTACAACTCTAATCTAGAGTTACTAGGTTATATCTCCTGTTTACTTAAAATATATGATTTATTATTTCAGATACTTAATAAGCCTTGTCAGTTCCACCCAACTTGCAGCCAAATGCAGATGGTTTGATAAATTGTACGTTTCTTTCTTTAAACCTCAGGATGACTAAATCTTTATTTGATGCTTTTTCTCTCCCTCTTTTCCTTTTTTAAGTGGTTGCCATTGGAAAAAATGCAGCATCCCTGTTCCCCTCGAACAGCTCAAAAGCCATTTGGCTGTACTAAGGTTTCAACAAATCATATTTAGAATGCTGACATTGTTTTCATGGAAACCAAATAAATTCGTGCCACTTCCTGGGTTCAAACGCTGTGTTCATTTTGTGTATTTCACGTAGGTTTTGGTTTTTTTCTTCCCCTCCCCAGAAAATATTTTTGTGGTTGCTTTGCTTGACACACACGGTGGCAAGACAGTGATCTCTGTGCTGTGTTTTGTTTGTAAAAGGTACCTGCTCTGGTTTACTGCAGGTGGCCACAACTGTGCTGCACCCGGGTCTTTGTAGAGAGAGGGAGTTTCAAACTGGAGTTTTTCATGGTGCAGGAATGGGCAAGTAGTTCAAATAAAAGTTGTGGTGGTTACATCAAACACCTTGATAGGAATAAGATCTAGTTGTGTTTTCTTGTAAATCACGTCTGTGGTGAAGTGACTTGGCTCCCTCAGTGAGGATCACAAGGAGACACAGGCTGATTTGACTGAAACCCTTCTGTAAACGGAACACTTGACAGTTATGAATAAAGTTATTTAACAGTCAACTTCCTGTGGGTTACATGCATTTCTGAATCAGGGGAGGCTGAGATGTGTGTGTTCCATCTGCGCATCTTCTACAAGCACTAAAGGGACTGCCTAAAACCTGATCTCCTGATTCCGTGTAATAATGCTTAAACCAGCCAAAGCACACTCATGTAACTGTGGAGAGTCTGAAGCTGATGTGTGAATTGTTCAATCTGTTGTTTCAGGGGATATTCTAGAAGATTGCTTTACTGCAGTACATCAATAGTCACATGAGACACGTGCTCCAGCCTGGGGTTGGTTTTGTCACTTGGATTGGCACCCCTGGGCTGTGCTCCAAGTGCAGTGGAGGGAAGTGGGTGCTGTGCAAGTCAGGTGCTGTGGGCTGGGTTGCTCCTGCAGTGTCACAGGCCATTGCTGACCTTCAGCCACACTTCACAGGTTTGCAGTTCAGAAATGCTCAGCTATAAAAACTTCTTTAAATGCAGGTAAACCTTTTAAAGTAAGATAAGGTCACCTGTGACTAGTTTAAGACTATTATATATGCAGCTATAGAATGGTTTGGAAGGACACCTGCCACTATCCCAGGTTGCTCCAAGCTCTGCTCAACCTGCCCTTGGCACTTCCAGGGATGGAACAGCCACAGCTTCTCTGGGCAACCTGTGCCAGGCCCTCACCAACCTCCAGATAAACAATTTCTTTATAGTTTAAACCTACTCTGTCAGTGTGAAACCCCTGCCCCTTTTTCCTGTCTCTCCAGGCCTTTGTAAATAGTCCTTTTCTGTTTTTCTTGCGGGCTCCCCTCAGGTACTGGAAGGCCACAATTAGATCATCCCAAGGCCTTCTCATTTTCAGGCTGAACAATCCCAATTCTCTCATTTTTCCCCTCAAAGGAGAGGTGCTCCATCCCTCTAATCAACTTGTTGGCCTCCTCTGGACTTGCTCCAGCAGGTCAAGGTCCTTCCTGTGCTGGGGACATCACTATATATTTTTAGCTAATCTTTATATTTCCGTCCTATGTGCTCACAGAACATGGCTGTGAAGACAACAGGAATGTGATGGAGAACTGCAGTCTCTTGGTGGGGACAGATCCTGCAGTTTCCCAGTTCTGTGTTGGTTTTGTCCCTGGTGTGACTCCTTGGTGTCACTCCTCTGTGGTGTCACAGCCACGTGGCAGGGCTGCACATGGTGAGCTACACTGGAGTTAGTGGGGCAGAGGAGGGAAACGCAGTTTCTTTTTTCTAGTCATCTTGAGTAAAACAGTTTGCAGTTTGTCTAAAGGGATATTTTAGGTGTGACAACTGTCTGTTGAATACAGACATCTAAATATGGTCACTGTCCTGAATTTACTGAGGCAGAGCTAGTCCTGTATCTACCAAGAGAAATCTTCGGGACTGCTGTAGAGGGATGTGATTAGATCATTTTCTTACTAGCTTTTAAAATGTGGTGCCATTAAGGTTTTCCTAGTTATTGTGTGCTGGGTTTTTCAGTGGGTTTCTCTTCATTTTTCCTTAGGTAAAATAAAAATTTTACTTAGATGAAGTACAGAGGTGTTCACCCTTTGGAAAGGCATCCGAAGTCTTGCTTGGCTGCTTTGTGATGCTGCCTTTGAAGCTTGTTTAAATGGGTCAAAACTCTTTGGTTCTGCCGTGGTGCATCCTGATAAGGATCTGTTCACCGAGGTAGTTTGTTGTTCAGGAGTGTCTGTAGTTAGCAGAGCTCAGCCTGCTGGTGTGACCGTGGCCAGGTCAGACAGAAAATCGCCGCTGTGTGATGTGGGGGGGTGGCCCGAGTGGGATGGAAACACAGGTGATGAGTTTGAAGCTGCTCAAGGTTCTCGATGCCACACAAATTTGTAACAGCCAGTGACTGAACAACTTGTGAGCCGAGACAGAGAGTTGAGTCATATTGGTGGCACTTGGTGTTGGGTGTGTTGTGTCACTAGATTTCCGTGAGGGGAGAACCCAGGGACTGGGCCGATGGTGCGGAGGAGGGAAGCTGCTCTGTCCCTGCTGTATTGGCCATGTTGTGGTGGGTTTTACAGTCCAGTTTCTCGAGTTCCAGCACGACCCCGCTGGTATTTGTGTGCTGGTGGCTCTGGTTGGTGACAGCCCAGGAGGCAGAGCCGGATCCCCCCTGTCCCTCCCGGCGGTGACTTCGCTGTTGGACACGTGGCTCCGGAGCGTTGCTGTCACTGCAGGCCCACGTGTTTTGCATTTGTGATTTCAGGAAACCCCCTCTTTTGGGGAAGCTGCTTCTGGGGGTGTTTTCTGACCTTTCCAGGCTGTGGCTTATTTATCTGTTCAGCTGCAGTAGCTGTGAGCCCTGGCACTTAAAGGAGAGGCAGCAACTTAAATATTGAGTTGTTGCTTCTTTAGGGAGTAGACGTGGCTGTAAGCAGTATAAAAAGGAGCTGTCTAAGATTAAAATACGTATTTGCCTACACACACACACACACAAATACTTGCAGCCTCTGAAGCCCAGGTATTCTACAATAAATAATTCCACTTAATGAGTCTGAAGTCTGGCTGATTTGTATGTAGCCCCGTGGGGAAGGGCAGGTTGCCAGCTCCTACTGGCATCTAAAAAAGAAATTAAATCTGACCTTAAATTTTATTTCGCCTTAATATTCATATACAGACAGTGGTTTTAGCTCTTGGAAGGCCTGAATTCTGATGTTGTTACTGCTTGGGAACCTCGATGGATTTGTTCATCAGGGTTGTTTTATTTTCTGTGCAATAGGAATGGTCTTCCCTGTACATTTTCCTTACAGGATTGAAAAAGATGGAGTTGTACAATGCTGCTGTTATGGCAAACAGTTGTTGCCGAGTGCCACTAAACTGGTTGGTGTTACTGCTGCAGTTTGTCACCCCAGAGCCAAATGGAAGGTAAAATAAGGTAGTAGAGGACTGTTGGAGACCTTCCCTGCAGGTGTGTCA
The DNA here is from genome assembly GCA_013390025.1 of Pitta sordida. Classification (NCBI taxonomy): domain Eukaryota; kingdom Metazoa; phylum Chordata; class Aves; order Passeriformes; family Pittidae; genus Pitta; species Pitta sordida. The sequence goes on along the minus strand of WEKX01014570.1, from coordinate 670,004 downwards.
AGCACAAGGCGTGTTTCAACCAGAGTCCCAGTCTTGCCTCATTAAAAGTCAATGTTCAAATTGCACACTTAAAGGTGTGGTATCTCCTTGTATTATGTAACTGATTTTGGTACTTGGCTTGCAAAGGTACCTTGTTTATGTGTCTGCCAGAGCCTTTTTTGGCCTGTTATTTACACTCCCCTACTTAGGTGGGGTAGATGCTTGGGTGACACAATTTAATAGCGAGGTTTGATATTCTCCCTTGATAAGCTTGCAGAGTTCAGATTGAAGGGAGGGGAAGTTGTTACCAGGGTGTAACTCCTGTCCTAATTCACTTGTCCGGATTAGATGTATCACTCTGGCTTCTGATGCTTCTTGATTTTCTTTTCATCAAGAAAACTCAGAATTCTTGCTCTTCCATCTGCAGAGTGAAAAGTGATTTCTTGTCTGCACTTACTGTAAAGTAAATAAGTTAGAGGTGGTAGTTCCAGAGCTTTCCAAAGGAAGCCTGTTTGTGCTTCTGTGGGGATGCTGAGAACCCTAAAAAGGTGCTGCTTTCCTCTGCAAGGAATTCCATGGGTACATTACCTATTGCAAATGACCTTGAGTGCAGCAATATCCGTGTCAGAATTCCTCCCTAATCCCAGCACCCTGATGGAGTCCTGCAGGGTTGGCTGTAGTTCAGGTTTACCAAGAGAAAATCTTCAGTTCCGCGTTACTGGGGGGATTAAAAACTGCAGTTATGATGTGCCAGTGCTGGGCTTGAATCCAGACATTAAGCTGGAATACCTGTGTAGGGGATGTGCTGTCCTGCACTCCAGCAGCCTGGAGCTCTGCTCTTAACCCCCAGATGAGGAGTTGTGGTCCAGCTTGGTGTCTAATGGGAGACTTGAGTGAACTGCTTGGGCTGTTGTGGTTTCTCATCCTCAGTCCTGCCCCTCGTTCAGTGCTCCAGGGAAGTACCTGTGGGCAGGGATGTGTGGCACTGCACTTAAAAATCAACTTTCTCCTCTGATTAATCCTTCCACCTGTATGTCTGTGTGTAATTCCTCTGCGAAGCCTTGGAGCAATTGAATGTTCCTTTTCATAACGAAGGTGTGGCCGCTTCATTGATGCTCCCTGTGGATAACACTTGGATTTATTTATCAAGTCTAAACTTGCAAAGAATGTAACTATTACAACTGTGCCTTCTTATCCTTTTAAGCTCAAATATTAACTGGCCTAAAAAGAAGTCATCAGTTGTGCTCTTGGCTTCTTTTAGAATGACAGTGATTAAAGCTTACAGTACTTAAATGTAGATTTTGGTAAATTATCTGGTTTAGAATGTAAACTATTGGGATCAAGTCAGTCACTTATGTAAATAACTGTTTGATTTGTTTTTAGGGGGAATCTGTGAAGTATTTCTTGGACAACTTGGATAAACTTGGAGAACAAGTAAGTTCTTTTTTTATTTTTCTTTCCACTCTTGAGTTATAAGTTGTCGTTGTGATCTCTGGGTTTTAAATAGATGAAATGTAATCAGCGTCTACTCCAATAACTTTTATCTTTTAGTTGTCTGTGACTGGTGCATTATCTCAGCAGTTCATCACAGACATGTCAAAGACATGGGGCAATGCAGGGGCCAAGAGACTTTCTGGAAAGAAAAGATCTGTCAAAATTGCACTAAAAACAAGTTACCAGTGACTGTCCCATCGAAAGTCCTGTCAAAGTAGCACTTCAGCACTAAATTATATCCAGAAATGGTCGGGTTTGGGTTCATGTTTCCATTTGGGAACACTGACTTCAATCAGTCACCGGTACTTTGGCCCATTCTTTGATTAAAGTGTGAAACTCTAGTCATTAATTGTATTTTTTAGTATTTTTATATATACACAGACCCGTATTGGAGATCTGATGTTGCTGTGGGAATGCTGAACTCTGATTCACAGCTTTTCTGGTTTCAAATTAGATCAAATGTTGTGGAGAATCAGAGGCAAAGCAAGCATCAGGATCTGCTTATGCAGAAAATGTTAAACCTTTGGGGGAAAACCCACTAAGTTTTGTTACAGAGTGAAAGATTTGATAGGGTTTTTCTATTTATTCTTATCTGCATGCAAGGCTTATCTAGTGAATATTTCCCCAAGCTATATTAGTTATTAGATATTATTTCGCTGCTCTTATCTGATACAACTGGGCTGACCTGCACCCAAATTGCTTATAAACACCCAGATCTGCAATTCACGTGCCTCTTGCCAAAAGGGAGCTGATAACAGCACTGAAGGAAAAGAACTTCATGTTCAGATTTAATCAATCAGCAAAATAAGAATATCTGACAGGCACACACGCCTGGATTCCGTGCAGCTGTTTGTTGTTATTCCAGCTGCCAGTGCAGGCTGGATGGATTCAAAGTACCTCACAGGGAGACGTGGCTGCCCTTGTGGTGATTGGATCTTAGTCATGCCTTAAATTGTCATTTTAACGAGGCAAACTGTGATGTGATACCCAGAAGAGCTACTGAAAACCAAAAGGGAGTCCTTGTAGAAGAGACAGACTGCAGTGAATGTGAGGAGAGGCGATAAATAAATCAGGAAGCTGTTCCATCAGAGTAGCCAGGGTAAAAACATGGAGTGTGTGGGATCGAAGGGACCTTTGAGCTCATCGTGTCTCATGGTGGGTCTTCCGTGCGTGTGGAACTTGAAAGCACTTGAGGGGATTCTCTTTGTGGTTCCAAGTGTGGTAGGAACTTTCAGTGAGTAATAAATAGTTCTTGAGAGGGAATTTGTCAGGAATTCTGGGGATAAACTCCTTGTTCTTGAAAGCTTTGCTGAATAAACATGACAGGCCAAGTCCCAGGAGACACTGCTTTGTTTCAATATTGATGGTACATGTGGCTTTGCCTGTTACATTAATTGATTTTATTTATTTATGTAATTTAATAATCTCAGCCACTCCTGAGCCTTCCTAAGGCTTTCTGATTTTGTTCAGAGAAGTTGAGACGAACTTCCTGAACAAGAGCACACACATTCCCCTTTGTAAATTGGAGTTGGAATAAGAATTGAACCTGGGACATTCATAGCTTGATGTTGACAGTCAGCTTTTGGCCAAAATCCCTTCACGTGTGCCCAGTGACACCAATACAATCACTGCTCTGTCCCTCTCGTTGTTCTCCCTCTCTACAATTTTGGTAGGAAAGACACAAGATAAATTTAATGAAGAGAAAAGCCTGACCAGAGAGGGGAATGGCAGAACTGCTTTGGCAGTTCCCTGCTGCAGGTTTAGGGGGTGTGATGTGGAGCAGGAGCTCAGGGTGGGGAGCCCTGGCTTCAGAGCTGCTTTGTCATCTGTGCCACGATAAAAATCAGCTCCTGAGTCATGGGCAGCTTGGGTAAAGGAACACATTGTTCAGACAAAGCTGTCTCCCTCTAGTTTCACTTCGGAGCTTACATGATAAAGCAAAAGTGACCCTTCATTTTTTGGAATGCTGCACTCACTTGATGATTTTAACATTTTATTTTTGTGCCTTGCATTTGCCCAGCTGCCTGAAATTTGGGATTCAAGTATTGAAATAGCCGTGGAGTTGTGTTTGTTCCCCTGCCCAGCTTACTGGTTGAATCAGACTTTCTGGACCATCTTTAGAAAAGCTCCAAGTCTGGGAACTGGCACTGTCAAAGGAATATCATAGATCATTCACTAAGAGGAGGCTGAAATTCCAAAACTTAAATCACGCTCTCTGAAGTTGTGAGAAATGCTGGGAAAATGTGAGGAAGAGTTTCCATAACAAGTGAACAACAAGGCTTCAAACTCCAGCACAGACAGCTGTCTGGGAGAGATGCACTTTGCAGATAGCACAAAGACTTGGAACAGATGCAAAAGTGTAATTCTAGGAATGAAGAAATCCCCACTCCGAGTCTTGAATTTCATGCTGTCAAAAGCTGACTAATACACATTTCTCTTCCTGTAGCATCTGCATCCGTCGATGATGTTCATGTAACAGCCAAAAAACCAGTAAAAAAGCATTTATCCTGCCTCTTAATTCTGGGGAAACTTTGGGGTTTGGAGGGCTGGAGGACTTCAGGGTAGAGCTGGGCCCTGCCAGGCTGTGCTGGTTCTCCTCCTGTTCTGCTCATTGCACTGAAAATTTTGGACAAAGCCAGGCAGTGTGAGCTCAATGATGTGTGGCACACACCTATTAGAGTGACTTTCTGGACCGAGATAGCTGGATGCAAAAGATCCATGGCACAAACACAGTAAATTGCTTGGGTTTTGCTCTTCATGCATAATTGATTGCCTTAAAATAACTTAATGAGCAGCTCTTTTTTTCCTCTGGAAGCAATCGTGCAGTGGACAGGGGAGCTTGGGAGGAGCACAGAGCCGGAGGTTGGAACAGGATATCCCGGGGTTATTGATTTGGGAAACCTGTTTTAGCAGCCATTTGCTGCATTGCAGTGTTGGCAGCCGGCGTGTTCCCCTGGCTCTGGGGGGAGTGGAGGAACGAAGCATAAAGTAATCCAGAACCAGGGACAGTGTCCATGGATCCTTGTCCTGTGGCAAAGGCAGAGCTTCAGTTCTCTGGGGTGCATGCTTTGATTTAATACAGGATTTGTTTACTGCTTTGGACTCCAGATCTCTCCCAAAAGCTCCAGTGTTAGCAAATAAATACGTGTCTGATGGTTGAAAACCTCCTACCACTCCCTCCATTGCAGCTCCTCTGTGCCCCTGGTTCCATCTAATCAGAAAACTCTCCTTTCCCTTTTTTTAGGACTATCTTCCCTCCCAGCAAGACATTCTGCTGGCACGAAGACCTACCAAAGGGATTCACGAGTACGACTTCGAGATCAAAAATGTCCCTTTCAAGATGGTCGATGTGGGCGGGCAGAGGTCGGAGCGGAAGCGATGGTTCGAGTGCTTCGACAGCGTCACCTCCATCCTCTTCCTCGTCTCCTCCAGTGAATTCGACCAGGTGCTCATGGAGGATCGGCAAACCAACCGCCTCACGGAATCCCTGAACATTTTTGAGACCATCGTCAATAACCGGGTTTTCAGCAACGTCTCAATCATCCTCTTCTTAAACAAGACGGACTTGCTTGAGGAGAAAGTACAGAAAGTCAGCATCAAAGACTATTTCCCCGAGTTCGAAGGGGATCCCCACTGCTTAACAGATGTGCAGAAATTCCTGGTGGATTGTTTTCGTACGAAACGCCGGGACCAGCAGCAGAAGCCCCTCTACCACCACTTCACCACTGCTATTAACACAGAGAACATCCGGCTAGTTTTCCGTGACGTTAAGGATACCATCCTGCACGACAACCTCAAGCAGCTGATGCTACAGTGATGTGCAGAAGGACAGTTTTTATTTCAGTAACTCTCGTGTGTTGTTTTTCTTAAACTAGAAGTTTACAGCAGGAGTAGAGAAATCCAGATCCTGTCAGACTTCTTGATATGTGGCTAAAAGCTGCTGCTGAACACGTTATTGCCAATTTCTGCAGAAAAATCAGGCTTAATCTCTTCCAGTGTAGCTTCAAGTTGACTCGAGTTGTAATTTTATAGGAGACCTATGTCTAAGTTACCTGTAAAGTGGTAAATTTGACCTTATACAAACATGTATATTATCCTAGAAAATTCAGGATTCAAAGTCCAAACTTCAGTGAAATGGTTGCAATTATTAGACTGTGGCTGTAATTTAAGGGAGGGGGGGGGGAGAAGCTTCACATCTAACTTCATTATGAAGACTGTGATACCACAGCTGACTTAATGATTTCTCAGGTCTATTTTTGGTTAGAAATTCCATCAATCCCTTGCTGGAATCGTGTGTTTGAAGGGCAGACTCCTGGGTGGAACTTGTACTTCCTGTTCAAGTAGAAATCTTGGATTTGGGTTTGAATAGGAGATGCTTTAAAAAAGACTTAAAATTGGGAGTTTCAGACATCCCTGGCAGGAAGGGCCGAGTCCAGGGACGAGGTGGTTGGCACAGTACACGGATTCACTCTGGTGTCATCCCTGTGTCTGGGAGCCATGGCAAAGCACAGAGCACTGATCTGCTCCTTTGGACATCCTGGTGTGGGATGGGGGAGCAAACTCAGCTTGGATTTCATATCTTCACTAAGGAGATACATGTAGGTACCAGGTGTTGTGTGCAGGTAACGTGTTCTCAAAGAGCTTTAACTTGGCACTGGTTTATTTTAATTCCCAGCTCCTTCCAAGGTGCCTCCTCTGAGTCAGTAGAGTTTGGTGGTAGAGAGAAGTACTTGCAAACCTAAGTGCCTCCTTGTGTTCTGTCCTCCTCTGGTATTTTCAGTGGCCTTACGAGTTCCCAGCAGAGGCCTTGTGTAGCTGACACCCTGGAGATGAATGTTTTCTTCTGGAAAAAAAAAAAAAAAAGAAAATCAAAAAAAAAAAAGGGTCCCAGCAGAGTGTGCTTCAGCTGATGAGGTTCTTTCTGAGACTTAGGCAATCCTAAGTGTACTTGAGCTAAATGTGTCACGCAGCGTCTTCCAGAGTGCTGCTTGTGGCTGTTTCACCCAAAGTTCCATTGCAGTTTTGGCTATTTTTTGGTTTAGGTGGGGAGGGCATTTTAGTTTTGCCATATAATGAATCCAATAAACAACAGTGAAAATAAAGCAATGCTGACATAGCCCAGGGCACACTGCAGGAGGAGAGCGAGCTTGTGCTGTAAGAATTAGTGCTATTACCACGTTTCCCCCAGTCTGGAGTGTCACGTGGGCAGTTGAGCTGGAACCAATTCCTGTGGATCATGATGGTGGCCAGTCCTTCAGTGGATCTGTGTTCACATCCCGTGGTGAGCAGTGTAGGACATAGGAAAGCTGCCTGTCTCCTGAACTTAGCCTGTACTTACTGTGACTCTAGGTTGTAGTAACATCTCTGTACTTCATTCTCCTGGCAGTTCAAGGGGAATAGTGTATTTTTAATCAGTTTGGTGCTTTGAAAGACCTCTGGGTTTTTTTATGTCATCCAGTGAATAGGTTGGACTGTGATTCTGGTGATCAGGCACTGTTTTGAGAGGAGAGAACTCTGAGAAGAGATTGGAAGAAGTTGCAGAACCTAAAGGTTATCCTGGATGCAGCACTGATGTCAGGGTGATTAATACAATCTTAGGTGGGGATATTTAATGTAGATTTTGCCTCTTTTCTGGACATGGGTCATTTCTGATTTGATGTGTTCAGGTCGTATGTGAGCAATTCAAGAAGGATGAACTGGAGACCTCAGGAGAGGCTCTTTCAAGGGCTGGACAACACACCTGTGATGAGAGCAGAAATTCTCCTTTTCCCTCTTTGGAGAAGGGTAACACTTGGTTTGGTTGGGCTGTAAATGCTCCATGAGCAGACACAAACTTCTGGTGGCTTCCCAAGTCCAGTGTTGGAAAGCAGAAACTGAACAAATTCATGCCCTTGGCTGTCACAAGATGAGGAGTTGTGTTGTTTTCTTTTTTCCTTTGCTGACAGTTGTCTGAATGAGTTTCTTTTCAGAAAAGAGACTTTTCTCTGATGAAAACAATAAATTTGGAGAGGTCTGATGTGCTTTGGAGGATGTCAGACCAGGTGATTGCAGAAAAGACTGAAGACTGGTAGTAGACGATAGGAAGATCACCAAAACAAATTTATGTCAAATATTGAGAATTTTCTGACAAGGGACTTGTTAATTTACTGAAGATCCTCCAAACTGATGTCTGTCATAGGATCACCAAAGCATTTGGGCACTTCTGACCTTGGCTAAAGTGGGCAAAACATTCAGAACCACCCCAAAAATCCCTGGGTTTAATCCTCTCAGATCCCTGTCCCTGTGAACCCCAGGGCCTGTGGGAGAGCAGGGGGGTCACTTGTAGGCCCTGGTGGATAAGCACTGTATGAATCTCAGGCAGAAATGAATTGTTTTAATGAAATAACTGAGTCGAATCACTCGGGTTTCCCACTCCAGGCTGTGGAGAGGGGTGAGCAGTGCACCTGGATGTTCCTGTTTACACAATTCCTGTGTTACCCTGCGGCCAAAACCCCCAAATCAGCACCTTGGCCGTCGTCAGACTCACTCTTCATTCACTCCCTGAACACAGCACAGCTGTATTTCCTTTCAGATTTGGTTTTTAAACATCATTTGTTTAGAGCAGGATGTAGTGGTGGTGCAAGAGCTGAAGGGTTGATGCTCTGAATTTTACCCTGATGAGTTCCAGTTGGTTTGTGAGAGTGAAGCTTCCTCATGGAAACCAGTCCGTGGTACGAGGTCAGGAGGTATTCCCAGTGAAGGTGGGACAGCAGGTAGAAAATTCTTCCAGAAAATCCATTTTCCCGAAATTTCATCTTTGCTGGAGTGAGTTCTGTTCCAAAGATCACTGACCACGTGGAGGTAAAACCACTGTCTTGTACAACCTCCCTGTACTTGAAGGTGAAATTGGTGTTTCAGTGCCTGTTCTCTGCTGCAGGGTGTTAAACTGAGATTATTGATAACCTAAAAACTGTGGCTGTTCATCAGGGCTTGAACAATTTCACTTTTTTTTTTTTTTTTTAATATATTGTCTGTGGGAGCGTAAGCCATCAGCTTGTGTGTGAAACTTCAGCTTTCTTTTAGAATAACTGCTCTTAAAAAAAAAGAAAAAAAAATGTAAAAAAAAAAAAGCCAGGTCGATCTCAAAGGCTGTTCATTGGCCTCATTTGTGAGGAGCTTTAAATTTTGCCCATCAGCAGATTGATCCCGTTGGGTGGGTGTTCCTGACCCGTGGCTGGGGACAGGATTCCTGGTGTGTGTGTCACCCCCCCTGGTGATTCCTCTTCCAGGACACTTGCAGAAGGTTCATTTTCCACCACCACTCCCGTCCCAACCCCACCCCGAGTCTCTCGCCGGGCCGAGTTGTTCACCACTTCACTTTACAGGTCTTGTCTCTTTGATGGTACCATTAACGTAGATTTTTAATTTCCCAGCATTGCAATACAGTGCCATTTTTGCAATTTCTTTTGCGTTGTACTTGAAAATAAGTGGAGTTGCAGACTATTTAAAACCGCTTTCCTGCGCTTTCAGTAGCAGTGAGAGCTTAACCTTACGTGAAGCCTTTATGTAAAAATATATTTTGTAACAACCTCATAGATCTTTAACAAAACCCAGATTTGTATTAGCTTTGTATAAATGTTTGTGGCTTACAATTTTATATGTTTAACTTTTTATAAACTTTCCAGGGACTACTTTTTATTGTAAATTTTTTTTTTCCCTCCTCGCTTTAGTTTTAAGATTGGCAATAAATTATTTCTAAGGTCTTAGAAGGAAAAAAGCATCACTTCCTTTTTTATGAAATGGTTAAATTGAGTCATAGTTTAAAACCTTAACACTTGCTTGTACATTGCTCTGTACATACTCTCCAGAAATGTTGCCTTTCAGCTATTAATATTTGCCTTGTGTACAAAAATTACTGACGATGAATAAACATTATACAGCCTCACGTTGGTGTGGTGAAATCATCTCTTCAAACTAATAACGAGTGGAGAGGCGGCCAAGTGACTCTTTTTTGGTGGTTGGCAAAGGGCTCCTGGTTTGCTTCTGCCACATCTTGTGTTTCAAATTAAATATGCAACAGAGTCGAGCAAACTCTGCTCAAAGGGCTCCTCCAGGTTCCGTGACTCTCCCCGGCAGGGAGGCACCAGAAAATTGCTGACTGGCATTTGACAGCCAGTCTGGCACTCAATATTTAAAATATTGATGGCACTGGGGTGTGTTCTGCGACAAAGCCCCATGAATTATGGATTTCGGTGTTGCAGAGTTGATTTTAGTGTTTTGTTGGGGCTTTTTAAGCTCCTTTTCTGCCGCAGCCAGCCTCTGCCTCCTGGAGAAATGGATCGCTGGCTGCGATCTGAAGGAGTATTTTGCGGCAGAACATTGACTTCTCCTCGTCAGTTTTTACAGGCCTGAGGTGCTTTGTTTTTCCACAACAGCCCTGGGATTTGGCCGGGGTGCTGTGGACACTAAATCCCTGGAAACACTCAGCCCAGCTCATCCTTGTTTGTTACAGAGGGACAGAGGAACTGCGGGAATTGTGGGTCAGTGTTGGAACCTGGCCCCTCTGCCTGGCCTGGGAATGGCAGGGAGCAGAGCTGAGGTGGGAAGGAACTTGTTCTGGGATTCATGGGAGCGAGTGAAGCTCCTTCACCCTCGCGACTCCTTTGATTTAAGGAAACACCTCATTGCATGTGCTGAGCGTAGGTTGGGTTCTCAAGCCTCTTCCTTCCTGTTAAAGTAACTCGGTGGTTTCACAATAACCGACAGGAGGGAGCGAAAATGGAGCGGGGCTCTGCCCAAAGTGTCCCTGGCTGCCCCACCCGCAGCAGGAGCCGAGGCCAGAGCCAACCTTCGTCCTGAGCTTTGAGCTGTGCCCCAGCGGAGGGAGAAGCGCTGAGGGGCAGCTGCCAGGACAGCAGAGCCCCTGGGAATCCAGCTGGGAATGGCAGAGCAGTCTGCACTGGCCCAGACCCGCCTGAGTTTTCCCTCTAAAACGAAAAAGTTGACGACATCAAGTTGAGGACAGTACCTAATCCACTGAATGTCTTTTCTACACAACCTGAGATGTTTTCACTCTGAGTGAAATGGGAATTACCAGATTAAGTTAGTAAGGATCCAGATATTCCAAGACCTACCAGGTTCTGCAACAGTGCTTTGTTTGTGCCCAACTTAGAGACTATTTGCTTTCCTTTCTCTGCCTTTGTCCCTTGTGTTTTTATGCACAGGAGGGGCAGGACATTGGTTCCTGCTGCAATGCAGCTTCCACCAGCAGCAGCTTCCTGGGCACTGGGATTCTGCCTCACTGTCGCCCCTAAGAGAAGTTCCTGCAACTTCTGAGTGGCTCCAGGCTGTGAAATGGTGCTGCAGCAGATCCAGCCCTCGGCCTGGGTTCATAAACAGGCTGCAGATGAGTCGGAGATAAGGAATCAAAACATCCCCAAGGAGATGTGCCGTGACAGGGGAGACTCAGTCCCTGTCTCTGCTCTGCTCAGCGCAGAGGGTTTGACGAATTGCTGAGCACTGGATGTGACAAACGTGGATCTGGGGCAGGCTGCTGCCAGCACAGCTCTGCTGCAGCGCTCCCAGCTCCATGTGGAGGTTGATGTTTCAAGCCTGAGTCCTCCCAGGCGCTGGCTGTGAGCAGCAGGTCGTGTTTGCTGTTTTTCGGGCAGTGAGGGCTCCAAGGAGCTGCAGGGTAAGGCAGGAACATGTTTGTCAGCAGATCCAGTAAGAGAATAAATCCCATTTCTCTGCCTGGATGGTTGGAAACGTGGTGACCCAGTAAGATGACGCTGATCAGTGCAGACTGGTTTTTATTAATTTAGGACTCACAGAGCAGGAAGAAGCACAGGACCCCGTGCATCCAGCAGTGTCCAAAGCAAGTTTTTCCCACTCCCTATTCCATTATTCAACATTGTGGATCTTGCCTCCATAAACAATGCTGACTCCCTTCCCAGGACACACAGCACAGCTGAGAGCCCAAATCCCTGCCTGATACCCAAGGGAATCAATGGCCTGAAGTTGTGTCTGGGGAGATCTAGGTTGGATATTAGAAAAAGGTTCTTTCCCCCAGAGGGTGGTTGGACCCTGCCCAGGCTCCCCAGGGCAGTGGGCACAGCCCCAGGGCTGCCAGGGCTCAAGGAATGTTTGGATGAACCTCTGGGGCACATGGGGGGTGACTCTTGGGAATGGGTCTGTGCAGGGCTGAGGGTTGGACTGGATGATCCTTGTGGGTCCCTTCCAACTCCCCACATTCCATGATTCTCCCTCCAGTCCAGCACCAGCACTACCTGGGGTGGCTCTCAGCAGGGCTGTGGGTGCTGTCCTGGCCTCTCTGCTGCTGTCTGCAGCCTGGAAAACAGTCAGCTCCTCCTGCATGAGATCCACAGGGGAAGCAGCAGTGGGAGAAAGAAGAAGGACATCTATTTTAACATTCCCACTCCCCCAGATGGCCTTTGTGCTGGTTTGGGAATGAGTGACTGTTTCCAAGTTGACCCTATACCATGTAAATGATGTTTGTGGGATGACACCAGCCATGAATAACTCACCTCCAGCACTCCTGGCAGTGCCACAGTGGGGAGGTGGCATCACCAGCCGCCATGTGAGGTTCAACTCCGAGCCCCCCGTGCACCCCCAGTCTGTGCCTGGGAGCTGTTTGTTCTTTTCAGCTTTTATTGGAAGAAAAGGCAGCACCTAAAACAGATACAGATCTTTCTGTGGTTGCCTGAACAGAATATTTTGCATTTTTTCTGTATGAGCTGGATTCTCTCATATTGATCCAGAGTCTAACAGTGGGAGCAGCTGTGAATTGATTACTCCTTTCTGCTGTAGCCTCCATTTTCCCTGAAAAAAAAAAAAAAAGGAAGGAAACTCAAGAATTTCAGAGAAATCAGCATTTCCCAAGGGTTATTAACATGAGGATTTGCAGGGGGGCAGGTTGAGCAAGGCTTCAGCAGCATCAGCTCTTACATCATGTCTGGCATTTGCTGAAAATTGTCTAGAATTCAGGGGAGAACTTCCTCTTTTATTCCTGGAGATGACCCACACAGACTCTCCTTCCCCACCTACAACACTTGAGGAGGAAAGGGGACGTTTCTCATTTCATCCTCGCTGTGCTCCACAAGGTGCCTGCGAAGGGGACACCAGCCTAAGGCTCTGCAAAGCCACTCCAGCTCTTCTTCCCTCTCTGCTCCCAGTGTCCCTCCCTGCTGATGGCATTGCATCTCTGCCCACAGCAGGAAACCTTTCTGCTGCTCCTTCTCTCACCTCTGCAATACCCAAGGTGAAATATTTCTCAATATTGTAAATACTTCTTTTTTTTCCCCCCTCCCCAGCATGTGGCAAATCTTAAATCCTCCTCTCATTTCCAGGGAAATGTTGGCTTCTGTTGCACTGCAGTAAAGCAATGCAGAGTCATCTCAGCTGGTGGCTGGAGATGCCACTGTGGGAAAGGAACATTTTTTATAAGTGCAAACGTCAGCAGCAGGCCCGTGTTGACACCACTGCAAGGATCTCATTGTGGCCTTCCAGTCCCTGGAGAGAGACATTTCCAAGGGCCTGGAGTGACAGGACAAGGGGGAATGGCTTCACACTGACAGAGGGTAAGTTTAGATTAGACGTTGGGAAAAAATGATTTATTCTGAGGGTTGTGATGCCCTGGCACAGGTTGCCCAGGGAAGCTGTGGCTGCCCCATCCCTGGAAGTGTCCAAGGCCAGGTTGGAGCAGCCTGGGATAGTGGAAGGTGTCCTTGCCCTGGACAGGGGGTGGAATGAGAGGAGTTTTTAGGTCCCTTCCAACCCGGACCATTCTAGGATTTCTCCCTTTAAAAAGGCAATTCCCATTGCCTGAACTGGTAGGTTGGATACCCGGAGAGCATTCAGACATTTAATATTCAAATTAATTCCCCCAAGTAGCTCATCTCTAAAAGACTAACGAGGTAAAGTGTTGTTTTCCCCTCTTCACAGAGGCAGGGATGGAATATGAAAGGATCTGGCAGCCAGCCAGTCGTTCTGCTGGAGCCAGGCTTTCCCTACCTCGCCCCATTTGCTTGCAGCAAGACAAATGCCTGTGCTGATGCCAGAGAAAGGAGAGCACACGAGGAAAACACAGTCTGGCACCTTCCCTTCCTGCCCTGGCTCTCCTGGGAGGTGGAGGTCGGTGGTTCCCTGTGCCTTGGATGAGTCTCTGCCCGCATGTCAGGAATGTTCCTGGGAGCTGGTGACCTCCAGATTCACCAGGAGGAGAAGAAAACACCTCCAGAGAGAAATCCTCAGCTGAGAGGGTGTCCCAGGTAGGTGGGGTGAGTCACTCCCCAGAGGTGACCAGCCCAGCCCTTGAAGCAAAACCACCTCCTCCCCACACCTGAGTGCTCCAGGTCCCTGAGAAAGAAAGCCAGGACTCGAGATCCCTGGAGGAAGGATCTATACCGTCCTGCTTCAGGACAAGGCCATGGGACAAATCATACTGCCCTGAGGGGACATGTGGGATTCAGTCTCTATCATCACACCGGCTTTCCAGGAATCCCAGGATCCCTCTTTGCCCTGGTTCATGTCTCTTTGAAATGCTTGAGAGAATAACACAAAAAATTATACATTACATTAATACGGGGATATTTGAACCACGGGCTAATTCCTGACTCCCTCTGTCTTCCAGCAAGATTCCCTCATGTTTGTAAAGGCTTGTCCCTGTCCTGCCTGTCCCTATCCCACGTGTCCCCATCCCACCTGTGACTGTCCTGTGTGTTTCTGTCTCATGTGTCTCTATCTCATGTGNCTTTCCCCCCGGGCCACCCCCCTTTCATGGCCATCTCCGGGTGCCCGTCCCGCCGCCTGGGTGTGAAGGAGCCGAGGCAGATGGGGACACGCAGGTGGGAACGGTTTCCCCATTTTTATCAGGTTTTTTATCAGTCCCTGGCTTGTGGAATCTTGAATGGTTTTGGTTCTGGTCACAGACAGGGGATGCAGGGCTCCAGCCACCTGCAGGAATGGGACTGGTGTCCCTGGACCCTGCCCAGGCTGGGAATGGAAATTTAGAATAGAATAGAATNCCCATCCCGTGTATCCCCATCCCATAAATTCCCATCCCATAAATCCCCATCCTATGTATCCCCATCCTATAAATCTCCATCCCATAAATCACCATCTGATAAATCCCCATCCCGTGTATCCCCACCCCGTGTATCCCCATCCCATAAATCCCCATCCCATAAATCCCCATCCTATGTATCCCCATCCTATAAATCTCCATCCCATAAAAAATCCCCATCCCGTGCCAGGCGGGTCTGGTGCAGTTCCCCCTTGGGCCAGCAGGGAGCGCGCGCGGGCCGCNTGGGGAGTCTGTTCAGTGCCCAACCACCCTCTGAGGGAAGAACCTTCTCCCGATGTCCAGTGTAACCCTCCCTGGCACACCAAGCTGCCCTGGGCTCTGACATGGCAGAAAATACAGGGCACAGAGACCAGGCAGTCACACAGACTGCTCCCAACCTTCTCCTCCCTCCCCTTCCACAGCGCTGCTGCCATCCCACAGCTCCTGCTCTGCAGGGCATTGCTGCCCACCCTCCTGGCAGGGCTGGTTCTGGTGGCACAGGAGAGCAGGAGGAACCAGACCCGTGTCAGGTGTGCTGGCACTGCCAGGTCACCCAGTGCCCTGCAGAAACCAGTGTCCCAGCTGTGAGAAGCACATCTCCAGGCCACCAGCATCACCATTCCCAAGGTCTGCTGGAGCTGAAGGTGGAGTGGCATCACCAGGGTGCTCTGGGCAGGTTCTGGGCCACCTTGGTCCCTGGGCCCCTCGTGCCTGTTGCTGGTCCCATGGTGGGACAGACCTCCTTGGCCCTGGGGGCAGGTACCTGGCCCTTGCTGCTGTCACCTCTGCCTGGGAACCATCACCTCACGCCTGGCACTGGATTTCACCCCCGTGGAGTGCACCAGTCAGCCCCAGTTTGTAACTTGCTCACAGGATGCATTTCACAAGCCCTGTGCTGCTTTGTGTCTCGGCTGATGCTGTAGATCCCACAGCTTCTGCCTGTGAGCAGTTGCTTATTTTTCTCTTCTTTCTACCGTCTTAACAGACGTAAAAACTGTAGGAGCACATGAGTTCAGGGTTTGCAAAGGAAACTGTGGTCTGAGACATGCAAAGAAATGTCAGTGGTAGAGTTACACTTGTGGTTAGTGACTGTTTGTTTGTTTTTTCACTAAGTAGAAGCAGGTGTTGCAGAGTCAGGGTATTTGGGCTTGTGTTGCTCACAGGGTTGGGGGTTGAAAACCTTCTTGCCAGTGTTAATCATATTGTTTTTAAGCACGAGAAGCAGAACGCAGAGGACAGAGGGAAGGATTTTGCTTTGGTCTTCCGGCGTTCAGATTAAAATCTTTCGACTTTCTTCTTTCATTTTCATTTTGTGTGTTACAACTTGAAAAAAAACCTTTTCATCAAGAAATGCATGAAGACAATAGTGAAGCTGTGGCAGGAGCCCAAATGTGTTCACCAAAACCCCTACAAGAGTTCAAAGAGAGCCATGAGTCGTTACTAAAATGCCTCGAGGTGCTGCAGAGTGTATAATACATGCAGAAGAGGCCCTGTATTTTAAAGGGTTACTTATTTACTGTGGACTATTCTAAAATTTACTGTCTGACAGGGGACTACCAGAGCACTAAAAATTCTTCACTGAAAAGCTAATGTTTGTATCTCTTGGCTGACGCCGGTTGCTAACATGATGCTCAGTATTTGGTGCTGCCTGTATCCAGGAATGTTTGTCTTCATCACTCTTGAATGCTCCTAAATGGAGTCTGGGGTGTGCTCTGTCCCACGCAGCTGCAGCCAACTGATTCAGTGTCATTCTTTGGATTTTATAAGGCTAATAATGAAGTTGCAGGAGCGAGAGTCGCTGTGTAGAGGGTGCAAGGGGCAACGGGGTGAACAGCTGGGTCTGGGGCACTGGCACTGGAGGAGAGGGTCTCCCTGTGCCAGGATCTGCCCATAGCGAGGGCTCCAGGGAGGGGAGACAAGTCTGGTTATCTCTAAGGTGATGTTCAAAAGATGCCTTGAATTTAATCCAGGTTATTTGCATAGTTTCTTTTTCTCTCTCTCTCTTTTTTTTTTTTTTAATTCGGGTTCACAGATTTAATTGGTGCTTTGTGTGAGAGGGGTAATTTCCTGCGTCAGGATGTTATTTGTNTGTCACCTCTGCCTGGGAACCATCACCTCACGCCTGGCACTGGATTTCACCCCCGTGGAGTGCACCAGTCAGCCCCAGTTTGTAACTTGCTCACAGGATGCATTTCACAAGCCCTGTGCTGCTTTGTGTCTCGGCTGATGCTGTAGATCCCACAGCTTCTGCCTGTGAGCAGTTGCTTATTTTTCTCTTCTTTCTACCGTCTTAACAGACGTAAAAACTGTAGGAGCACATGAGTTCAGGGTTTGCAAAGGAAACTGTGGTCTGAGACATGCAAAGAAATGTCAGTGGTAGAGTTACACTTGTGGTTAGTGACTGTTTGTTTGTTTTTTCACTAAGTAGAAGCAGGTGTTGCAGAGTCAGGGTATTTGGGCTTGTGTTGCTCACAGGGTTGGGGGTTGAAAACCTTCTTGCCAGTGTTAATCATATTGTTTTTAAGCACGAGAAGCAGAACGCAGAGGACAGAGGGAAGGATTTTGCTTTGGTCTTCCGGCGTTCAGATTAAAATCTTTCGACTTTCTTCTTTCATTTTCATTTTGTGTGTTACAACTTGAAAAAAAACCTTTTCATCAAGAAATGCATGAAGACAATAGTGAAGCTGTGGCAGGAGCCCAAATGTGTTCACCAAAACCCCTACAAGAGTTCAAAGAGAGCCATGAGTCGTTACTAAAATGCCTCAAGGTGCTGCAGAGTGTATAATACATGCAGAAGAGGCCCTGTATTTTAAAGTGTTACTTATTTACTGTGGACTATTCTAAAATTTACTGTCTGACAGGGGACTACCAGAGCACTAAAAATTCTTCACTGAAAAGCTAATGTTTGTATCTCTTGGCTGACGCCGGTTGCTAACATGATGCTCAGTATTTGGTGCTGCCTGTATCCAGGAATGTTTGTCTTCATCACTCTTGAATGCTCCTAAATGGAGTCTGGGGTGTGCTCTGTCCCACGCAGCTGCAGCCAACTGATTCAGTGTCATTCTTTGGATTTTATAAGGCTAATAATGAAGTTGCAGGAGCGAGAGTCGCTGTGTAGAGGGTGCAAGGGGCAACGGGGTGAACAGCTGGGTCTGGGGCACTGGCACTGGAGGAGAGGGTCTCCCTGTGCCAGGATCTGCCCATAGCGAGGGCTCCAGGGAGGGGAGACAAGTCAGGTTATCTCTAAGGTGATGTTCAAAAGATGCCTTGAATTTAATCCAGGTTATTTGCATAGTTTCTTTTTCTCTCTCTCTCTCTTTTTTTTTTTTTTTAAATCGGGTTCACAGATTTAATTGGTGCTTTGTGTGAGAGGTGTAATTTCCTGCGTCAGGATGTTATTTGTAATGACTGTAACCAGGACTGGGGTAGATTTCCCTTCCTCACCTCACCCAGGTAGGACACTTCCTGCTCTGTGCTGGCAAATTGGACCCTGTACCTGGGCCCCAGATCAGGCTGACAGNTTTTTTTTTTTTTTTAAATCGGGTTCACAGATTTAATTGGTGCTTTGTGTGAGAGGTGTAATTTCCTGCGTCAGGATGTTATTTGTAATGACTGTAACCAGGACTGGGGTAGATTTCCCTTCCTCACCTCACCCAGGTAGGACACTTCCTGCTCTGTGCTGGCAAATTGGACCCTGTACCTGGGCCCCAGATCAGGCTGACAGGAGAAAGTTCCCACTGTGCACAATTTTCAGGAGTAATTTTTGCTCTCTGCTTCACAGCTCTGCTTTTGTTCTCCCTTCCTGGCCTTACACACTGTGAGCAATTAAAGCACGAGAACCGTCTGCTATTTAAAGCCCACACCAGAGTGCATCTATATACATTTGAAAATCTACTCTTTAGAAATACAATCACTTATTTTAATATTTATTGCTATTGTTTCCTTGCTCGATAAAACTGAATTTGACATAGGTCTGTAGGTAATGCCCGGCTTTCAAGCTGCCCACCAGGCAGTTTGGCCTCTCTGCTGTGCTGAAGAGGCTTTTAACTGAGGACAACTCCCCAGGCTGCAGGGTCAGGGTCTTGCCCTTGGTGACAAAAACTGAGGTTGCAATCCTTGACTCACCCAAAGCTGTGCAAAGGAGGCTTTTTGACTAAAAACCTTTGAGATGTGCCAGTGCCAGTGCAGACCTGGGGAACACTGGGGCTCTCTCAATGAAAACACTTCATGAACAGCTGAAGGTGGTTTTCTGTTCAACAATCTGGGTGATTGTTGGCACCAGGGTTTGCTGTGAGTGCTGAGGGGGCGAGTGGGTTCCCCTGCTCGTTCCTTTGTGATTGTCATATTGGCCAAAGCTGGGAAGGGCTCTGACCCCTCACCAGCGAGGCAGGAGGAGAACAGCAGCAAAGGGGAGAAGAGACAGAGGAATCCCTGTGTCTGCAAATTCCTTCCAAGGTACAGTTTGTTTCACGTGTTTTTCCTCTGGATGGGGAACAGCCGAGTGCCTGAGGAGGGGGAGCTGTGCAGGGCCAGCAGTTCTCTGTGGGCACAGCCCTTTCTGCAAGTGTGCTTGGGGGGTTTTCCACGTGGGCAGAGCGGAGCCCCTCGGTGGGTTTCGAGCAGCTGGTGCTGAGCAGAAAAGGGACGTGCCCGAGAGCAGCAGCTGCGTGTCTGCCCTGCCAGGGACTCCTGGAGGCTGGGAGTGGGTCCCTGCAGTGGCTCCTAGCGGGTGGGGTGGGTTGGGTTGGGTTGTGCCCCCCTTATCCCCACTCCCACACACGGGGGATGATGGTGGGACTGGCTGGCAGCAGCCCAGGCCAGCGGTGTCCCTGACATCCCCTGGGTGTCCTGCAGTGGGGCACGAGGTGTGTGGCCCCTGATAGTCCCTGGTGTGCCCTGGTACAGGGCAGGGCTGTGCTTGGCTGGGGCTGATAACCCCGGGGCTGTGTGTGAGGGAGATGTCGGTGCACGGGATGTTTGGGGACAGTTTTGGGTACGGTGACAATAAACCCAGGGCTCACACCAGGGCCCCGGGGCTGCAGCAGGAGGAGGGGAAGGGAGAGATTTCAGGGAGCCTGCGGTGTGTGGGAAGGAGCTGGCTTTTCTGGGGTTCAGCTCCAAGCAGTTGCTCCATGTTTCCAGTTTCCAGGGGTGCAGCTTGGCAAAGGCTGGCTTGGAAGAGCAGCAGAGGAACATCCTGTCCCACAGCAAGCCTGGCACCTGGTGCCAGGGTGCAGAGGGCTCCTTTCTCTGCTCTTCCCTCCTCTCTGGAGGCTGGTTGGGAGGGTGCTCAGCAGAATTTAGGAAGGTGCTCAGCAGGGTTAGGATGGTCATCAGTGTGGCCAGGAGCCCTGTTACTGTGCGCGGGCAGCAGTGGGAATACAAAGTCCCCCTGGCAATGCTGGTGTTGCCCTGTGCCAACCCAACCTCAGGTGTAATCACAGAAAGGGCCTTTGCTCTTCACTGGAGATTTGGTGTCTTTGTCTCATGTTACAACATCTGAAAAAAGAAATGTACCTTGCAGTGTTTAAAATGGCTCCGTTGGTGACTTCCCACAGCCCAAGTACAAACTGGGGGAGGTTAAAGTGAACCAGTGGAGCAGAGGGGCAGGACAGGGGGTACCAGCCCTGCTGGGAGAGCAGGCTGCTGAAGCAGGAGCACGAGGTGGTGCTCAGCATCCTGGTTTTCTGTCACCCCCCCCTCAGCCTTGCTGCTCTCAGGCTCTTTGGGAATGGTTTGGGCTGTTCCTGAGCCAGGCTGAGTGTGGCAAACACCCGGCAGTGGATAAAGCAGAAAAAAGACGTTCACGACAGTAATGAAAGCTTTGACAAAAGGAAGCGAAGGGAACTATTGTCTCCTTGGCCTTCTCCTCAAAGTGTCTGTGTGTAATAAGTCTTTTGGTTATGCTTGCGGCTTCTGTGACAAAGCTGTGATTTAGGGGCTGTCTGTACCAAGGCAGAGCTGCTCGCACGGGCCAAAGTGTTGGTGAGTAATATTTTACCACAAATTGTTGTAACTGGAGCTCAATGGCTGCAGTAGGAAGGATGGGGGGGGGGGTTATTGCATTTGATTTATTAGATGACTTACTGCAATTTGCAGAGTGAGCTTTATGCTAGCGCGGCCAGAGATCTGCAAATCCTGCAAGTATAAATAAGTCCATGGGAATGAAACTGGGGAGGGGAAAGCTCCGTGGTTTGCTGCCAGGATACCCGGAGGAGGCCGGGATGGGTGGGAAGCACGAAGGCATCAGGGCTGCAAAGCAGCTTTGGGAAACAACAGCAGCTTGGGATGCCCAGGAGCCTTTCCCATGAGTGTCCAGCACAGGGTCCCAGCGGGCAGCAGGGGTCACAGAGTCACAGCACAGAATCCTAGGATAATTAATGTTGGGAAAGACCTCCAAGATTGAGTCCAACCCCTGAGCAAACATCCCCTTGTCCCCCAGCCCAGAGCACTGAGTGCCATGTCCAGTCATTCCTGGAACATCCTCATGGATGGGGACTCCACCACCTCCCTGGGCAGCCCCTTCCGATGCCTGACCCCCCCCTTTCCATGAAGAAATTCCTTCTGAATTTCTTCCTGAAGGGTTCTGTCTCTTGGCACAGACCTCATGTTTAAGGTAATCCCTCTGGGAAGCAGCGTTTGCTCCCTCAGCCTTCGAACCAAGCCAGAAGTCAAAGGGCTGTTTCCCTAAACCCAACCTCTGAAGCACCTTCAAGATGAGTTTTGAAGAGGAAGGAAGGAGGGATGGCTGCTGCTGGACTTGCATCACTGTGAGAATTCAGGTCATGTTTACTACAGGCAGCTGGAACACGATGATCTCAGATGGTAACAAGTAACATCTGAAGGGACGCCTTAAAACATTCAGGCTGTTTTGTAAGCACCTACTTTGCTTTCTTTCCAAAACCAGTTCAGCTATTTTTAAAGATTCATTTGTCCCCTTAAGAACCTGGTGTCAGCTTAGCTAAAATATGTGACAAAGAACAAGAAGTTCCCCTTCCTTTCAATTCCAAATGGAAAAACGGGTTTGTCTTTCGGGTGTGCTTTTTTTTTTTTGTAAAGACCCCAAAACAACAAACAAAACCCCACTTCCCAGTTTCCTTTCTGCTTCAGAAAGGACAGATACTCATGGTCTGAGGGCCTCTGGCCTCCCCCAAGCTGACCTTGTGTAATTTCCTCTATTTACATTTGGCTGGCACTGGCCTCATTGACGGCAGGAGTTTATACAACCCCTTTCGAGGGGAACACAGAGGGCTGCTGAAGCACGTCCTGCCGCACATTCTCCTCTTATTTACCATGGCAATAAGTAGATATATAGTGCTACTGAATAAATACTTTCTTATCCTATTTTGTTCTTGCCTTAATGCCTTTGTACCGGGATAACAGAGGAGGTCACGGGCAATTAATTTAAACCAGGTGGGAATAAAGGGCTCTAAAATCTTCCTGTGCAGGGAGACATCTGATAGTGCTACAGCTAAATGTGCTTTTATTCATGTGAACTGTGTGCAAGCCTCTGTAATGCCCCTTTTTTTCGGGGGGTTGTTTTTGAGGAAACTGTTGCAAATGATGTTTGTTCCCTGCTGCAATTGAGTCAGAGTCAAATTTGGACAGATTAACTTCCCCAGGACTTTGGTATTTGTGTTTCCGAGTCTGTCCTGCTTGCATGCACGGATGGCCCCTGTTCTAGGACTTTTGCAACCCGAATGAAAACAGATTGTACTTAATGCACATCAGTGGCACGATGATCCCTGCAGCAAGTAGCTCATTTGCAAATCTAATGCCTGCGGTGATATTTGGGATGTGGAAGTTACTCCTCCTCTGGTTTGGTGATGCTGGGAGTTTGCAGGGAAGGGCAGATCTCAGCTGGTGGAAAGCATCAGGTTGGTGGGAGAGAAAACTGTTCTTCAGCCCAACTACTCTGCTGGTCAGTGGCTTTGCTTTATTTTTTAAGTAGATTTTCTGATACATGAGTTGCTTAGCCTGGAATGGCGAAAGTATTCAGCAATTCAGAGGTGATAAAATAATTACATGATTACTGTGCCCCTCGGAGGCACGAGGGTGACGTTCCTAAGCGCCACCAATTCAGGCACCACTCAGGGCAAGAAAAGGCTCCTTGTAATCAGGGCTCCCCGGGTGAGGGTTTTACAAGAGCACCCTCGAGGTCAGCGCTAATCCTCAGCTTCCAGGCAGCTCCTTCAGAGAACTTGGATTGCCCAACGAGCGGGGAAAGCACGGCCACTTCAGGCTGGACAAGTGACAGAATCACAGAATATTATGAGTTGGAAGGGACCCACAAGGATCATCTAGTCCAACTCACCATCTAACACCACTGCTGTGAGAGCCCTTGGGGAGGGGAAACAGCGGCCGAATCCTGCGCCCAACCCGCAGGGAAAAGGTTCGGGACATCCCAGGGATGGAGAAGAGGGAGAGGAGGAAAAGTTTCTTCGTTGCGTTTATTATTTTTAAAAAAAGCAAAAAAAAAAAAAAGAAGGGAAAGAAAAAAAAAGAAAGTTTATTGCAAATCTCAGTGTTCAGAGTATTTCCAGAGTCCACTGGGTACGTTACAAACAGATCAGTAAATCCTGCTTGCGGGTCTGGCGCGCCCTCACACACACACACAACTCATCGCTCGCTCCCCTGCTCGTACACAGACAGGAACAGAAACACACTGTGAGGTCAGTGACAACCGTATGATTTGATCTGTATTGGAAATCCATTTAAAAAAAAAAAAAAAATCCCAACCCAAAAAAAAACCCCCCTAAATTCCGGTAGAACCTCGCAAATCTGCAGAACAGGGAGCTGCCACACACACGCAAAACCTGGAGGCCTTATTCCACTTCCAAGCAGTTGTAATAGCAAAGTGCTGTAGTGAGGTCTCGTATCGCAAAGACTTCAAATAATCTTACAATTATAGGCTACAGAACATTTACCAAAAACGCTTGAAGTATCATAAATTAACAATAAATTAAAAAAAAAAAAAAAGGCGCATCATCTTAACGCGACGGGGTTATTTGTTCATTAATCACTGATTCACACGACTCTAGTTCTCTGTGAGGGATCTTCCAGTCCTGGGTGCAACGCAGCGAGGTTCTGCTGGCCGTGATAAAGTGCTGAGGCAGAGGAAGGACGCGAGACCGCGGGTCTCGGGCAGTGAGGATGAATTGCTCCAGCCACTTGCAAGAGTGCCTGTTTAATCTTTTTTTTATCTTTTTTTTTTTTTTTTGACATCTACGACAGAAAAAAACAAATCGAGCACCTTCCCAAAAAAGAGGTTGTTCTTTTCCTTTTTTTTTTTCTTTTAGAGATTGTCCCCCGTTTCTATGGCTGGTAAAACACAGACAGGTCAGCGTAGCAGTTAATGGATGATGCCACTTCCACTTAAAATACACAGAAATGGTGGTTTGGGTTTCCCTCCAAACCGAAAACAGACTTTGTTTGATTTGTCCCCCTGAGTTGCCTAGAGGCGAGAAGATGCATATAAGGTGGGGTAAGCAAGCTCCTGTCACCAAAAGCAGGAATCTCTCCCGTTAAGACTAAAGGAACAGCTCCTACGTTGTCTCATCGTTCCCTTCATGCCGTCAACGTGCACAGGCTCCACTTTGTTCCTCATTGATGTCAGCAGCAAAAAAAAAAAAATCCTCTTGCTGACTTTGGGGGAGTAAGGAGAGCCAGGGAAGGGGGTGCAGCTCAGCCCAGCCCCCCCCTGCTGATGTGAGGGTCAGGGATGTGGCAGAGATTTCCTTGTGCACCTGTGAGCAAAAGTTTTTGGGTACATTAAGACACACTGGGCCAAATGCTCCCTGCAGGGTGGGCTGGTGCTACAGCAGTGCCAGGGCCACTGACACCAGCTGAGCCCTGTTCCATGGGAAGAGATGCTGGATCTGGACTTTGTTTGTTTGGTTTTTTTTACTTTTTAAATAACTGGGTTACTTAAGACTTAACCTATTAAAAACAGCTACACTTTATGCTGTAGGAGTAATTTCCCCAACAATTTCACAAGCAATACAAGATAGGCATTGAAGAGACTGATGTAAAGACAGGGTTCTGTTATGCAGAAGATCATTTTTCCTCTCCAATTAATATTTAAGCTAACCTCCTTTAACAATCTCAGAATAAATTAATAAATACTAGTTAAATTAGAAACAGTACATCAGATCTGACTATCGAGAGAAAACAGTTCTAAGGATCCCAATCAGGAGAAGAAAAATGACCTTATGAAATACGTGCAGCAATAACTGGCCATAAAGACACATGGAGCCTTTGATTTCCCAGCATTTGTGACATTCAAGTTAAGATCATTAGCAATGGTTTCTAATTGTCAGCTGTGTAGCCTGGCCTCCTCCTCAAGGCTAAGACATGAGTCTGGATCCCTCCAGAAGGTTCAGTTGGCTACTGGTGGTTATGAAATGCTCGTCTCCAGTTCGTCTCATCGGTTTCTTGTCTGTGTGGAACCTGTGGTAGGGGATGGGTGACAGTCAGAGGCTGAGCTGCGTCTGCTGTTGCTGTTGTCAGTATTTATGGGATCAGTTGAACCTTTACCTACGCTTGTTATCGGGAAAGCAAGAGTGTGCATCACGTCTTCATGCTAGACAGAAGTTATTCTTACGTGGCTATTGGTATTTTCTATGGAGCTTTCCACTGTTGGTTAAAAAAGTTCTGTCTAATAGTAAAAAAAAAAAAAAAGTCGTTGGTAGCAACTGTTCACATTTAAAATTTCACATTCCCTTTAGAATGTAGTTTTAAAACATGGAGCAGAGCTGACTTTTCCCCAGCCTTACGCCGAGCACATTAGATGGAGAAGGAACAGGGTTTTTTTATACCACACTGTCGGAGCCTTTTCCTGAATTTTCTGCTTTCCCAATATCCATGTCTATAAAGTCCTCTGGTAACTCTGGTGCAGGTCCCGCCGTGCTCTCCTCCTCCACCCGCTGCTGCTGCTGCTG
The DNA here is from genome assembly GCA_013390025.1 of Pitta sordida. Taxonomy (NCBI): domain Eukaryota; kingdom Metazoa; phylum Chordata; class Aves; order Passeriformes; family Pittidae; genus Pitta; species Pitta sordida. The sequence goes on along the minus strand of WEKX01014570.1, from coordinate 644,528 downwards.
GCACAGCCCAGTCTTGCACGGCCTCACCAGGGACAAGAACACGGCCCCCAGGACCATGCCAGCAGCACAGGAGTAGAAGGCTGAGCTGTAGTTCTTTGTCATATCCACTAAGACACCTACAAAAAACATTTACAGCAGTTAGCCCCAGCTGACCCCCCCCTCTCCCTCTGCCCAGCCACCCCTCCTGCAGAGTTTGAATCCCGGTACCTCTGCATCGTTTCATCTGCAGTCAAAACTCAATGATAAACAGATGCCACCTTAAAACAGGAGACCCAGTGTGGTCAGGGGTACGCAGTGCTGTCTTCAGGCAAGGCAGAAGCCTCTGGGCACCGCAGGGATGCTCAGCCTGAGAGGCAGCAAGCATCTGTTTGTTCTGGTAGAGATTTCACCTCTCTGCAGTGCGTGGCACAGGCACAGCGAGAGGGATTCGCCTCTGCCGGTCGCTAGTGCCTGAAGTGATGCCAGGTTTGGGTTTCTAACAGGATCAGGGTAGCACTGCAGTATTTCCCTTCCCTCTGAGGTTCCTCAGTGGAGGCTGCCTGATCCGTGGGACTCTGCAGAGCTGCATTGCAGCAGTTTTCTGGCTCCCAGAGTCTCCTAATACTAGTTGCAGGGTTTTTAGGGGAGTGCTATGATTAATGCTACCAGAACTCTTCCTAGACAAAGATCAGCACCAACAGCTGTCAAACACTTCAAAACCAAAATGAGATGAAAGTTTTAGAGTTACCTGCAAGGGGTGGTCCAGCCAACCCAGCGAAGCTTTGAATGAAGACGTAGACTCCAGCTGCAGAAGACATCTTTTCAATGCCAACCACATCGTCTTCTGCCAGGAGGGGAATATGTGTGCCCGCCACCGTGCCGAGCATGAACCCAAAGTAAACGCTACATGTCATCAAGCCCCAGAATTCAGAGGCAAAAGGGAAGGCAAACAACGCTACAGACAGCAGGATGACACAGATGAGTTCAATGTAGACCTTGCGGATGGGCTTCTTGTTGAGGACCCAGCCAGCAAAGATCCTGCCGAAGACCTCGGCGATGGCCATGGCCGACAGGATGTACGCGGAGTGGTCTTTGCCGATGCCCAGGCTGAGGCTCAGGGGAATGATGTAGAGGGAGGGAGCGAAGAAGCCCAGGGTTGCAAATAGGCCAAAGAATGCATAACAGATAAAGCTATAGTCTCTCATCACAGAGAAGTCCAGTAGTTTGTTTTTTGGTTCCGGAGGGGTGCTGTTATTTTCAACAGGAATCTGTCTGTGTTGCTTTGGTTCTTCACTTTTCGGCTCTGCTTTGGTTTTTCCAGGCACATTGCTGGGTGAGGTAGTTATTTCGACTCCTGAGTCTATGGACTCTATTGAGGTGCATGTTTGCTCATTTTCAAGCATGTACTTTGTCTCCGTGGACTCTTCTGGAGGCTGTGCTTTCACTTCTTCTTGCTCTTTGATGACGATGGGTCGCAGCAGCGATCCGCAGACGGTGATGCCAAGCTGCAGCACCCCGACGGAAAGCAGGCTGTACCTCCAGCCAATCTGCTCCTTCAGAGCTGTGATTGCTGAGGGAGAGGGCAGAGGGAGAACAAAGTGTCACTAGGGAAGCCTGCAGTTACACCAAGGAGTTGAACTCACAGTCAGGGACGTAACTGGAACTTTACTGCTGGAGGGGTCCAAGCGCTTTGGCTCTTGCAAAGGCTGAGCAGGGGCTCCCTCCTGCCCAGGGGTCTGGCACCCACCTTGCTTCCTCCCCTCAGCTGCAGCAGACAAAACCCAGAGCTGTGTTTACCACCTGGCTGGCAGGAGCCACCCTATAGGCAGCCCCTTGGGAGTTTGGGGGACGAAGGGGGTTATTTTTAGTGAACAAGAGCAAACTCAACCCTTGGTTTTCCTCTCACAACTGACCCCACCCCGAAACCAGCTACCAGAGGAAGTCCCTCAGCCTCACTCAGAGGTGCCTGTCACCGCTTCGTTACCAGCCTTCATTTGCAACCAAAGCAGCTTTGTGGTGGGGATTAGCTGAAAGAACGTGTGCACAGCAGACCACCTGAACAGCCAAGGACAGGCAGCGACAGGAATGTGCTGCCTGGGCACAGGGAGCAGTTTGGCACAAGCCCACTAACCTTTAGGAGCAGTTCTGCGTACAGCGTGTGTTTTAAATAGCTGAGATCTCTCGGTCTTTATTTTTAGCCTCCCATATCTATATAGGGAGCCCATCGGGCTGCGTATCAGCCAGGCATGTCCTGTGCTGGCTGATCCCACTGGGGACAACTTGGGCAGCGTTAGACCCATCCCTGGGATTACCTGTCACCCCACCTGCAGGTCATGACTGCCTGGGTACCAGCTCAGCCTCTGGCTCCCATTTGCTTGGGACAAGGATGGCAGCAGCGCTGAGCTTTAGGCACGCACGTGTGAACCCCCAGCCCGTGGGCACCGTACCTGGTGCGAAGGAGAAGACGGCGAAACATTCCCCTGTAGATGCCACTGCTGTGACCAGTGAGCGTCTTTTGTCAAAATACTGTGATAAAATGGTGACAGTCGGGAGGAAGGAGAGGCAGTATCCAAGGCCTGTGAATAAATGCCAAAAATTGCCATAACAACAAGTAAAGGAGGGGGAAACACCGATGCAAGAACACGTTAAGTCAGCTTTCCCAGCGGTGATTACAGTATCATTTCGGCCAACTCAGCAAGTCACCCTGGAAAAAAAAATCATTGGGGAAACCAGAATGTTATTTTTTTTGTAAATTGGAGAGGGGGAAAAGAAAAATTAAAAATTAAAGTAAAACCCCAAGAGACCCAGCCTCCCAAACCTGCCAGATAATGCCTTCTGCTCCAAGGCAGCCAGCGGGGTCCACTTTGAGGACCTCATCTGCCTGAAGAGCTTGAGCCTGTAGTGACTGCTCCCCTAAGCAAGGCAAGCTCCTGGCCATGGATGTGAGCGGGACACCCAGGCCAGGCTGCAGAGAGGGGAAAAGCATCAGGAGAAGGAAAAAAAAGACAGAGGGAGAGGTTAGAGGATTTGACCCCCGTGAGCAGTTTGGTCTCCCCAGCGCTCCCAGTCCATGAGAAGCATCAGCACAGCTACACAAGCACAGGAGCCAGGCCCAGGGTGGTGCCCAGGGGTAAGACAGGGCAGAAAGCCAAGCCTGGAGCCCAGATCATCCCACTCCCAGGAGGGCGAGGTCAGGAGAGGCAGCAGCACTAAGCACACCCCGTGTTGTGGGGACTAAACCCCCCCCGGCTTGTGGGAAGCTGCAGGAGAGCACAGAGTGGGATGACTCACCGGAGATGACACCGATGGTGACATACATGTCCACGACAGAGCGGGCGAAGGAGGCAATGACCATGCCCGTGCTGATCAGCAGCCCCCCGGCCATCACTACCAGGCGGTGGCCAAAGCGGTTGCTGAGGACCGTCGACAGCGGAGCTGCAGAGGGAGAGAGACGTAGTCAACACCCAACTTCAACCACCTCACCGGCCACCTTCTCCTTCAGAGGCTTTTCCCACTCTCCTGCCCAAGTCCCTGTGAGGTGCCACCACCCCGGAGCCATCCCTGGAGCCCTGCACAGCTCACAGGTGACTCAGGAGGTGCCAAAACACCATCAGAACAGACGGAAAGGCAAGTGCATGTCCCTGCACCATACGAGGACACGAGCTGGGCTGAGACAGACATTTCTTAGCACTTCAGGAGCACGCAGCCTCTGAGCTTTATGGCTGTTATTTAATTTATAATGGAGCCATTAGAGACACGAAAGTCACAGGTGCCAGGTCCCTGTTTGCTGAGTCAGCAGTCTGAGTGCCCCTTGCACCTGCTCCTCTTACCTGTGAAGGTCTGTACGAACACACATATGGATAATATCCACGATATCCTGCTGTTGGTTTCATCAAAGCTTTCCATCAGGTCATTAAAAAAGACTCCAAATGATTTTAGGATGCCGTATGTCAGGGCTTCCACCACAAAGAATGCAAAAGCAACCGTCCAGCCCCATCCTCCGTCAGGCACTTTAGTATAAACGTTTGCAGAGGTGCACGGCATTTTTACAGCTTTGACCGTCATTTTGGATCTGGAAAAGAGGGGAGAGGGAGCCGGGCATCAGTTTAAGCTGAATTTTGCTGGAAGAGGCAGAGCTTGGGAGCTGTAGCGTCCCCTGGTCCCTGAGGGATCAAACAGAGGAGTGGGGCTGACGTTTCTGCCTCTGTCACTCCACGGGCTCCTTCCTGTGAGCCCAGAACTAGAAACTCTCTGCTCAGCACCCGGGCGAGCTGTTCCTCGCAGCCAAGCCCGGGAGCTGTCATCTGTCTGTCGGTGTGTGGGGGTGGGTGGATGCAGTTCGTGAAAGATCCACCGCAGAACCCAGTGCAGGCTGGTGGAGCTGCAGGAACCCCCCGGGGCACCCGCCCTCCCCACTGCACCCCCTGCCTGCCCAGGGGGGGCTGGGGACACCTCAGTGATGCCCCTTTGCCGCAGGATGGGTCAGTGACAGAACCCGCTGTGGGATCCGGAATCCCAAGGCTGCTGGCTCTGGGGTGACAGGAACTCCTGGGGAACCAGTGTGTGTCCCCAGAATGGCAGCTCAGGGCTGCTCACACCTCGAAACGGGGCGTGGGGACCCCCCCACTGCCACCGACTCCTCTGCAGCCTTTGGGACCACTGCCCCCCCCCCAGGGTAAGGGGGCTGGAGGGGATCACCCCGTGTGACACGGGGGTCTCTGCAGTCCTGCTCCGGGTCACCCGGGGGGCCGCGGGTGTGCAGGGGCAACTTTTGTCCCACACTGGAGATCCCTGTGCAACTCCAGCACTGCCACAGCTGCACAGTGGGGACAGTGCCAGGGTCACAGTGCCGAGCTCACCATCACACCTGCATGGGAGGGGGGGCAGTGCCAGGGTCACCGCCACACCTGGGGGGTGGGGGGACACACAGTGCCAAGGTCACCGCCACCCCTGCACAGGGGAGGACAGCTCCAGGGTCCCCGTGCCAGGGTCACTGCCCCGGCCACTGTCACCCCCTGCGCGGGGGGCACACGGCAGTGCCGGGGTCACGTCCCAGCGCTGGGACCCGCCCGCGTGTCCCGGGCACGGCGCGGGGACCTGCGCCTCTTGCGCCTTCTCCCCACCCCGCGCCGCCGTCCCCGGCAGCCACCAGGCATTTCCCTCCTCCATTTTCTGCCCGACATCCTCGGCACCGCGTCCCCGGAGGACGGAGCCCCAGCGGCTCCGGCCACGCTGCCGCAGCCCCCCCTTCCCCCCCGGGGAACTTCTGTCGGCGGAGCAGGCGAGTGTGTGACACTGTGACACGGTGACACGGGCACCGGCGGCAGCCGGGCTGGGGCGGGGTCCCCTCCCCGCAGCCCCCTCTGCGGTGCGGTCCCTTGTCCCCAGGGATGGAGCCGAGCGTGGGCTCCTGCATCCCTGCGCTGCTGCCCGGGCTGCCCGAGGGGCACGGGCAGGACCACCGGCGGCGGCCCGAAGTTTGTGCCAAGTGGCCTGGAGACCCCCCCACCCACCTCCAGAGAGGGAAAGGGGCTGCCATGAATTCCTGTGTCACCGCTGCACGAGGAATGAGGTGGTGGGGGGTAGAGCACATGAGGAAGCACGCTTAGACACGGGGAGGAAAA
>WEKX01014570.1:592072-637089 GCA_013390025.1 Pitta sordida | reverse complement strand
CGACAGCACCGACCCCAAAGAGCCCCGACCCCCGACAGCACCGACCCCAAAGAGCCCCGACCCCCGATAGTTTCGACCCTCGACAGCCTCGACCCCCGACGGCACCGACCCCAAAGAGCCCCGACCCCTGACACCCCGACCCCGCACCTGCTCTGGGAGGGGATCAGGTGCCGCGCTGGGCTGGGAGCAGCGGGATGCGGTGCCTGGAGCATCCCGGGGTCGTGCGGGAGGGATGGGAGCGCCTGAAGAGGGGGTGAGCACATGAAACCCCCCCGTGCTCATTCTGAGGAAGCCACAGTGTCCTTGTCCCCTCCGTGTTCTGGCGTTGGGGGCTGTGCGTGGTGTGTTTTTAAGGGAGACACCTCCCGTAGTTGTATTTTGCAGTGTTAGTTGTGTTTTTAGGGAGAAGCATCCCCTTGGCTGAATTTCTAGGGGAAACTATGTCTGTTAGTTGCATGTTTAGAAGAAACCATCTCCTTTAGTTGCGTTTTTGGGGAAAACATGTCCTTTTGTTGCATTTTAAAGGGAGAACATCTCATTTCTTTGAATTTTTAGGAGAAAACATCTCCCGGAGTTGTATTTTTAGGGAAAAGCATCTCCCGTGCTATAATTTTTGGGGAAAACCATCTCCCTTAGTTTAATTTTTCTAGGAAAACACATCTCCTTTGGTTGAATTTTTAGGGGAAAACATCTCCCTGAGTTGCATTTTTAGAGGAAATATGTCCCTTAGTTGTTGCATTTTTTGGGGGAAAACCTCTCCATTGGTTTAATTTTTTTGAGTAAACATCTCTCTTATGTAGGGATTTGTGAGTCAAAGACAAGATCAACTCACTGCCTACCTTATGTGGATGGGGAGGAAGGGAGCAAGGGTTCAGTCATCACAGAGTCATAGAATACCCTGAGTTACAATCATGGAATCCTCCTCCTGGTTCCTTCCTGTGCCCTTGGCAGAGAGGGATGGGACTAAAGCAATGGTTGCTTTAAGTTTCCCCCTAATTTTCCTTGCAATCAGTAAAAAAGAGGAAAATCCCGACATCACTGTGGCTCACTGTGTAACAGGCACTGCTGTCACTGCATCCCAGTGCTGACCTCCATGTACTGGGCACAGACAGATGCTGCCAGGAGGTTTTGGAGCCTTGCACCGTTCCTTGGGGCTTGTGGGACAGAGGGCTCAGAGTGGGGTGGTGACCAGACCCCTCCTCACATGCCCTCCACACTGGCCTTGGACCCCACCTCAGTTTGCTGGGTTAATGTGGAACCTGGTGATCCTGGGTCACACCCCTGGGAAAAGCGTCCAGGTTAAAATGTTCCTTCAGTGCAAGGGCTGCTGTGTTTGGCTTGGCCAGAGTCCTTTCTCCTGCTTTTTCCTTCTTTTGTCACAATGGGATTGCTAGTGAGGCGACACAGCAATGGGCACTGGCGACAAAATTCTGCCAATTGCCCCCAAATGAGGCAAGTCAGTGGCTGCTCTCACTCGGGAACTTTGGGGAAGCTGCCTCTGGTTTCTCCTGGCAATGCTGCTCCAACAGCTGCAGCCTCCAGCAAGTGCTGATCCTCACGGGCAGGTCCCAGCAGCTTCACTTCTCGTAGTCCCGTCCTGAACAAGCTGAAATCCATCTGAAATCCAGGTGCTTGGCTGTAGGACTCTGCCCTGGGTGTCCTTGGGAGACTTGTATCCTCCAAGGGAACCTGAGGTTCCTCCAAGGTGGTTGCCCTTTATCCATACCCTGCCTTTCAGGGGCACGGGCAAAGGGTGACCACCAGCCCTCTGGGCTTGTAGAGCTGATATCCCTGTTGCACAGGCTTTCCTTGGGATTGGGTTGCCCTCCCTGTGCTGAAATTGTTCCTGGCAGCGACGGGGTGCAAGTGGTTATGGGACAACAAAAGAGGTTTGCGCCTCCAGGGGAGAAATAAGTATGCAAATATCTCTGGCATGAAAAGCCCAAAGCAATTTACTCCTTGGTATTTCTTGTCAGTACTTTGCATCTGTCTCTGCCTCACCTTCTCATTCCTTTCCTTTGGGTTTTCCAAGAGCAGTAAGGCTTTGGGGAGCGATGGGGGCTGGAGAGGCCCTGTGGAGGGGACTGGGATGGTGGCTCCAGCACCTCTGGCCCAGGGCTTCCCAGCTCTGCTGTAAAACTCTTTCCCTTCCCATGTTCTTTGCCCACTTTGGGGGGAGGATTTCCCTGCTGCTTGGTTTGGCTGTGTCTCTCCAGGATTCTTCACCCTGGCACATCCATTGTGGGTCCATCCCGTGCCTGGCAGTGCATTCACCAGGACGTGCTTCTCCATCATCCTTGGGATTTCTGCAGCCTGGGTGTGTGGCTGATGTGTGAGAGCTTTGTAATCCCTGGGGAAGCAGAGCAAGCGTCCTGTGGATGGGCATAAATCAGGCGGGAGCTGGAAAACAGGGCGGGCTGGGAGGAGAAGGGGAGCGCGGGCCCCTGCGCGGTGCCGCCGGATGGCTCCGGGACTTCCAGCTCATTTATTCTGCTGGGGTTTGCCCAGCCCTGCTCGGCATGTGAAATGTTTTCTCTGAAAGACCCAGCAGTGAGATGGGTGAAAAACATTCTCCTGTCCCAGGAGCTGGCAGGAATCCTGGTAAATCTGCAGAAGTATGTTTTTGTCGGTGCTGCTTACTCTGCTAGGGGAACTAGTATAAACTATTCCAGTAGGAAACCTTTTCCTGGAATAAAGTCCTGACTGTGTTCAGAGCATTGTCAGGACAGTTGTACCGGGAATGGAGCTCAGCTGGTAAACATGTTGAGACAAAGGAGGCCCATTGGGGTGGGCAGAGTTCCTGCACCCTCTGCCCCACAGATAAACCCCTCCCGAGGCACCTGCTGCCCTTCTCTGTGCTCAAGTCAAACATAAAATCTATGCAAGCTTGATTTGCAAAGAAAACACAGATTTTTGTTGTTGTTTTCTCCCCCTTGAAAGCCTCTCTGTCCCACCATCTGTCCCCTCCAGGCTGTGGTTGGACATTCCTGGTGGGGTCAGGGTCAGCACTGGGAGCCACGTCATGGGGACACATCCCTGTCCTGCGTCACTTTGCAGCCATGGGGGCAGAACACAGCTGAGCCACCACTTCTGCTCACCTGCCTCAGTTTCCCTGACCCCGGGTGGCACCAGGGGTGATGCTGGGAGCCCCTGGATTGGTCCTGGATAACAGCGGGTGTCTGCTCTGGTTTAAATTTCTCCTCCCCTGCCGTGTCCTTATCTCCCTGCTCCTGGCAGCCGGGATGGGGATGCCTGCTGGGACTTTTGGCAGGAGAGCCAAGGGCCACTGGCATGGGGTTGGGCTGGAGATCAGAGCTGTGACGCCCTGGCTGCTGGCGGGGGACAGCTCAGCACAGCCAGACGTGGCTCAAAGGGCAGCAGGTTTTTCTGGGCTCCGGCCGCTGCTTTGCTCTCCAGGCAGGCGTGAAAATGTGAAAGAATGTGAAAAATGTGAAAATGATCTTGCTGGCCCCAAGATTTGTAAACTTTCTGGTTAATGTGTAATAAATACATGACAGATACTGCCAGCCCTGTGGCTGCTCCATGGTGGTACCACCAGCAGTGACATCCCAGAGAATCATCTCCCCTCCTCTGCCTCGGGGCCAGCCCCAGGGTGTCCTGCTTGGAGAGGCTTTGGGGCCTTTCTAAACTGGTTTATCTGGTTTGGACTTATCCCAGTTTCTGCCAACCTCCTTGCAAAACGCACTTGATTTATTTGTTTAATCTTTTCCCCGGTACAAGGTGCGTGCTGTGACGCCCAGGTGCGCCGTGTCCACGCACGGAGCGATGCCCAGCACTGTGCCAATGCTGTTTATCCGTAGGCCTTGGATCCTTGGGGTGATTCCTCCCAGATGGCTCATCCAGCTGTAACCACCTGTGCAGTGTTTCCTGCTTGGCACAAGGTGAGGTGCTGCAACTGCGTGTTCCCGCTGTAGCCAGCCTGGGGGAATCTCTTCTGAGTCACGGAGGGTTTTTTTGCAGAAGCAGCTAAAAGTTGGTCGTCCAGCTCTGGGTGGGTGCGGCTGTAGCAGAGCTGGAGGGGAACAGAGGTACTGCAGGTCCTGGTGTGGCAGTGAACGTGGGCTGGGGGTTATCCCAGGGAGGTTCCCACAGCACCGGGGCAGAACTGGCACAGCCTGGACTTACCTGTGAATTCAAGCCTAAAAGGGTTGGAGAGGAGCCTCTGCCAAGGGGGTTGGAGAAGAGTGCAGTGGATTTGATGCCAAGGGGTGGCCTCATGCCCTGCTGGGGTTGGGATGTGCTCGGGATGAGGATGGTTCCGTGGGCCGTGTTCCGCCTCTCCTTCAAACTGAGCATCAGGGATCAAGAAGTTTTGCCTCGTTCTAATGCATAAATTTCAGCCTTGGATGACTTTCCCTGTAATTTNGACAAAGGAGGCCCATTGGGGTGGGCAGAGTTCCTGCACCCTCTGCCCCACAGATAACCCCCTCCCGAGGCACCTGCTGCCCTTCTCTGTGCTCAAGTCAAACATAAAATCTATGCAAGCTTGATTTGCAAAGAAAACACAGATTTTTGTTGTTGTTTTCTCCCCCTTGAAAGCCTCTCTGTCCCACCATCTGTCCCCTCCAGGCTGTGGTTGGACATTCCTGGTGGGGTCAGGGTCAGCACTGGGAGCCACGTCATGGGGACACATCCCTGTCCTGCGTCACTTTGCAGCCATGGGGGCAGAACACAGCTGAGCCACCACTTCTGCTCACCTGCCTCAGTTTCCCTGACCCCGGGTGGCACCAGGGGTGATGCTGGGAGCCCCTGGATTGGTCCTGGATAACAGCGGGTGTCTGCTCTGGTTTAAATTTCTCCTCCCCTGCCGTGTCCTTATCTCCCTGCTCCTGGCAGCCGGGATGGGGATGCCTGCTGGGACTTTTGGCAGGAGAGCCAAGGGCCACTGGCATGGGGTTGGGCTGGAGATCAGAGCTGTGACGCCCTGGCTGCTGGCGGGGGACAGCTCAGCACAGCCAGACGTGGCTCAAAGGGCAGCAGGTTTTTCTGGGCTCCGGCCGCTGCTTTGCTCTCCAGGCAGGCGTGAAAATGTGAAAGAATGTGAAAAATGTGAAAATGATCTTGCTGGCCCCAAGATTTGTAAACTTTCTGGTTAATGTGTAATAAATACATGACAGATACTGCCAGCCCTGTGGCTGCTCCATGGTGGTACCACCAGCAGTGACATCCCAGAGAATCATCTCCCCTCCTCTGCCTCGGGGCCAGCCCCAGGGTGTCCTGCTTGGAGAGGCTTTGGGGCCTTTCTAAACTGGTTTATCTGGTTTGGACTTATCCCAGTTTCTGCCAACCTCCTTGCAAAACGCACTTGATTTATTTGTTTAATCTTTTCCCCGGTACAAGGTGCGTGCTGTGACGCCCAGGTGCGCCGTGTCCACGCACGGAGCGATGCCCAGCACTGTGCCAATGCTGTTTATCCGTAGGCCTTGGATCCTTGGGGTGATTCCTCCCAGATGGCTCATCCAGCTGTAACCACCTGTGCAGTGTTTCCTGCTTGGCACAAGGTGAGGTGCTGCAACTGCGTGTTCCCGCTGTAGCCAGCCTGGGGGAATCTCTTCTGAGTCACGGAGGGTTTTTTTGCAGAAGCAGCTAAAAGTTGGTCGTCCAGCTCTGGGTGGGTGCGGCTGTAGCAGAGCTGGAGGGGAACAGAGGTACTGCAGGTCCTGGTGTGGCAGTGAACGTGGGCTGGGGGTTATCCCAGGGAGGTTCCCACAGCACCGGGGCAGAACTGGCACAGCCTGGACTTACCTGTGAATTCAAGCCTAAAAGGGTTGGAGAGGAGCCTCTGCCAAGGGGGTTGGAGAAGAGTGCAGTGGATTTGATGCCAAGGGGTGGCCTCATGCCCTGCTGGGGTTGGGATGTGCTCGGGATGAGGATGGTTCCGTGGGCCGTGTTCCGCCTCTCCTTCAAACTGAGCATCAGGGATCAAGAAGTTTTGCCTCGTTCTAATGCATAAATTTCAGCCTTGGATGACTTTCCCTGTAATTTAGGGAGAAGAGACTGTCCTTTGAAGATGGTTTGGGTTGGTTTTGTTAGCTGTGTCATCCTGGCATCCCTCCCCAAAGCAAATGGAAGGGGCAGACGTTTGTGGGTGGGTGTGGGTTCGGCTCCCTTGGGGTTTGCTCGGTTTTTCCAGGTGGCTGCAGGTGCAGTTGGAGGGTCCCTGGTGCACACTGTGGGGGCCACCTCCTCGTGGGTGGAGGATGCTTTGAGAGGCTGGGTTTGGTGCAGAGACCACTGCTGGGTTGCAGGAGGATGCAGAATGGGAGCTGAGCTCATGGCTTTGTTGGGGCAGGGCTGGGCAGCCTCTCCCACAGCTCAGCCCCCTCTCATGGCTCAGCCCCCGACCCATCCCGCCCCCATTAATTACTGTTCCCAGAGCCTCCAGGCTCTGTAAATTAACACTGTGGGCTATAAATTATGAATGGAGTCGCATCCCTGATCACTTCAGTGCTACACTGACAGCTCTGGAGCTGCTGATTTGAGCAACAGCCCAAAGCTTTTAAATATGTGAACAGCAAAACCTGGGAATAATTTGTGAGCTACAGACCTCTTGGCCTACAGATGGGGCTCATCATATTCCCTCTCCTGCCTCCTCCTGTCGCCTTCTCCCCTTTTGTTTCCCAATGTTGTCTTTTCCACTCGCCCTCATGGTTTGTCTTGATGGATGTTGTCCTGATTGACTGTGTTGACCATCCCAAGGGAGCTGCGTCTCTCATGGCACGTTCCTTCCCCAAGGTTGCTGTTACCAACATGGGACAGCTGCCACAGTGCTGGTCCCAGCCGGGTCCTGGCCATCCCCAGCCCAGGCACAGGTCCCCACCTCTGTCCCCATGGCCAGTGCAGAGCTCCCAGCGCAGGGTTTTGGCAGATCTCTGCAACTTCATCTCCCTTTGGCCGTATCTTCGTGCTCTAAGGGTTGTATTCCACAGCTCCGTCTCTGCCATTGGTCTTTTTCATTGAACTTCTCCACCACTGGAGGCCAAATCCTGCCCTAAGCAGCCGGGTGTGCTTAATCCTGAAAGCCTGGGGTATTGGTGGGGTTTGGTGCTTTCTGGGTTTGTCTGGATTTCTTGCCAGCAGCTCTGGTGCACTGGCAGCCGAGGGGCAGCAGGAGCAGAACTAAATTTAGCAAATGAGCCTCAGACACTTGTCAGTTGTCACACATGAAGGCGATGCCCTGCCCGTCCCCCACCGTGGTGCTGTGCAGCCTGCAGTGCTCAGGGAGGGAGGGAGCACAGGAAACCATCCCGGCCTGAGCAGTGGGTGCAGGAAAGGGCCGCTCCTTATTGCCAGCCCTTGTCCAGCCCTGTCCATCATGAGCCAGGCAGCAAAAAATACGACTTAACAAAGGCAAAGCCTCAGAGTGTGGAGAAGCCATTCTGCCCTGGGCTGGGGTGCGGGAGCGCTCGGAACATCCTGACTGTGGCTTGTTTCTCTTGCACAGGGGATGCTGTAGCCGTGCGAGGCGAAGGATGGACTGGCAGAGCCCCAGCAGTTATTTCTCCAGCTGAAGGCCAGCAGTTCATCGGGCCGAGGGGCTCGGTGTGCAGGGAAGGAGCCGTTTGTCGGACACAAACATCCCCTGGGCTGTGGTGAGGGGAGAGGAGCCGCCGCCGCAGATCCAGCCGCTCCTGGAGGGGAAAATACCGCCTTGGTTTGGTGTCTAATTAGATATTTACCAGGAAGGAAGGAAAGATATAAATAGGGTGACAGTGACTTCAAAGGGTGTTTTTTGACTTCTAAGAATAACACCTTTGCTGGCGCCGATTTCGGGAATATCAGCTGTGCCTGGGTGTGAAAGGCAGAGGAGGTGTTGCTGCTCGGTCGGCAGCCAAGGGAGCAAACCCAGACCCCCGACCCAACCCCACAGGACCAGCCGAGGAGGGGACATTGGCATCACTGCAAGGGCCCGTGGAGAGCTCAGCTGGATCCACAGGGACACAGGGGAGGGAGTCTGGGGAAGACGAAGCCGCCGGTGCCGCAGTGTGGGTGGGAGGGGACGGGTGGCACCATGGGGACCCCCTCCCCACGGGCAGTGCTGGTGCTCGCCGTGGTGCTGGTGGGGCTCTGGGCTCCCCGTGTGGTGCATGGGCAGCCCAACTTCATCGTCATCCTGGCAGATGATGTGGGCTGGGGGGATCTGGGGGCCAACTGGGCAGAGACGAAGGAGACCCCGCATTTGGATCAGTTGGCTGCCGAAGGGACAAGGTAATGTCTGTCCCCTTCCCCTGCCCACCCCAAACATCCCTGGATGCTCTGTCCTGCAGCAAAGGGGGATTCACCCCCGTGGGACTGGCAGGTGAAGGGATTTCATGGATGTGGTTTTGGGGGAGAGCTGCCAGAGTATCGTGGGGTGCAGGTTCATCCATCCCCGATGAGACCTGCGGGCTTCATCTCCCACTCCCAACCCTCATCCCGAGGGCAGAAGGGGATGCAAGCAAGGGAGCAAGGTGGAACAGGACAGTGTTACAGCATGCAGGGAGTGAAAGGTCTTCTAATTTTCCAGGTTCGTGGATTTCCACTCTGCTGCATCCACTTGCTCCCCGTCCCGTGCCTCGCTGCTCACGGGGCGCCTTGGTGTGCGCAATGGGGTGACCCACAACTTCGCCATCACGTCGGTCGGTGGCCTCCCCCTGAACGAGACCACCCTGGCAGAGGTCCTGCAGGAGGCTGGGTACATCACAGGAGCCATAGGTAATGCCCAAAGTGCCAGGGGGCAGCCAGGGCAGGGAGGTGACAAAGGGTGACAAAGATGCCGGTGTCCATTCCTTGCAGAGGAGGGGCTGCAGGTACTTAAGTGAAATGCTGGCAATGAAAAGAAAGTCTAAAGGATCATGTGAGAGCCATTTCACACATCCTTCTCGGATTTTGCAATCCCAAGATTAAAATCTTCCTTTTCAAACATACCACAGTGCCTGAAATCCAGACTTCTCCATTTAACCTCTAATTGCTTCACCTCACAAGGAATGTGCTGCAAACACAACTGTGCTCTGCAGCTCTGCCATCCCACATCCCTTTGGACACCCTCCTGTCACCTTGGGTCCTGGCCCAGGTGGGAGAGAGCCCTTTGACACCTGCACCTCCTGGTGCTTGCACATGTACTGCCAGAAAGCCCCTCGGTATTTCCATTCCCCCCCCCCAATTTTTGCAGTTCTCCCTCTTGGATCGGTGCATTCGGTGGGAGCAGGCGCGTGCTGGAGGACAGAGGATGAAGCTGGCCGTTTGGGAGGGGTTGGAAAGCCGTCTGCTCCGAGCACAAACACATGAAAGAGCCTTTTAAGGCTGGAAACAGTCGCTTTGCACAGGCATGAGATACCTTATGCATTTTTTCTGGGTTTCTGCAAAAATAGACGGCATTCTGGAAACGCGGCCAGCACAAACAAGGAGCCTTTCTTGTAGCGAGATTAAAGCCCCCAGCGCTGTGGGCACCTCGTGGGTGATGACTGGTGGTGGTTGTAACTGTGTAACCTCTGAAATGATGTTCTGTGGCTTCCACGCAGGCAAGTGGCACCTGGGGCACCACGGCCGCCATCACCCCAACTTCCGCGGTAAGGGCTGTGCAAGCGGGGACGAGCTGAGGGCCCCGTGGCCACCTTGACCTCACTGACACTCTTACTTGCCTCTCAGGCTTCGACTACTACTTTGGGATCCCCTACAGCCACGACATGGGCTGCACGGACACCCCCAGCTATAACCTGCCTCCCTGCCCGCCCTGCCCACGGCGCAGCGCAGCTGCCAGGTACAGGGGCACAGGGGGCTCGAGCACTGGCACAGGGAGGGGGGTGTTTGCATCAGTGTCCCCAGCCCCAAGAGCTGCCCTTTGCTGTGGTTACCTCCCCCTGTACTCCATGTAGCCAGTTTCACTCCTGTACCCCCCACAGGAGGGTGTAAGTGGGGTAGGTGGGTCAGTCCCGCAGCACCCTGTGCCATGGGGACCATGGTATCACCCCCTTTCTTGGCTTTCTGCAAGCCAGGAGAGCAGCCAGGCTCCCTGCCTGTTCCTGCACCATTCCCCGCTCCGGTGACGAGTGTGTGGTGGCTCTTCCCAGCAGGGTGGCGAGGAAGGACTGTTACACAGAGGTGGCCCTTCCTCTCTTCGAGAACGTCACCATCGTCCAGCAGCCCGTGAACCTCAGCAGCCTGGCCACGCGCTACGTGGAGGAGGCGGCGCGGTTCATCCGGCGGGCGAGGTGAGCTCATGGGGCACTGCAGGACTCCTCTGCATCCCTCTGGGGTGACACTGGGGCACATGGGTGTTACCCCGTGGTTCTTGGGAAGCAGCTTTGGGTTCTCCATGGTTTGGCTTCTTGCTGGAGAAGGGAAAAGCCACTGAAGCTGTCACGAGTGTCCTGTAGGGACACCAGGACACAGGTCTTTTGGTGTGTCTCCTCCAAGGGGTTGTGTGTTTTTAAAGGCAGGTTGTTTTTGAGGAAGGTCAAAGCCTTTGAGCTGGGCTGAGCCTCTGTTCTGGGGGCGATGTGCTGCAGGGTCTTGGCTCTAGCAGGGATGGGAGGGAGGGAAATGCTGTCATCCTTCTGTCCTCCATCCGTCCTTCATCCCTCTGTCTCTGCAGTGTCACGGGCTGTGGTGGCAGAGGGATGGTGGAGGTGTCTCCATAGGTGTGAAGTGCTGGCAGGGATGTAGGAGCAGGTGCTGAAATGGATGTCCGTGGCAGAAGAGCAGGCAGAGGTGTTTGTGCCCACCTTGCCTGAGGGGTTTGATCCATTTTGAAGATGAAGCACTCCAAGATCCTGGTCTTCAGTGTCTGCCTCCCCCAGCCTCACAGGACACGAGGTGCCTGTGTGTGCTTGTCCCTGAGGAACAAAGTGACTCCTCTGAACGAGAGCCCCGAGCCCTGCGGACGGGTTGTGTAATTTTAATCCCTATTATTGGCAGATTATGAGCTGTGACTTTGCAAAATGCCTCCCTGCAGTGTGAGGAGAGGAAGCGCTGCTGGGCAGCTGTGTCCCAGCCCATCCCATGTCTGCATCCAGGGACAGCACAAACCCAGAGAAGGGCCAATGCAGGAGGGTCCTGGGGCTGAGGTTTGTGTCATGGGGATGAAGGAAAGGCTGGGAGCAGCCTGCTGGAAATGGCTCCTTATAAACCTGGGTGCTGTTTCACTGCACAGCACCTGTAGTTTATCCCTTTGGGTACCAAGCGTTGTCTGGGATGTGGTTTGGGCACGAGATCGGGATGCTGAAAGTACCCAGGCTCTAGGCTGTGGAGCAGCAACAATCTCCTGTCCTGGGCAAACCTTCCTGGCTGCCAGGATGCTGTTCAGCTGTGAAACCAAGTGTGTGAGCTCCAGGTTAATAGGAAAAACCTTTAAACTCCCAGAAGTGTTATGGGGTTATCTGCGTTCACTGAGAACAGGATTAAGCAGGTGCCTGCCTTTTCTCTCCTTCCCTTTGACGGCTTATTCCAGTTTTCCCCTGCCTGACTCATTCATTACAGGGCAACAAAAGAACACCGGATTTGCCATCTCGGTGTTTTTTTAATCAGCCATGTCAAGGTTGAGCAATTTGTGACAGCGAGACATGGCACTGCTCGAGCACAGTGAGCATGGGAGCAAAAGTCAGGGACTCCTGTCTTCAGTTATCGATTAAACATCTGCTCCAGCTTTGGTGCAGTTCTGAGGCGTCCACATGACAAGCGAGTGGGACGTTCGGCTGAACACCGATGCCATGAGTCCATTTGGATGCCGGAGGGGTTGCTCCCAGGTGGGATGCAGGCCGGGGCAAGCAGCTTTCCCCACTCCAGGGTCTCTGACATCCTGTGGGGGATGGTCTCACGTAACTTTCGCAGCAAGGGGCACATTGTGCAGGGGTTGGGCAGGTGCCAGGGGGGCACAGCCCTTCACGGGGCTCCAGTGCCATGGGGGAGGATGGGGCAGCCCTGCGTGGGATGGGATTTACTCATTTTCCATCCCAGGTGTGTGACGGGCAAAGGAAGGAAGTGCTGAAACACACGTCAGAGGGGCCCCCAAAGTGTTCTGGAGGCAGCGATGGGGCGGCCGGAGCCGGCGCGTGCGCGGGCTGGGACACGTCCCTGGGATCCGGCCCCTCCTCACGGCTGGCCATCCCACCCTTCCCCTTGGAGGTCCCTGAGGAAGAGCAGGCCTCGTTGTAGGAGATAAATATAGCTGTAAACAAGCAAACAGGACGTGTCCTCTGATGATTTAGGAGTGAACAGGCAGTGGGGCAGCGCACGGCGGGAGAACGTGCCGCGCTCCCTGTCCGGGGCTGCCCGGCAGTGCCAAGGCCATGCCTGGGGTCAGTGTGGGCGTCCTGCTGTGGCTCATCCTCTGCCCACATCACTGGCTGGGCCAGGCACTTGCTGGGGAAAGGGATGAAGAGCCAAAACAGGACCCCTGAGAGAGGGGAGAGGAGTGGGTGGGTGCCTGGATCACACCAGTGTGGTGTGTTCGGCCTCTGCAGATGGAGGAAGGGGAGAGTCCAGCCCAAATAGGAGGACAGTTGAAAACAGGAGGGATGACAGGGAGAGGTTTAAGCCAGTGGGTTTGCAGCTGGCTGGTTTACTCAGGGTGTTTTTCCCCCAGGAGCCGTGGCAGAGGCTGCGGTGGAAAGGCCACTGCTCTGTGTCCCCAGGCTCGGCAGTGCCACCACCCCAATGACCTCCTGCCACTGCCTTCCCCTGAAGGCTGAACACTCTCCCTCTCTCCCCTGTGCAGTGACAGCGGGCGTCCCTTCTTCCTCTACCTGGCTCTGGCCCATATGCACGTCCCTCTGTGGGACCCCCTGCCACCTCCCACCTCGGGCAGGGGCATCTATGGATCCTCCCTGAGCGAGATGGATGCCCTGGTGGGACGGATAAAGCAGGCTGCTGACAGCCTCGGGAAGGGCAACACGCTCGTGTGGTTTGCAGGTACAGCAGGAAAACTGGCTGTGGGGCTGGGGGTGACACTGGTGACTGCAGTTGGGTCGGGGGGCAAGACCTGTGTTTGTGCCCTGCCCTGGATGCCCCCGCTGCTCTGTGGATGGGGAGCATCACATCGTGAGGATGGGGGTCCTGGGCTGATGTGGCCGCTCAACTGGGTGCCCAGCCTGCCACCTCCCCTCTTCAGCCACGGACCTGTGCCTAATTAAACCACAAATCCTCATTCATTAAGAAGCCCAAATCCGCTCTTGCTGAGCAGCCTCCCTAATGAGGATGTCTTGCTCCTGACGACAGGAACGGCTCGGCTGCTCATTAACGCCCAAAGCTGGTGGCAGCCGCTCCCCCGACCCTGGCTCTGCTCCCGCCCCTCACCCCGCACTCATCCCTTGGAAAAAACCTGTTAGAAATCAAAATCTACCATCCTGCTGCTCTTGCTCGTGTGGGGAGGCATCACAGGGCTGGAAAGGAGGGATGGAAGGGTCACTTGTCCTTGCCCACCCTCTCCCACCCTCTACCACCCTCTGGTCCTGGTGTCACTCATGGGGACATTTCTTTCTCTTGCAGGTGACAATGGCCCCTGGGCACAGAAGTGTGAGCTGGCAGGACGGCTGGGGCCGTTCGTGGGGGCCTGGCAGAGGCAGCGAGGTAACTTGGCAGCGTGGGGAGGGCTCCCAGTGCCCAGGGGTGCATCCCCAAATCCCTTCATTGCCTATCGAGGGGGACATGGGAGATATGCCACCCCCAGCCTTTCCCTGGCTGCTGCTGCACTGAACTTGAACACACCCTAGAACATTTTTTTTTTCTTTCAGACAGTCAAGTTTTCCCCTAAAACCACTGCTGAGGAGGGCTGGGGTCCCTGTTACCCCAGAGCTTGAGGCGAGTGGTGCTGGTTTGGAGATGGGATGGTGCCATCAGCCCCAGCAGGGTCTCACAGCCCCAAACCCCATCCCACCCCTCGCAGAGCACCCGGCACCCTGCCCGTGCCCTGGGACTTTGCTTTTCTTTCTCTCCGCTATTTTGTTGGGGTTGTTCGGTTTTGGGTTCGTTTTGGTTTTGTTTTGTTTTGTTTTATTTTTTCCCCCGTTTTCCCTTCTTTTCCGGCCAAGCCATCTGCTCGGTGGGTTTACTTCGGCCAGAAACATCCATGAGTCAGGCGTTTCCCACTTCTGCTTGTATTACGCAGTGTAACGTGCCAGGCTCGGTTCCCCCCCCATGCCCGGGGTCAGCGGGGCGGGAGCGCCTCATCCCTCCTCCGCTTCCTGACACCCAGGCCATGCGACCGTGGCCACTTCCCTGGGCAAACTCTGCCGGCGGGGCTGGCTCGCCCTCCCGGTTCCCAGAGCCCTTCCTTCGGCTGGATGAAATCGTAACCTTAATTTGCTAGTAAACAAACCCCTGCTGACGGCCCGGGTTGCTCTTGAGCAACCCAAACGGTCACAAGCCGGAGCAGATGGTCCAAGGCGGTCCAGAGTTTGGGAACAGGGCGAGGACAGCGCGGCCCCTTTCCAGCGCCTCAGCTGCCCCGTGGAAACGCGCGCGGATCCCGGCCCCGGAGGAGGTCAGGCTGGCAGGGCACTCCGAGCTGGCTGTAAACACTGGCTGGAAGGATGACTTCGGAAATCCCTCGGCTGGGCTGTTGCACGGATGTTTTGAAAAGCCAGCCGGGCGTTAAGGGCTGCTGCCGGCTGGGTTGGCACCGCCAACACCCGCCCGTGGGTGCTGCCGCGGGTGGGATGCTCGGCCATCCCGTCCCGGGGGAATTGGCCCCTGGCCTGGCAGGGAAAAGCCCCTGAGGAGTGGAAGGGCAGGGGGAGGACAAGCTGCTCCAGGTTCTCTATATGTTTCATGTTGCTTGGTGTTTCCTTTTGGGGCACAACCCAAATTCCCGGGATGTTTTCCGTTTGTTTCAGGTGGTCACTGGAGTTGATCCTCACTAGGACAGAACAGTTTATCCATGTGTGCTTCCCACAGCCTCCAGCCCACACCAGAAACTCTTCTCCCACCTTGGGGCCAAGAGCCCAGTGAGGGGGGATACTGGGATAGAGATACACGTTTTGGAGTTGTGATGCTGAGTGTGTTTTGAGAGAGGTTTGGGAGGCTCCAGACCTGTTGTCCCTGTGCTGAGGTCCTACTGGGTGTGGTGGGACCAAGGTTTTCACCCCACCACGGGAATGCAGTGTTCAGCTTTCCTGGAAAGCCTGGAAAGTCCCCACACCAACAGGGCTGCATCATCCCCACTCTGGAGAAAATTCCCTGGTTGGGTTTGGGTGTTCCAGCCCCATTTGCTGCCCAAAGTGTTAACATGAGCTCATTCATGGGCTGCTCCTGTCCTGACCAGCTAGAAGCACTGGAGTGGCTGGAGGGAATTACCTGCCCCGTTGTTGTCCCAGAGCCCCCTGACCATGCATGGAAAAGCCATGGAAATGCATCCAGGAGCATGAGTTATTTAATATATGTGCAGAGATGGGGATTGGTATTAATTGCTGTAATTGCTGTGGTTTTCTGGGGTGTCTGAGGGCAGGGGAAGCACCTCACTTTAGCAATACCTGTTGTGGGTTAGAAGCACTGTTGTGTGTCCAATAGCCACGAGAGATCCTGGTGCCGGCTGTGTCCCAGTGTTCAGGCCCCAAGGGGATGTTCACTGGGGGCAAACACCGAAAGTTTGGGTGAGGAATGGGAGAGATTGAGGGTGTGCCTAATCCATGCTCACAGGACAGGCAGCAGGGCCAGAAACCTTATCTCTGGACTAGTCCTTGTGCCATCAGCACCATGGCATCCGTGCCCTTGTGGGTACGGCAGCATCACTTGGGAGCCTGGATCAGCCTGTAGCATCAGGGAGTGACTCCTGGGAAGGCTGGGCTGGGCTGGGGATGGGTACAGGGACTCGGAGGAGCTCAGGGTGGCTGTGCCTCTCTTGGCTCTTCCCGAAGGAAATGGCTTTGGGCGAGTGCCGTTGCCATGTACACGCTGAAAGGCGGCGGACAAAGGCTGCTCCTGGGAAGTTTGCTCCGTGAATCGGGTTGGGATTTTCTGTTTGCCCCATTCCCAGCCCCTTCCCCCCCTCAGCTGCCTGGGGCCCTTTGGGCTGCGGCCAAGGCGGAGGCTCTCAAACATCCTTCCACTCGTTTTGATGCTCAGTCCTCCCATTTTGGGGCTCAGCACCCCTGGTTTGGTGCTCAGCACCCCTGTCCCAGTGCTCACCGCTGTGGTGGAGGAAGGGACTGGGCAGCCTCCCCATGCCCTGCTGAGCACCTCAAACCCAAGGGCAGAGCAGGGGCGCTTCGGGTGCTGTCAGGGAAACAAGGGATCAGGTTCATTAGCTGGCAGGAGGGTTATTAGCAGGATGGTATTTTTAACGAGGCAGGTTTCCAGCAGGCGTGGGGTGGGGGTTGTCAGTGCTGTACCTTGCCAAGGGCAGCAGCCCCTGGAACAAATTCCTACATTTCCTGCCTGCTCCATTTTCTCACCTGACATCAAAAGTGGATGGAAACGCGACGTCTCCGGCAGCAGCTGCATTTCTCATCACTTGCTGGAGAAACACAAAGCTGTGCCAAACTGAGCCGTTTTTTTTAAACCTTTCCCTATTTCTTTGTAAAGCTCCTGTGACTCTTCTCCCTCCCCTGACCCAGCTCTTTCTCCAGCAAAATTGCCCTCCTTTGGGGTCATTTACAACATCTATGCCTCTAAACAGTTCCTTTCCCAGGGAAACTTCAGGGTGAGGAGGTTTTCCCGTCTCAGCTGGGTGCTGAGCGCTGCCCTGTTCTCTTGCAGGTGGGAGCTCAGCAAAGCAAACGACCTGGGAAGGAGGGCACCGGGTGCCAGCACTGGTGTACTGGCCTGGCCACATCCCTGCCCAAAGGACAAGCCATGCTCTGCTCAGGTAAGAGCTCCTTGGGCAGCAGGGCAGCCCCTCCACCCCCCTTTGGAAGGACCCACTGTCCCCACACTCGGACCCAGGTCACCACCTGGATTTTGGCAGCAGCAGCAGCCGCCTGCCCTGGTTATTCCCTGCCTTGTGCCAGACTCTGCTTTTGTCCTCTCCCAAGACTTCATGCTTCGGCAAAGAGGAGTTGAAAGGGCTTTTTGTGAGGCTGGTGGTTGGCGAGAGCAGCCACCGGGCTCCGTGTGCCTCCTGGCCGCGGTGGCCGAGGGCCTCCCGATAATTAAAAGACGACGATGTTCTCTCTCCCCACCAAGAAGCAGGCTCAGGCTCTGTGGTTTGTGAATGGCTTTATGTGGAGGAGGGTGCGGTTGTGGGAAAGGCTGGCCGGGGAGATGGCGCTGGCAGTCCATGCAGGATGCGGCCGGGCTGGGATCCGGCGAGAGCACAGGGGAAGGGCTGTTCCCGCGGGGAGGGTGGCATGGAGGGGTCCTTGTCACAGCAACTGCACCCTCTGTGTGGGACTGGCACCTCTCCTTGAATCCCTCCTTTTACGGCAAACGGGGCAAATCCCTGTTGCCTTTTGTCCCTGAAGCACACGATGGTGCAGGTCAGGGTGGTGAGGCCAAGAGGTTGCTGGGCATTGGGAAGGAATGTCCTAACTGCTGGAAGCAGGTCCTGACTGGTGGGCCCTGGGGTGGTGTTGGGTGTTGCTAAGGTCCAGGAGATAATCTCGAGCCACTCACTCCGTGCATAGCCTGAGGGCAGCTCTGGGAGCTGGAATTTTGGAGGCAGGGGAAGGTTTGAGCCATCAGCTGAGTCACTGGGGTCTGGCAGAGGGGATGGGGCGCACGTAGCACCCCACGGTTTCACCTCCAAACCCTTCCCCTCCCTGGGATGTGGGGCAGAGCTGCCAACCCCTGCCTGCTGGGGCAGCACCTGCAGGGGCAGTGCCTGTCCCCATCCCCCTGTCCCACCAGCCTCCCCTGCAGCCCTGCCTCCAAGCCCAGGAATTCTGACTGTCTCCTCCAAGACCTTACCTCCTGCAGAAATCCAGTGGAGGCACAGGTTGTGCTGCACTCCAGGTACTGGGAAAGTGACTCTGTAGCTCCCCAGGAGTCACAGCACACCTGGTGTCCCCCACAGCACAGGCTGGCATTGCCCAGCTGTGTGGGGTGATGGTCTGGCATCAAGAAGAGGCACTGCCTCTTTTTGGAGGCAGCACAGCGCCAGCTTGGGGGATGCTCAGAAGGATGTCACCGCTGTGGTCCCATCCATGGCCTGAGCTCATGGACAGGGAATGTGGAGGGAAGCAGAGGGCAGGAGCCACTTGGTGCTCACAGTATGCCAGGACAGGCGGCTTTTCTCTGCACTAAAAGTCACCCCTGGGGACATCCCCAGAGGATGAGCATGTGCAATAGGGAAGCTGAAATTCCTCCAGTTGATGGGGAAGACCAAGAGGCTGGGGAGGGAATGAAGTGTGTGTGCAGGTGTGGCACACGCCCAGGGGCATCTCTGCCTGGTGGGATTCCGAGGAAGAGGCAGGACTGGGCAAGGGCAGGCATTACCCATCCTCACGAACCTCCTCTGCCCCCGGGGTTATGGAAACACTGACAGCCTTTGCCACCTGGCTCGGGCAAAGAGCCTGCCAGGACTGGGCAGGAGCAGGGAGGTGAGCGAGGGTGAGCGTGCCCGGGGGCTGGGGAAGCTGGAGCCAGCAGGGAAATGCTGAGGCATGGTCACAGACCTGCACCTGCACGCTGGTTTCTGCAGAAAACTGCCGTGTCTGCTTTTCTTAATTATATTTAATTGGCAGAGCCACCCGCTGTGTTTCTGCCCTTCCCTGCCCCAACCCGAAGTAGGGCATGGAACAAGTAGGTCAGGAGGGTGGTGAAGGAGCAGATTGCACCATCCTGGCTGTGCCAGCGGTGCGGGGCTGGGCAGGCTGGAGGAGCTGGCAGAGTGCAGGGAGAGCTGGTTCAGCTGCCTGCAGCTGCCTGTACACCATCGTCGCCGGGCAGGGCAGCATTCCCTGCCACATGGTGCCCGGGATGCCGGGGTACCCCATCCCCATGGCAGGGCACTGCTCCTGGCACGTCCTGCTCGGGATGTCGACATGTCCATCACTCTGCACAGCTCTGCCTGTGGGCTGTAGGTTTGGAGCTGCCCATCTGTGGGCACTGCCAGGGCCTTTTCCCTCAGTGTCCTGGACGCTGAAGTGACTTTATGTGTCAAATCTCTCTTGGCCCGCACGGGGGTTGGCAGTGTGGCTTTCCCTTAAGCATGGCTTTCCCAGCTTGGCTTCCAGGATGTGCCCGCTGGCAGAACCTTTGCTTTGATGCCAGCTTTGGCCAAAATCCTATTTTTTCATGCCATTTTCTGTGGGTTAAATCCGCCCATGACTGCGAGGATGTTCGACCACCTCTGTCCTCAATCATATTGTCCTCCCACCCCGGTGACGCCATCCAACAGTCCCATCCTCTGGGTGGGAGCATCCACATGCACTGCACTAGGGGCTGGATCCTGAGGGTGCTGAGCACCCCTGGAACTGGGGGCACACTGACCAGGTGAGCAGCTGTTTTGGGGGGACCTGGTCTGACCCCAGTGAGGTGCCTGCAGGGATGCAGCAGGGAGCCAGGATTTTTTTGGGCTCCTCCCGGCTCTGCCGGGGCTGCCTCGCAGCAGTGTTTGTTCTTATTTGTTCTCTCGTCTCTTAGCAGCTGAATTGAAACTTGTTGAATGGGAGGACTGGGGGCTGTTAAGCTCAGGGCTCTTTTCTCTCCACTCACGCAGGAGGCACGTGGTGGCAGGATCATAGTGGGGACAGGACTGCAGTGGCAGGACCGTGGCAGCCCCCTGGTGCCCCCAGGCTGGGGGACCTTGCACTTTATTTTGCCTTGATTTGGAGATCCAGAAAATTACAGATTTAGTGAGTTAGGTAAGGGGAATTGCCACATCCAAGCCCTGGCGCTGGGGCTGCAGGGAGCAGGTGGGGAAGCAGTGACTGTCCCTCTCTGCATTCCCACGGAGCCAGAGGGACTGTGGGTCACCCTCTCTTTCCCTGTGTCCCTGCACACCGAGGCCAAGCCCCCAGTGCTGTGTTGTGTGTGAGCCCCTGCAGACAGGGGAGGCTGTGGGTGGAGAGGCTGATGGGGTTTGGTGGGACTCTGGGAGTAGCTCTGCTCTCACGTTCCATCCTGGCGGCTCGGGCTGCTCCCTGCAAAAGCCAGACCACATTTTCCTGGGGCAAAGGGATCTGCTGTCATTGGCCTAAAAACTCCCTGTGCTTGCACTTTCTCCGGAGGGTGACCTGCTGCCTTCCCCCTGCTCCCCGCCGTGCCCCTGCGGGATTTGGGGCACAGGGAGAGGCAGATCCTGGCTGAACCCCCAGTGCCTGGCAAGCAGCCCACTGGGGGTGGGAGATATGTGGAGCCAGGGCTTGCCAGGGCCAGAGCTGCTGCTGGAAGCCGGGTTTAACCTTTTCAGTTGTTGGGATGGGTGCTGGGAAGCAGCTGCCCCCAGCGGGGCACTCCCTTTCAAGGGGCTGTGGGGCACAGGTAGGGTTGGGGGGACCCTCCAGGGATCCTTGCTCCTTGCACTGATGACACGCACCTCTTTCCCCAGCACCCTGGACATCTTCCCCACGCTGGTGGCCCTGGCTGGGGCGGCGCTTCCCCCAAACAGGCGCTTCGATGGCTTGGACGTGTCCCCGGTTCTCTTTGGGTGGTCGGATGAGGGGCACAAGGTAAGGCACAGCCACCCCCCCACCAGTGACACCCCACTCCTGACAGCAGGTCCCTGGGCTAAAACAGGTAAGTGGGAAGTGGAAAAAGGCCCAGAGCTGATAATGTGTGGACCCATGGGAACATCACCCCCTGGCACGGAAGAGGAAGACAGCTGGAGATGGCCGGGTGCTGGGTTTGGCATATCAGGCTTTGGATTAATGGAGACTGGTTTGGGCTTCATTCTCAAATCTGGGATTATAGGTGGAAATGCCTGTGAATGCAGCTTGGCACTCCCTGTGTGCCCCAGGGCTGTGTCCTGAGCCCAGCGACATCACGTCAGGGCTGCTCAGGCTTCCAGCACGGTGTGTCTCCTTCCTGGTCACACAAGGTGCATCAGTGTGGGCAGGAGAAGTTCTCAGGGGCTCCGACCTAGTTGTATCCACTTTATTTACCATGACAGATCAAGAGGTAACGAGGCCCTCCTTCTCCCAGCTCCATGGCTGGGGAGATCCAGAAAATTTGCAATATTCCACTGGGGCAGCCCACCCAGTATCCACAGCTCTGTCCATACAAGCAGCTGCTGGCAGCTTCTTTAAGCCCCCGAAAATGCAGTTTGCAGGACAGGCAGGATGGCTGAATGTTTATCTCGGAATTGCACGAGATTTTTTCAGAACCAAAAGAAAAAAAAAAGCGTCTCTAATAGGCTGATTTTTGCTTTTAAAGTTCACCCTCCTGCGAGCACCGTGAGCCAGCTCCCAGCGGGATCTTGGATTTGCTTTCTGTGTCCATCAGGGGTTTGGTATTTGCTTTGTATTTATGGAACCCTCTGCTGAACTGGGAGATGAAGCGGGGAAGCGGATGGGATGCAGCCAAGGAGCTCTGCTGTGTTCCTTGGGATTAACCCTGCTCTGCACGTGCAGTGCTGGGAGGAGGGGACCAGGGGTTTGCTGGGGTTGGGGGTTTACTGGGAACAATGGTTTGCTGGGAGCCATGGTGTGCTGAGAGTGATGGTTTATTGGGAATGATGGTTTGCTGGGAGTGATGGTGTGCTGGGCTGAATGGGAGAGAGATGCACATCTGCACCAGCTCAGAGCACAGAGTTCAGGCAATGGATTTTCCTGGAAGAAAAGACTTTTTCTCCCCCTTTTCAATTTTTTTTATTCATTAATTTTTTTTTTATTTATTAAAATAATGAAGTCACAGATTAATGGAAAAGTTCCAGACCTGGGAATGTTATTTAAAAGGGCTCAGTTGAAACAGGCTTCTTAATTATGCAGCAAATTATAACAGATTTTCTTAGTGTGGTGTTTTAAGAGGCTTAGGGACGTGGTTGTTGGGAGGGAGGGAGGTTTGAGTGCCCTTACACAGAGCTGGCAGCATCCCAGCTGTGCTGCTAAAGGTGTAGGCAAAGCTTTAAAGCTGGAGGCAGATGAATTGATTCAGTTCCCATTTTTGGCTTCATGGGGCCTGGAATATTTGCTGATTCCTGCTTCGGAGCTGTTTTATCCTGACCAGGGAGTTCAGCAGAAGGAACTTCTGCTGCAGAGGTTCCTCCTTGCAGCAGCCTCACACTGCACCACCCCTTCCACTTTACACCCTTCTGGTTTTCTCCCTAAAATTAAACCAAATTCCAAAAGGTGGTTTTTTTATTTATTTTTTTAAAAAAATTTCCCTTGCAATGGGTAAATAACGGGAGTTAAAGGAAGGAGACTTGAAGATCACCTCTTACCCTGAATCCTGGCATTTCTTGGACGAGGTACCAAGCGGCTCCTGGAGATGGTGGCAGCACCCAGACCAGATGGGCACCTCTGGGTGCCCTGTGTGCCCAGGGCTCTGCTGGGCACCTGCTAAGGCACTGCCACGCTCATCAACTGCGAGTGCTGTTACTAAACTTGGCGCCACAGCTGCTACAACTCCAGCAGATGTTCCTAATTTTTAGCACAGTGGAAATTTCTTGAATCACTTTTAAACTCGAATCCCAGGGAGGAAACCTCAAGTGACTCATCCCTCAATGAAGACTGTTCTGCTGAACAGTCCAGCTCACTTGTCTCCCCGCTCCCCTGTGCCAGGGCAGCCGTCCTGTGTGGATCAAGTGTCCCAAATACCGAAAGGGAGAGATCCGACCCACCCTTCCCTCCTTGCCTTCCTCCTCACCCCGTTCCCTGTGCCGTTGTCAGGGAAGGGAGCCCTCGCACAGCGGGGTGAGTCAGTGGTGGAGATGGACGGGATGATGTTCCAGCACCTCACCTTCCCTGCCTCGCATGAGCTCACCCTCAGCTCCTGGCTGGCTCCTGGCTCCAGGCAGGGACTCGGCTCTCCCTTGGATGTCCCCGTTGCTGGCTGAGCTGGGGGCACCCAGGGGGAATGTGGGTGGCAGAGCACTTGAGGCCATCCCGGCTCCCAAATGTTACACGGGCAGACAGTGATAGGATAACGGGGAATGGTTTTAAGCTAAAAGAAGGGAGATTTAGATTAGATTTTAGGAAGAAATTCTGAATTGTGAGGGTGGGGAGGCACTGGCACAGGTTGCCCACAGAAGCTGTGGCTGCCCTTGGATCCCTGGGAGTGTCCAAGGCCAGGTTGGATGGGGCTTGGAGCAACCTGGGATGGTGGAAGGTGTCCCTGCCAAAGGCAGCAGATTGGAACTAGATGGCCTTTAATGTCCCTTCCAACAACAACTATTCTGTGAATCTGTGATATTCTGCTCTGCTGAAAGCTTCTGCTCCTTTGTGGTCACTTTCTTGCCATAGAACTGGGAGGTAAATTCAGAGGATCCTGCAGGACCAGGAAGGCACAGGGGAGATGTTGGTGTTTCCTGGGACCCTTTTTCCATCATCCCACCCTTCAGCAATCAAAGCTCTGTTGGTTGCTCAGTCCAATGATATCTGTAAATGTGTGCACGGGTGGGATGTGCTTCATCTGGGGAGGGAGTGGGTCTCAGGGAGCAGGTTTCCCCTGCAATGGACTGACAGGCACTTCTCTGTGCTTCCTTCAGGTTCTGCTCCACCCCAACAGTGGGGCAGCGGGGAAGGACGGCGAGATCGAGAGCCTGCGGCTGGCTCAGTACAAGGCCTTTTACATCACAGGTACTGCCTCCCTTCCAGGGATCCTAAAGTCTGGGAAAAAAAACCCTTCTGCAATTCTTGAATCCCTGCAGCCACAGGTAAAAGCCAACTCAGGTTAATTCAAGCAGGAGGCAGGGGTAAAGATGTGGGTGGCTCTGCAGCCCCGGGGTTGTTGGGCTCACAAACGCTCCTGGACTAACAGCTGGGCCAGGGTGGACCTGGGCTGTCACAGGTGAGTGAGGAACACAGAGGCAGCCCAGAACTCCAGGGTTTTCCCCTCCTTTCCTCCCTAGGAGGGGCGATGGCTTGTGACGGGAGCACTGGGCCAGCTGAGCATCACCAGCCACCACTGGTTTTCAACCTGGATCGCGATATCCAGGAGCAGGAGCCTTTGGATGTGGCATCCAGAGAGTACCAGGCAGTGCTGCCCATGATCAGCAGGGCTTATGCCCAAGCTCTGGAGGACATTGCAGCAGACAACGTCTCGGTTGCAGACTATTCCAAGGACCCAGCTGTGGTTCCCTGCTGCAGCACTCAGCACGTGGCCTGCCGCTGCCACGGGGCTCACGCAGCCACGCTGCAGCTTCACATGGAGAGAAGAACAACTCGACTTTGTCTTTAAGCAAATAATTCCTGACTCTGGTGCCTGTGATGTGCTGGCTCCAGGCTGGAGGTTGGCCATGGAGAGGGACGGAGGCAAGTCTTGGATTAAAACTACCTTTGGGAGAGAATTCCTCTGGGTAATTTCCTTGGCTTTCCCTCTAAAATGGGAGTTACAGGAGAGGCTGGTGGGAGCACAAGGCAGGGAAGGACGAGGCCTTGGAGCAAACATCCCTTCTGGTGCTGAGAACCTGGAAGTCTGTGGCTGCAGGGAGAAAATCCCTGGCTGGCACGAGGTGAGTGCTCTGGGAAATGGAGCACCTGCCCCACCAGCTGCCTGGTGAGCTTTGTTAGTCAGGGCATGGTAAAACCCAACTGTCTGTACAAGGACACTCCTGGGGTGTCCCTGAGGGATGCCCTCCACAGCTTGTCCTGCACAGTGGAGTTCAGGGACTGTGCTGTGACACACACCCAGTGTTTGGGAAAGGCTTTTCCTGGGAAGGTGTGAGGGAAGAGGTGATGCCAGGGGCACAGGTCGGGGCAAACATATGGGGGCATTTCTGGGCAGGTGCAAAGGCAGAAATGAAGGTGGAAGTGAAACTTAAGAGCTTGGAGCAACCTCTCAGCAGCTGAGTGAGGGTGTCCTGAGACAATTTTGGACTCTGATTTACTCACCCAGACCCTTCTTTGGCCAAGCCAGCAGTGGACTTGTGTGGACTTGGCCAGGTGGGTCAGGTCCTGTGGGAACCCCCTCTCCCACTCCCAAACCTTCATCCAGACTGACACCTTTAGGGCCCCAAAAAGAACAGCAGAAGCTGCCAGGGACAGACTGTGACTTTATTCTGTCTTTAAACATAGCAAATGGCATCTTCTCTAATATCACTGCAAAAATACACTTCGCCTGGGTTAAAATAGTATGTGCTATATATACTGTACAAAG
Organism: Pitta sordida; assembly: GCA_013390025.1. Taxonomy (NCBI): domain Eukaryota; kingdom Metazoa; phylum Chordata; class Aves; order Passeriformes; family Pittidae; genus Pitta; species Pitta sordida. The sequence goes on along the minus strand of WEKX01014570.1, from coordinate 611,958 downwards.
ACATAAGTTTAATATCTCTTCCTATAAGTACATTTATACACATAAACCAGCATAAATTAGAAAAGGGACAAATGGGTATATAAAATTCTGGTTACATACAAATCTGCTTAAATTAGCATTTACACTGTGGTTCTAACATGGAGTTTGTTAAATAGAGATGTGCATACAGTACATTGACACCCCACCCAGACACGAATTAAAACAGGGGCTACCAGGGCCAGGTGTTCACTTACAAAGTACCGTAGGAAAAAGTGTGGCCCACCTCAGATTTATTTATTTTTTTTTCCTCATCTCGGGGACTCTCACATCCGTTCTTCGAAACTCCTGGCTTTTCCAGAGCACCTCCCAGCAATCCTAAGCGTGGATGTTTTGCTTCTCATCATGACCTCTTCGCCTTGCCCGGCTGACCTCCACGGCACAAGATTATCTACCAAAATCAAAACAGAAGGGCCTTACTTTTCCCAGCAACAGGGTGTGTTTCCACTTGGGTTTTTAGGCTCATGGGAGGAGAAGGGGGAGGGACGTCCCGCAGTGTTTTACTTTCCGTTCAAAGGCAGATCTGTGAGTGGTTTATTTATTTACTCTCCCCCTCCCCAAATTTACAGTCCTGGGAACAGGAACCATCTGGCTTGGTGATAAGTGTGCCTTGCCTCTGGCTGGCATTGGGCTGAGCAAAGCCAAGTTTGTGGGAGTTCAGTTGCTGGGGGTGAAGTCCTTTTGCCTCTCTAAGTCCTCCCAACAGAGCTCAGCCTTGGCATGGCGGGAGGGAAAGGTGTGTGCTGTGCATCACCACGTCTCTCCAAGGGCTCTGGATGTACCCCAGAGTTAAACACCAACGTGTTAGACAGGATTAGGAGAGGGGAAACCCAGCTTAAGTGCCAGCAAAGCCTCTGAGTGAAAGAATAAAGCAGGAATAGAGAAGAACAGGAAGCAGCAAGGACCCTGGTCCAGTTCCCATCAGCTACTCATGGCAGGGAGACCCTGGGGTAAGATGTGTCCCTGCTCCTGGAGGAGGTGTGGGCGGCACTGGGGGAGCTGCTGCAGCACCTGAGGAAGGGGCTTGTGGGCACCAACCACGAGCCCAGGCACAGATCTCCCCTTTCCCAGTTCCAGCCTTGCCAGACGTGACCTGTGAGGGATGTGAACCCACAGCCTCAGCTGCAGGAGAGGCTCTGCCAGCTCCTCCTCCCAGATCTGTCTCTCCATGAGCTTCAGGACCATCACTATCCTGGTTTTGAGGCTCAGGCATTGACACTGGATTGCACATTTCCCAAGGGACCTCTGATAATGTACTGATAAGCTGGGCTTAATCCTGCAAGCCCCAGCTGCCAAAATGCCAGTCTGAGCAACCAGGGCAGCAGCAAGAGCCCGTTCAGGCTCTGCCAAACTCGCTCATCCCCCATAAAACATAATTACAAGTAGAGCTGCACTGGAAAATCTACGGCCTTTCCTTTTCTAAGAGACAGCTGTTAAAAAGCAAATCACTCAAAATAATTAGTGTCCTTATCCAGAATGAGTGAAACACCATCCAGCAAACAGCACGGAGGAATTTGGGAAAATACTGGTTCCACAGAGCCAAAGATGTATCTGCAAGCTGGTTTCTTGTATTGAGATCCATGGTTTGGAGCAGCAAAGGGGTGTGTGGACCCCACAGAATCCCCTCTGTCCTCCCTCCTTTGGCAGCACAGGAAACTGCCCAAACCATTCTGGAGTAGCCAGAAATCAATGTGAAGGAGAGTTTTTAAGAGTGATGGAGTATCAGAGAGAGGAAGCTGTCTTTGTAGAGGTTTTGCACTGTAAGCAGTCTCACCTGACTTAAATGAAATGGCTCTTTGATAAAGCCTTCCCATCAACTCTGGGCCCTGCAGCCAAATGCAGGATGGATCACTTATGCCTGGAAAAGCACTGAGCAACGGGCTGGAAGAAATCACCTTTCCTACTCAATACCAGGAAATTTAAGATCCCCTGGCTGCACTCCTCAGGTGCACAAAGGCCATGCTGCCTGTAGAATCCTGTAGGGTTTTATCTGCCAAAACTATCCCGAAACTGTTCTGACCATGCCTTGGTGGGAACAGCCACTGTGGTGGCTCCCAAAAGTGGAGTTGGCCAAGTGATGGCCCCAAAACACACACCAACAGCTCCCAACACCACTGCAAACCTCCCTCACTGACACACCCACAGAACAGGGGCAGCTGCTCGGGCAGGTGACCAGGAAAAACCTGTAAATTGCCACAACCAGGAGCTGGGTTTGCTCCTCCCACCCTGTGGAACCTTCTGATCCCACAGAGTGATGGGCCCACAGCCTCCTCCCGCATGGCACCTGCTCTTCTCCTGCTCTGAGCCTCCTGTCCACCTCAGGAACACCTGAGTCCTCTCTGCCTCAGCTCAAGAGTGCCTTGGGAGTGCTTAATCCATCCCACCAATGCTGGAGATGTCACTGAACTGGTTTAACCTCTTCCCACGGGATCCTTCCGCCGTCCTGGAACAACCAGCAGCAACATCCACCTTCCCTCTTCTGAGGCCACTTTTTACGAGTCCTCCTCGGGCTTCTCATCTCTTCTCTGATCCGTCCCTCCTTCTGTGTAACGAAGAGGCAGTTTTTGACAGACTTTGTGTCAGGCTGAGGCTGTTTTTCTTCACTCTTTAACAGCTGAGCCTCTGAAGTCTCGCTTGAGGTCAAGGGAAGACAAGATGTTTCAAAATGGAGAGGAACTGTGGGGTTTGGGCACTGCTGTTTCTCCAGAACCACGTCTGAGTTCAAAGCCATACCGTGGGCTGCGGGTGAATATTCCACTTTGTCACAAGTTTTGAGGTTTTTTTTTTTTAAATGTCTTTTTGTTGCACACTGGAAAACAAACAAAACCCTTCCCATGTTTCCGCAAAGCAGAATGCTGTCAAAACATTTTTGTTGGATCAGGTCAGGTTTTCTGTCCCTCCTTCTCCACACAGGAGTGACCGAGGCCTAAAACCCCCCCTTGGACGCATCATTGAGACCGAATCTCTCAGTGCTGAGAAAACAGCCAAGTTCAGTGAAATTCAGGGCATCAAAACATCCTGAGCAGCCCTCTGTGCGCGCTCAACGCTGCGAGGGGCAAACCCAAAAAACCCTGAGTGCAAGGACTTCATTTGCTAAGCCACCCTATCAGGGAGTTGGTTTGGAAGGCGCCTTCCCTCCCACAGCACCTCCTCCCTAATACATCACCCGTCACTTGCTCTCTCAGGTTAATTACAGGATTTTGAGAGATCAAAAGTTCATTTAATGAAGCACCTGCTGGGGTCCAGCAGGGGTCTGGGGCTGCTTTCATCCAGAGCAGTCCCAGCAGGAAGGCTGGTTCAGGAGCAGCGTGATTCCTGCTCTGCTGGCATTTGCTTGTCCCCAAACCACAAGTTCAAGAGCAGGTTCAGCAGAAGGAAACAAAGGGTTTCTCTCTGGCCCTGCTGCTCCTTCCAGTTTCTCCGTGGCCACACAGAGGGAGACATTTTAAATCTCCTCCTTGGGTAATGGGGTTGGCCAACTAGGAAACTCCTGTTCCCAGTTTGCAGCAGGTAACGAAGGAGAAATAGTCTGAGGGTTCTGTGACTTGGGCTGGATTTAGGTGGTGTTGGTTCAAAGGGAGTCATGAGCCAGCCACCTTTTATCTAAGTAACACTTTGCTTGAATTAATAGGAAGGTGCCTCACAGAGGTCAGCTCAGCACATGGAACAAATCCTAGGATAAAGTTTTTACTTCCTCCCTTTCGGGCAAAACTCCAACAGCAGGATATGTAAAAATGGAGTAAGGAATTCCAAAGCCTGCCAAGGCTGCAACCTGAAATCCATTACAATATTCTGCTGTATTAATGCATTACTGTTATGAAGACATCACTGATTACAACCAGATCACAGCACAGACCAACATCTGTCCAGTTAGGGGTTAGACACTTAACACAATAAATGAGCATGGAATAGGAAAAGGAGCCAGAAAGACACTGCCAGGCTTAAGTTGGATTTAATAACCTTGTGTCTCCTTCCAATGGTAACTGAGAAAGTGCCATATAAAAATCGTAAAATGGTTTAAAACTCTGTTATTCCTTTCATCTTTGTACTTGGAAACAGAGTTTCCTTCTCAGTTAGCTTGGAAATGAAGAGACTGGTGAGGTTCAGGTATGTTCCAGTTGCATTCCATAAACTAACACAACTGACTGTAAATGCAACAGGGACTATTAAGTTTTTATTTCTAAATGATGGTATTGTTCCATTTAAAACTAGTCCTGGTAAAACTAGAAATCTGCTCAAGGCACAAAGGTTAGGTCTGGATCTGGCCATCACTCTGCACTTCAGCCAAGTTTGTTCAGATCCATCTCTAATTGGTAGCTTTGATCATTTTTGCCCTGTCCCCAGCTGCCATTTAGGGGGGGTGTGTCATTTTCCTGGCACTGTCCCTATAACTTCTTCAGTTATTTTAGGCTTCACAGTGAGCTGGGACAAGGAGGGGGCAATGGAATCTCTTCTGTAAGAGGTCACTACTTCCTTCTCAGCATGAGGGCTGAACTGCAGTTTTAGGGGTCCCGAATGCTCACAGGAGGAAACTCATTCTCGTCATCGAGACAGACGGGTCCGGTGGCAAACTCGTGCTCTGGGATAACCTCTCCCCGCAGGGCCCCGCCGTCCTCCGAGTAACCTGTCCCAGGGAAAACACAAAATGTTGCAGAGGAATGGGTGGAAACAGCCAGCAGACACTGTGTTCTCACCTCTTTAGCACAGAGCTACTCTCTGGCTTCGTGGCAGAGCTCTGGGGGAGTAAGGGAGAGGAAGGTTGTTCCTACAGAAGGTGCCTCCATTGACACCATGGGCTAGGAATGGACTCATGGCAGCTTTCCTCCTCCTGCCATTTCAGGGTAAGATCTGCAGCTGTATGTGGATCTTAGACCTGAGAATGTAAGATGGTCCCTGCAGCAGTTTAGTGCTGGCTTTGTGAGTAAAGGGTAACAGGTTCAGGCAATCTGTAGTGATCTTACCACAAAAACTGTGAGACCTGACTTTGACACCCACGGTTTCAGCAGCTGCTGCCTGACAAACTGGAGCTCAGATGCGGTTCCTGCTCTGCATTGGGCCTGTCTGTGGCACAGCTCTGCACAAGCAGAGCAGAAAACACTCGGCCTGTTTTTGTCACAGGGGATGAACCAGGTGAGCTCCAAAGTCCTGCTACCCCAGTTTGCCCTACACAAGTTGTGCTTCTGGTTGACTCCTTGGAATCTGGGACTCTTTCCGTTTTGCCCCAGGTGGCTTTGTGGGTTCTGCCTGAGGAAGGGCAGATGTGGTCCTTACCTGGCATGGTCGAAGCTGAAGGCACAGTACTTTGTCTGGCTACAGTTGCTGCATAAGATTGAGGTACTGGAGGCTGAAGGTCGTTTTCTTTGTTCTCCTCTGTCTTTCCTGAACCAAGGAGACTAATTGTACAAGAGCAAGAGAGGGAAGAAGAGTTAGTTCTGATGCCAACTATTCCTCCCCAGCTCTGGCTAAGACAAGCCCATGCATCCATGTCTCCTTGAAACCCATCACCCACCTACATCACCACATCCATGCCCTGCCTGCAGCCCCAGCAGTGCTGCAGACAGGGGAGCATTGTGCTTCACAAGGAAAGCAAGGGGAAGCAGGAGATAGGGAAAGCACCACTTCGGCTGGAGGACAATGCTGGCACAGGAACAGAAGGGAAGAGATTGACCACAAGGGCTTTAGGTTACAAAGGCAAACTGTGTTTCTAATCACAGGGGGGGCTCCGAAGGGCTCCCAACAGGAGAAGACTAGATGGGAAAAGCAGCCCTGGCTAGTTTAGGACGGAGTTTGAGCAGAGATATCGCATGATGTAATGTAACTCATGACCCAAGGGCCCTTTTCAGTCCTCTGATGCTAAGAGGAACCCACATGACAGAGCTGGGGGCAGGCGGGCGGCCGGCGCGCGCTGGACAGCGCAGCTTTGAAGTGCTTTTGTTTTGTGGCTTTGCAAAAAGCTGCTGGCATTTTCCTGGCTGGCAGCCACCTCCCGGCTTAGAGCACATGTTACACTGAACCCCACCCCAAAGGCTTCACATCTGGAGCCAAGTGGCCCAGATGTGTGCAGGAGGGGCGGGGGGGGGGTTTAACGTGCTTAATGGAATTTGCATATGAGCTGAACAGTGGCAGGGAAGGCTCTGCTTTCACAGAATCACAGAGTCACTGAGGTTGGAAAAGACCTCCAAGTTCATCGAGGCTAAACTTTGGCTGATCTCGACCTTGTCAACTAGACCAGAGCACCGTGTCTTTTCTTGAAACCTCCAGGGATGGAGTCAAGGAACATCTCCTGATTCCATCCCCTCCCTAGGCAGCCACTCCCAATGCTTAACAAACCTGTCAGTGAAGAAATTCCTCCTGCTTTGGCACCAGGCTTTTGTTTACAGAAGCTGCCAGTGTCACTCCACACCATCCTACCCCCAAAATCAGCCTTCCAGCATCCACTCACTCCTGGAGAAGATGCTCTGCTCTCCTGCCACTATGATGGTCAGGGCTCTGCTGCTGGGGGCATCTCCTGTAGCACAGCCTGCCCATCTCTGCTGTCTGAGCTGGGATATCCCACAGCTGCCATGGGATCTGAGGTTTCCTCTGGTTTCTTCTGCCAGAAGCCCCACATCCCTGCCTGCTGCTGTCTGTTGGATCGGGCAGCTCAAATCACAAAGTCAGTTCTGGCAGACTCCACACAGCTCCATTTGGTGCTGTCAGATGAGATTTCCCTTCATTTTTTAAAAGATCAGCCTCTGCACGAGGTGTGACTGGAGGTCCAGCTACCTGTGATTCTTAATCAAGACACACTCCCCTCCGTCCTGCGGGTCCAAGTTGTAGATGTAGAGATGTCCGTCCGACGTTGTCACCAAGAGCCGAGGCAGCTTCTGAATCCTGCTGAGAAAAAGCACCATGAGCCCCAAACCCCCCTCACACCCAGACACAGCAGCACCCACGGCGTGTGACAAGGGGCCAGGGTGGCGGCGTTTGGCAGAGGCAGCTGTGTGTGCCCAGGCTGGCCTGGCACGGGGGTGCAGGGTCAGTACGTACGTGGAGAGGGCACAGATGTTCCTCTGGCCAGAGATGTTGAGGCGGACGGTGGCAAAGGCGCGGTCCTGGCTCATCATGCCCGACACCTGAGCGGGGAGGTAGTTGGTGGCAGCCTGGAACATCTTGCCCATGTAACCGCTCCAGGTTGGAGGCTCCTCTGGCCGGCTGAGGGGGGTCACAAAGCAGCACCAGTGGGGTTACCACAACCAGGGTGACAATACATCAGGAACAGACCGAGTGATCCTGCTCTCACACACGTGAAGGGGCTTTGGGGGCACATTGTGCACCTGCCTGGGTGCAGATATGGGAAGAAGGCAAGGGGACAATGGAGCTGATAAACCCAGAGCAGGCCTGGACAGCCTGAGAGCAGGGATGCAGTGTGTAGCTTTCCCAAGGAACGAGTCCCTCGGGACACAAAGACAGTTTGCAGCTGGTACAGCTCGTGGAGAGTACGTGGTGAGGACATGAAGGCAGCTGTGTAAGCTTTTACTCAGACCTTGGAAGCAGAGCCAGCTCTGGGCAGGCAGGTTAAGCCAGGCTAATCCCCTCACCTGTCCGTGAGATGCTCCAGTTTAAAGATGTGCACGGTCTCCGTGTTGCTGGAAGCACAGAGGAACTGGGAATCCATGCTGAATACCAGGGAGCTGATGTTCACATACCTAGAGCCAAGCAAGGACACGACTGGTCACTCCATGGCACACTGCTCAAGGAAACTGCTGGGTCTGGCTCACAGAGAAGAGGATGGGGCAGAAGGAGACCCATCCACCCTGCCCAGCTGCTGCCCAGCCTGTGGGCTCACTGACCAGCAGCTCCCTAATCCCTTTGCTCAGCAGGGCTGGGGGGAGCCTCAAGATAGTGACAAGCAGCCAGAGAGGTGGAAATGTCCTTGCTCACAAAGCTGCCTGTGGAGGGAACATCTGTGCTGGCCTCAGTAAAGCTCCTGGTACTGCAAAGACCAGGGAGGATATCCAAAGTGCTGACTGGCTGGATGCATCCTGCATCTCCTGCAGAGGTTCAGCAGGGGCAGGGTCCCTGATATGTTTGGGGACTTCATTATTTCAAGTGAGAGACAAAAAAGGACAGAGTAAATGGAGTGACTCCATCTCTGTTCCCTGCTCTATGACACACTGAAGGGAATCACTGAGGTGCCCGAGGCTGCCTGGCACAGTGACATTTCGAGCTGATACGTTTGCTCTTGTTTTCCTTCTGCAAAAGATGCCAAAGGCACCAGGATCTGACGTTGCCCTGTCCCTCTGTTTACGTTTCGGCTCCGGGAGCCCTCTGTGTACTTGCCCACTGACAGAAGAATGAACTGACCTTTTCATCCCTCGACGGAATTCATAGAGCTTTTGCCCCCCAGGAATGGAAAATACACGAATGACTGTGCCCTGCAAAAAATGCAAATGGAAACATCATGCAGGAGCAGGCCAAGGAGCATGAGCCCTTTCCGTGACACACCCAAGAAACTCAGGACAGGCAAAGGCTCCTCCTGTTTGCCAGCTGGGCTCAATCTGATCCCGGTACACTGGCAGTGTATCCTTCAGTGCCCCTTCTCTGTTGGCTGTGTTTAAGAATGGACAGCTCTGAGGTCTCGTTCTCCGTGCTCTGGAGCTGGATGTGACCCAGAGCGGGGGGTACTCACAGCCACACTCACTTTTTCGGAAGCACTTGCCAACTTGGAGCCGGTGGAGTTGAAGGCGAGAGCAGCCAGAGGCCCGTCGTGGGCAGGAATGGTGCAGGCTGTTTTCTGTGGGGCAGAAGGCAACGTGAGTACAAAGGGACACAGTTGCTCCTTGGTCTGTGTGAGGGCAGGGGGTTCCCTACCTCGCACCCTATCCAGCCCTGCTGATATGGATCCATGGGACCGGACTGTGCTGATGATGTCCCTTCAACACCCTCAGCAGTTCAACTCTGCCCTGCCTTGAGCTCACCGACTATGGCTGCTGTGATTGCTGAAAGCTCCTCTCTGGGCCAGAGAACCTCAGCTCCCTGCCTCTCCACGTTTTGGGATTGTGCTTGTGCCCTCTCCGAAGGCTGGCACATCTTTGTGAGGATCAGAGCTGCCTTCCCTGCCACTGGCTTTGCTGCACAGCAAATCCTGCGGCAGCGACACCGTCCTGATGCCTGCAGGGAGCCCTGTGCACCTCTCACAGCAGCAGCAGCGTGTTTCCCCCCCATGCTCTGCTCCTCCCCTGCTGCAGATCCTCAGCTCCTCTGCCCGTATGGAGCCACAGCCTTATGTAATCCAAAGGCCTGGCACAAACAGCAGATAATCCTGGCCACGCATCCAGCCAGGGACAGATATCCTGAGGGGACTTTGGACACTTTGCCCTCTCCGTGACTTTGGGTCCAGCATCCCTTCCAGCCCGTGCTGTGACAAAGCAGCTGCCTCAGGTCCTGTGCTGTGCTTGGAGCAGCTCCAGCCCTCCCTGGGCCGTGCTGGTCACATCACCCCCATGGGATACGCTGCTGACGCTCCTATAGGAACCCCTGTGTCAGCCTGGCAGCAGCCCGGGGGCTGTGGGGCAGTGGGTCACGTTTCCCTGAATATCCCATACTGGGAGCCAGTCCTGATCTCAGAGGCTCCGAGCACAGGGGACGGGGAATGTGCTTCCCAGGCAATTCCCTTGCAGTCTAGCTCGGTGGAGTGTATTTATTCATCCTTCCCAAGGGCCCCGTTGGCTTTGCCGTGGCTCTGTTTGTTTTCAGCCCCTGCCGGTATCCAAAGGCTGAGCTCCGCACTTACCAAAGTATTTCCGTCGTAAAGCGCGATCTCTCCGCTGGTCGAGCTGCCGGGATAAGCCAAGTAGGAGTTGGCGTGGTTGATCGAGAGAGCACACAGCCCTGGCAGGGACAGAGGGACACGGCTCAGGCTGGGTGATGGGCGAGGGCGGAACGCGGATCCACGGCCATGGACACGGCAGGGGGGCCAGGCTCTGTCTCGGTTTGGGACTGTCGGGCACCGGGAGCGCTGGAAATGCCACGGCCGTGGGGACATCTGCTGGTGCGGGACAGAACGGCTGCCCGGGACCTGCCACCCTCCTCCCAGACACCGCACACGGCAGCGCAGGGCCGGCTGTGGGGCTTCTGCCGCTCCACCGTCCCCTTGGAGAAGGCAGGAATAGGTGCATGAAACAGCAAGGGACACACCGGCCTGAGGGCTGAGAGAACACATCTGGGCGCCTCCAGATGTGCAAGGGGTGTAAGTGCCCGGCGGGAAGTTCAGAGGGGCAGCACAGGGTGGATGCAGCCCTGGCGTGTGAGGGCTGGCAGGGCAAGGCAGGGATGGGCAGAGCCATTTCCTTCTGCTCTCAGTGGAAAAGGGAAGCAGAGAAAGACAAAGGAAATGCCCCAGCTGTGCAAGGAGCTTCCGGCCGACGGGGAACTTGCATGTCGCTAAGTTTTAAGCACGGGAGGAATTCTTCCCCATAAGAGCCATCTGCTTTTATGCCAACGTGAGCATAAAGGCTCCCAAACACCCCTGACAAAGCGGGTGATGATGAGCCTGATTTGGAGACAGGGATGGATGGATGGATGGATACGTGTGTGGGTACATCCAACCACTTGTCCCCCAGGTGACCTCGGAAAAGAGCATCCCTTCCTGCCTCCCGTTTCTGCTGCTGGCTGAGGACCCATCCTGGTGAATCCTGTCACATACGAAACGTGTCTCACTCGCTTCCTGCACCACATCCGTGTGCTCACTGTCCTCCCAAATCTGACTCGAGGCCTCAGCAGGACCTGAGCTTCCTGACCCCCGCCGGGGGTCCCACGTGTGGAGGAAGCCGCGGGGTTAAAGGCACTGGGGACGCTGCCACAGCCCCAAACAGGACACCCACACACAGCACGTAACACGCACCGACGTGTCCTGCAGTGCAACCCCTCGTGTCAGGACACGGCCCCGGCCCTGGCCCCGGCCCAGCAGCGGGGAAGGATCGGCTGGAGCTCTCGTTTTAGGTCATTGTTTATAACCAAAGAGACCACAGCAGAGCCAGGAGCTGCAGGATCAGCCAGGGGCCCCGGGGATCCACTCCCCATCAACCCAGAGGCATGGAAATCATGCCAGGGATGGCGCACCGGGAGAGGCACGAGGAGCATGGCAGCAGCAAAGTGCAGGCAATTAAAAGGCAATTAAAGAGGGAGGGATAGGAGGAAGGCAGAGGCAGTCCCGAGGCTTTGCTGGTGATGAGCATCCTGTGTTTTGTGGATGGTGTTCCCCCGGCCCGGGCAGTACAGACGGATCAGCACAGCCCTTTCCCCAGTGGAGGATTTAGGGAAGGCTGGAGCTGAACAAAGCGAGCCCTGAGCGCCTGGTGTGAGTCACTCGCTCCCTCTGCTCCACGCCTGGAAACCAGGCCAGGGGAAAACACAGATGTGAGTGTACTGGGCTGACCTCAGGGACACACAAAGAACAAGGATCACAAGGGCCACGGGCAGCCTTTGAGCAGCCAGGATGAGGGTTGGTGCTGGCAGCGGTGGGCTCAGGAGGGAGGTGGCAGGCAGGCAGGGCTCAGGATGGCACTTGTGGCAGTGCCACGTCACAGGTGGCTTCCTCAAGCACCATGGAAAAATGCAACTGTGTCTGGGAAGCCTGGCCTTGTCCCCAGGGCAGCAGGTCCAGGCACATCTGGAGCATGGGGGGAGCCACATGAGGTGGTTTCCAAAGCTGCAGTTGTTCCCAAGATGTGCCCTCATGGCACACGTGCCACCACGAGCACTGTGACCTCCTCGGGGCCAATCCTGCCCCTGAGATGAACCACATGAAAAACTAGAGTCTTGGCCACGTGTGGGCATTTTCCTCTGCTGCATGAAGAGGCTGAACTGGGAGCCAGGTGCTGGGCAGGAACAGCCAGAGATCTCACTGTGACTTGCTGGTGTGGGTGCAGCAAATCCTGGTCCTTCCTGGTATTACTATGCCCAGGGCACACACTTTAGTGGAAGTAAGTTTTTTGTGCTCCCACATCCCCCTGGCACAGATCCCCACTCCAAAAAGGGTTGTACAAAGAGCAGTGAGGCTGGGCTGCCTTGACCTCCTGGACACATCCTTGGTGTCAGCGTTGGGACCAAAGCAGATGGCCCAGGGACAAGAGGAGCATGCGTGGTACTGTGCTTGTCACTCAGCTCATTTCAGTGACAGCTGCTGCAGTAAAAGGGGTTTAAAACACTAAGCCCTTACGAAGCCTGTGATCCACAGCAGTCCAGTCCTGCCCCAGCTGACTGTTGCTGCTTTTAAACCACGACCTGGTCCCCCAGCCCCACCACAGAGCAGCTCCAGGCCCGGGTATTCCTGCCCATCCTGCCACTCCCTGGCCTTCTTAGGAAGGTTTTAAACATTAATTATATTTGCAGTGTTTAGTAAGTTTAATCCACATGGAGAGGCCATCTGTTGAGCCCTGAAGTAGGTCAGGGGAGCTGCCTGAAGAGCATCCCTTCAAAGCCCCGAGTCCAGGCGTGAGCACATCAGCAACTTCCCAACCAACCAGCCGTGAAACGACGCTGCAGCTGCGACCGAGCGGGACATCACAGCGAGGCATGGCACAGTGCCCAGCCCAGCTTCCCTCTGCACAGCTAAAAATAGCTCCTCTCCCATCCCCAGGAAAGCCGGATTCACCCTGTGCTGCACAGAGAGGATGTGTCCCCAGGCCACCTGCCCTGCCCCACCAGGTATGGAATAACATCAGGTGGCAGCCCAGGCTCCTGGGAACTCCCTGGCAGGGAATTAGTGCTGTGCCCAGGGCTGTGGGTTCTGCCCTGGGTGATCTTCACAGCACTGATAACTTTGTTAACAAGGGGAAGTCAAACCCCACTGCCCATCTCTGCCCGCCTTTGATGCTTCTGCTCAGGACAGAGACAGGTTTTGTTCAGGACAGGGTTTTGCCCAGGACAGAGCTGAGTTCTGCTTTCCCATGGATCATCTCCACGCATTTCTGGCTCCCCAGTGCTGAATTAGGATGCACACCCCACAGTGTGGTTTGAATGCTCACACGAGTGCTGTGGCTCCACAAAACTCCCTGTCACACAGTTCTCCCCAGCTTACCTGTTGCGTTTGGAGGTGTGTCCATAATAGTCTTCAAAAGCTTCATGTCCTTAATGTTATGGATGTAAATGGCCTCCTCCAGGCAAACCACCAGCCTCTGCAAGGACACATGGGACATGAGCAGAACCTCACCACGGTGCCTCCAGTTCACAAACCCAAACCTTCACTGTCAGAAAAACTCTACAGGAATTTCCAAAACACCAAAATCTAACAGAAACATGATCTCTTCTCCTCCTCCATCCCCATTCACTGGACTTTTGGGTTTGTATGACTGTCTTTGACAGCTGCCTGCATCTGATCTTGCTTTAGAAAGCAGACGAAACATCATTACTACTTCTCTGTTCCTCTAAGAGCTGATCTTCCACATCCGCAGAACAGGAAGACACATCGGGGTTACACCCCAACATGGGCTTTGACAGTCATCTACCCCAAATTCTCTTTGCAGTTCCTTTCACAACAAATTACTCTTTGGTCATAAAGACTGCAGAGAGGCTGCAGTCCAGCTTGTCACTGTGCCTCCAGATGGGAACAGGCCCTTTGCTCTGACTTTTCCTTGATTTGGGAGCAAACACCTAAGTGCTGGACCTCCCACTGCTGCTAATCCTGATGCATGACTGTTTCTTTTCCCATTCCACATGAGCAGGGAAGCCTCTGCTTTCTCTGTGCCCTGCAGAACAGCATGAACACTGGGAAACCTTTGCTCAGGAAACCTTTGCTCAGGGACAGTCACCTTTACCCCATCTTGGCTGAGGGGCTGGGCATTCCCAAGCTCATGTGCTTTCACCTCTTCTACTGACCTAATCAGGAACACTCTGACTAGTCAGGAACACCTCTCCAGCCGTGAGGAGCTGCAAAGCCATGGGCAGGAAAGGCAGAAGGCAAAGGGAAGCCTGATGCTGGCACCTTAACACTGGGTCACCACCTCCACGGCCACTGAGCTTTGTGTCTCGGTCTCAGATCCTGGACCAGATCTCACTGTGTTACCACAGAGGCATTTTGCACAGAGGCTTTTTTGGGACCAGGCTTTGGTTCTGGCTGAGGGGCTGTGCTTTCCAAGTCCAGCAAGTGCACAGCTTCACATCCATCAGTGCCAAGTGTCCAGAAACACTGTAAACCTCCCAATAAAAGCCTAAGGCCAGATTCCATCCAGGCTCCTCAAGCTGGAGCACCCAGGTCCATGTACAGGAAGCCTCCACCTCTTTAGAAATCAGGCCACTTATTTAGTATCTAAATGTGGAGCTTAGTCAGTAACTTGAAACACCCACATTAGAAAATCTTTGCCTTGCTCCACCATTACTCCCAGATCAAACTCTTTCCCACTTCTATTCCTGCTAAACCACAGCATCTGGGGCTGTGTCAGAGCCATTTTGCATTTCCAGGAAGACTTTGCCTTTTCAACTTGCAAGCAGAGTAATATTTATACAGCTGATTTCAGCAAAGCCACCACGTGCTTTCCCAGAACGGGCTGCTGTTGATGTCCAGGTGAAGGGGAGGTTTCCACATGATGGCAAAGCAGCAGCTAGAGCTGCACCCAGAGATGCTGGCACCCACAGGGACAAAATCCAGGAAAGTTTGGGAGGTGAAGAGGTGAAGGAGGCCTGGGAAAGCTCACCGTGAGCTGGAGAGGCTGGATCTCCCCTCCTGCAGCCCCACAGCCCATGTGCAGCTCAGTGGGTTGGGTTTTGTCCTCCCTGTGGACACGGATGGAGCCTCAGAGAAGGTGCTGGTGCTGTAACTGCTCCACAGGGTGAAGTCACTGCTAATTGTACAAAACCCTCACCAGCTTTTCCTTTAGTCTGACACGGTCAGGTTGGGTAACTGAGCTGTGTTTTCAGGGCTGAAACAGGTTTAGACACAGCCAGAGAACCACCTCAAATGTCTCCAAAGAGCTCAGCAGGGTTTCAGCTGTGAATAAAAACCCGTGGAGGTTCCAGGAGCTTCCCAGCAGTCCCCCAGCACAGCCTCATTCCCCACTTTGAGGCAAATCACAATCTGCCTTAACACACTTCAGTTATCAAGGAGCTTGGAACAAAGAATTCCCACAGATCAACAACAACCAAGGGACTTGCTTGTTTGCACAACGAGGACTTTTTCACAGAGAGATCAAATTGAAACATGCACTGTTTGTCTGAGACCTGTTCCTGGTTTATTTGTTTATTTTCCTGTGTTAATGCCATGTATGGGATTTGTCCTTCTGTGGGTTTCCAGTGGAGTTCAGCTTTCCTACAGAAGGGTTCAAGAGTCACAGCACATGGAGAACCTGAGGGCCACCAGTTTAAATCCTGAACATGGGTTGAAACACTGATTGCCCTTCAATCTACCCAAATTGCACCGGGCAATGTTTAGATCGGATTTTAGGGAAAATTTCCCCATGAGAAGGATTTCTAAGCACTGGAATGGGCACTTGGGGACATGGTTTAGTGGTGTGAGAGAGGTTGCACTCAATGGTCTTACTGGTCTTCCCCAACCTAAATGACTCAATGTTTGTTTCTAAGCATCTGTGGCATCTCCAGATCTCTCCAGGTGTGCCTGTGTCACAGCCAGAGCTGTGAGCCATGAGCTCAGCCCAGGACTTGAACCCAAGCTCATAATGCAGCCAAGGAATGTGGATGCAAGGCTGGGACTGTGCATCACCTTCAGGCAAACTCCAGAGCAGCACGTGGGGAAGAGCCTGAACTTATTTTACTCACACTAATCTCCCAGAGCTGCTAAGCAGAACCTCCCAGTTTATTTTTATACGCACACAGAGCTATCTGCAATTCAAAGGAGGTCCTTCCTTTGCCAGTCTCATTGTAAGTTTTAAGTGAAAAAACCCCAATTTAGGACAGATTTAATTGTAGTACAGGAACCTTTGGTCAAAGGCAGCTTTACTGGAAGCTCAACCCAGGTCTCACTGCAGGTCTCACTGTTGCTAACTGAGGAGAGGCTGATTATATACAATTACCCAGACTGCTTATTTCTTCATTGTAAACTGTCCTCTGCATCTTATGGCATATACTTGGAAAATCATTATGGACAAAAACAAAAGATGACTTAAAAACCTCCAAAAGGGCTCCCGGCTGCATGAGGCTGGGTCAGTTCAGAGAATAACACTCTAAAAAGCCTTTTTCTAAATGGCCTGGATGTTTTTTATACCTTTAAAACCAAAAAAGGGCTGCTAGCAGTGCTTGGGAAGCAGCCTCTTGCCTCATCCACGGAGTTCAAGTTACTCCTGGGTTTTGTTACCAACTTTGAAGGTCTCATTTGCAACCAAGATGGCAGAGGTGAGCCTGAAGTCAGGATGTGGAATCCATGCGAGGGAGGGAAGATGAAAAGGTGTTTTTTTGGCAGAGCTGCACGTTGCATAGGCAAGAGGGCAGAGGACAAAAAGCCTTTGTGTAACTGCTACGAAAACAAGGACTTGGCTTCATTTTACTGAAGGAAACACTTGTGGCTGCTGATATCCACAACCTCCTGCTCCTGGCAGAGGCCTCTCCAGTGGAGCTGGTAGGAGGACAGGACAGACCCCTCCAATCCCACTCACAGACTCCCTGCAAACCTCCCCAAGCTGCTGCTGCTCCCAGCTGGAAAGGAAACCCCAGCAAAGAGCCAGAGTGGGGTAACTCTGGCTACCCCCCTTCCCTGGCCCCTCACCTGCCGGTTCAGCCGGATGGACAGGATGTTACTGGAATAGCTGTAGTTGCAGATCTCCGTCCCTTTCTTGAAGTGGTAGACATTCATTTGGTGTGGCTTGGCATGGCTGACCACAACCACAAGGCTGCTGGAGAACAGGCGCTCCACGATGTAAACATCTGGGATTTCATCTGGGCACACAAGGAGAGCAAGGCAGAGCCCTTAGCTTGGCTGAGGGTTGGTTTGGCTGCAGCAACAAGACTCAGCTCAAGAGGGGATCGGGGTTGGAAGGCTCAGGGCTCAGGTGTTCAATGTCTGCTCGTGTGAAAAATGTCTCGTACCTGGCACAAAGCAATTAGGGCAGAGCGGGAAGGGGTTAATGAGCATTCCCCTCAAGGCTGAAGTTCAGACAATCTCCTTTGACAGTGCTGTGCCTCTCCTGGGCAGAGCCCTCCAGCTGAAGCTAATCCTTGGGAAGGGGATATAAAAGGAGGAGCTCCCAGAGTTAGGCTGGGGATTTTTATGAGGGGTGATGAGCTGCTGGGGCATGAGCTGTGTGGTGTCTGCTTTCCCCCGGTCTCCTCAGAGAAGCAACAGTGATTTGGTGAGTCTCGTACAAACTGAGGTGACTCCTGTTGTGTTGAGGAGGCACCACCGCAGTGGTCCTGCACCTCAACCATCAGGGACTGTGACTTCCCCTCTGAAGGATGCTCAGTTTGAGCTGGGCTCCACCGGGGAGGTCTAAGGGCTGTCCCAGAACTGTGGTGTGGGACTCCCTGGGCCTCAGCCCATCACCAGCAGAGATCTGGTTTTCTGTGGCCTGTCTCTGAGGACAATCCAAGCTCCTAAACACCTCCTGACATAAATCTATGGTGTGCTGCTGCACAGCAGCTTAGTCACCCTGTGAGGCAGAGAGGAAAGGAGCCTGGACTCTGCTCAGATGATGCAGCTCTGTCTGGTTGCTGAGGCTCCTTCTGTAGCCACTGGAGAGAGATGAGCATATCCCAGCTGGGAAGTGTTATCTTTAGATCATCTCAGCTGAAACACTTCTGGCCTGAACCAGGCTGGGGTCCATGCTCTGTGAGGCCAGACTTGTTTCAGGCTGTTAAGTGCATTACATGCTGCTCTGAGCACAGCTAATAACTGCAGGCCTGCTGTGAATGACCTTCTTACACGGGAAACCTGTTAAAAACATCTTGCTTGTAAATGCCACACTGGATTAAAAGCCTGTGAGTTATCCAGCAGCTGTGCTGGGAGCCTGTGGTCTGTCCCTGCGTCTGAAATAAGTGGGAAACTACCTCTGAATGCTGGTTTGCAGGACAAACTGCTGCTGTCAGACTGGCAGCACTGGAACAGCAGCTGGACTCTAACAAAGGTGAAGGAATCCCACAAGTTTAAAGTGCTGCTGGTCAATATTCCTCCACAGAGAAACAGGCACTTACTGCTCTCGTGGACCTGGTCCAGTTGCTCCACAGAACTTAAGGAGAAAAGTCTGTATCCAGTTGTGGTTCCAATTGCCAGGGAGCTGCAAAGACAAAGCAAGAAGCTGCTAGTTCAGATCTGAAGGCCTCCAGGTGACAGCAAAGGTCCCTGCAGACATGGTGTGCCGGTTGTGACTGGAATGCTGCCTTTTGTTCCATGTTGGGTTGTATGGGGTGGTGTTCTGGATTTGTGCTGAGCACAGTGTTGATAACACGGGGATGTTTTCATTCTTGCTGGGCTGTGCTTGCACAGTCAAGGCCTTTTCTGCTCCTCACCCTCACTGGGGTGCACAGGGAGCTGGGGAGGGGGGGACACAGCCAGGACAGCTCATCCCAAATACCCCAGGGATATTTATATCCAAATACTCCAGACCACATGGGCTCATGCTCGGTGTATGAAGGAAGGGAGGAGTTTGGGGTGATGGTGTTTGTCTTCCCTGTTAATGCCTGATGCAGCCCTTGGGGTTGGCTGAGCACCTGCCTGCCCATGGGGAATGAATTCCTTGGCTTGCTTTGCTTGCATGTGTGGCTTTTGCCTTAATTATTAATCTGTCTTTATCTCGGTCCAGAAGTTTTCTCACTTTTACCCTTTTGTGTCTCTCCACTCGACTGGGAGTGAGGAGCGGGCTGGGGTTAGACCCTGACGTGGGGAAATGGGTTGTTCCTGGCACAACTTCAGTTCCCCCTCTCCACCTAAATCATGTGCAATAACAAACCCCAGAATCCAGTTTTCCATCTGAGGCCACTGCAGCCTATGGAAGTCACGTATCCCTGTGAGAGAGAAAACTCATCCCTGAGCTCCTGTGGCTCCTGGAGGAACAAACAGGTTCACATCCACCTGGGAGGTTACAGACAGGACCTTTGGGACACAAAAGGGGCCTGATCCACCTCTGCTGACACAGTGACTCGTCACTGCTGTGGAAGCTTTGCTTTCACTGCTCAGGGGAGTGGGCAGAGTCTTGCCAATTGCTGCCAACTCAGCCCAGTTCCAGATGCAGAAAGCAGCAACGTCCAGGTGTTCCAACAGCCAGCCCATGACAACACCACCCCGGCAGGTTCACGTCAGCAGCACACGGACATCCCTCAAAGCACCCTTTGTTTGGACACACCAATGCAAAGCAGGGCAGCGAAGGAAACACTATTTCCAGGTGTGGGCTCGGTTATCTCCCGTTCTTATCTCGTTCCCCACGGCCGGGGCTGATCCCGGCTCTGGGCTGGGACTCCACATCCGTGTGTGCCCCGCTGGCTGCTTAAACCGAAGCCGGTAAAGCCACAGGTGAGGGGCTGCCAGGGAACACCCACCCCACCCCAGGAGCCTGCGGGGGGGATTCTGGTGGCCCTGGGCAACTCTGTCACCCCCGCGGTGGCCACGCACCATCCCCGACCCGCGGGGGAGGCAAAACCCGGCGATGCCTCCGAGTCTTTTGTGCCTCCCTCGGCCGCGCTCACCCCCGTCCTGCGGCACCGGGGCAGCACCGGGAGACCCGCGTTTGGTCAGCTGCGGATGGGGGGGTTCTATGGGGATCATCCCCGTCGGGACTGTCATCCCACAGGGGGGGAGGGCGCCGAGGACCATCCCCGCCCGGTCGCCCCTCCCCTTCGCCCCGCGGCGCTGCCCCCCCCATCCCCTTACGTGCAGTCCTGGTTGTAGGAGAAGCAGCGCAGCGCCCGCGGGGCCTCGGCCGCGGCCTCCA
>WEKX01014570.1:459781-591788 GCA_013390025.1 Pitta sordida | reverse complement strand
GGGGAGTGGGAGGGTCTGTCGGTCCGCAACAAGTGGCTGCTGGTGGCGCGGGGGGTGGGGGGGCCGGGACTGGCGTTAGGGAAACTTATGGTGACATCGCTGTCCCGCTGACCGGAAAACGGAACATTCCTCGTCTCCGCTTCCTTGGGTAAGCAGAGCTTTGGAGGGGTTGGTTTTTCTTCTTTTTACGGCGTTGACGCTCTAAGCCTGACGGCGTTTGTGTGCCGAGCAGCATCGCCGCTGTGTTTACATCACTGCCGCCTTGTGGGGCCGAATCCACACGAAGGAAAACAACCCCCAGGAGCAGTCGCTGAAGGACAGATATTCCAGGAGTCGGTGCGGTGACATTAACAGAGCACAGAAACGCAGGGGCAGAGCCTGCAAACCCCCTAATTAGATGAGTAATCCTCATGTGAGTGCTGAAGTCATTGGCCCCAGAACACTTGGTGTGCACCGCAGGATTTTTGGAAAAAGAGCCACGTGTAACACCAGCCCAGTGAGGCAGATTCCATGTGGACACAGATCTGCCTGGATTAATCCCCCTCTGCAGCGTGTGGCCCTTCAAGTGTCCCTAATATTCCCCTGTTACAGAGTTTGAAACCTGCAACTGTAAAGGTGATGGATTTGGGAGAGTGATGCTGCAGGGGAATAATTCTAAATACATCATGTTTGGGGGGAAAACATCTTCTATTCAAAGGGGTCTAGTGGGAGGTTCTAATAAAACCCAAATATGAAACAGAAAAGATGTTTTTCAATGCCCTGAAGCCATCCCTGTGGAACAGCATAGTCTGATTTTGAAATAAGGATGTCAGACAGAAAATGTGGAGCAGGAAAAAGTTTAAAAACCAAACCAAACCAACCCCCTCCAACATACAAAACCAGGGAGATGGTGCCTTGTGTTTCAAGAACCAGTTTCTGAGCAACAGCTACAGTTGGATTTTGCTGCTGCTTGGGCAATCACCATGGTTTTAAAACGAAACCTTGATAAAGCGTCCGAGAATTGGGCAACACAGGGGTTTGTGTAGTTTGATGCCAGAACGTTGGTCAATCTTCACTGCACTGCCTGCAGTGGCTGTTTAATCAGAGTTCTTGTCCCCTGCTGCAGCGTGAGAATCTTTGGTGGCCTTTGGAGCTGCTGTTGAGTGCAGCTGTGTCACCATGGATGGGGCTGTAGGAGCAGGGCAAACTTCTCTTCTTGGAATCCCAGGATCTGTGCTCTGGAAGGTTGGAGCACTTGGGCTTTGGGTGTGGAACAGAAGCTGAGGTGCTCTGTGTGGAGAATCTGAGTCTTTCTGGTCAAGAAATGAGGCTTCTCTGTCTCAAACACGAAGGAACAGCTAAAGTGATTTTTCAGGAACGCAGATTTGGAGGGAGGGGGTAATTAGGGTAGGAGTTAAATCCCAAGATATTTCTTGGGATCTGGGAATATGTCACACCTTGGGAAAATGGTCTGGCAAAGACAGCAGAGAGCCATGCCAGACACCAGGACAGTCCTTGCTATGATCCATGTTTTTTTCTGGGAAGAATATATCAGTTGTCCTCCCTTTCCTGACAATCCTGTGACTGCAGCGACTGTTGACAGTAACAACCTCAATTCAGTCATCAACTCCAAACCCAGTCCCGAGTGTGACCCTCTGATCATGAA
Source organism: Pitta sordida (assembly GCA_013390025.1). Taxonomy (NCBI): domain Eukaryota; kingdom Metazoa; phylum Chordata; class Aves; order Passeriformes; family Pittidae; genus Pitta; species Pitta sordida. The sequence continues at coordinate 590,143 of WEKX01014570.1, read as the reverse complement.
TATTTTTCAGGGCAGAAAACGTGGTGTGACGGATGTTGGTTTGTGATCTCCACCCTGGGTGTTTGTATTGAAGCCTTAAAGAGGAAGGAGAGGTGCAGGAGCTGGGAAACCAGTGCTGTGCCTCTCCCAGCCACAGCTGCCATTGCACGTGGGAAGGGTTTGGTACCTTTTCATGGCTTTTAGGCTTTTCCCCGGCTCACTGTGAAAATTCCAGCTAAGTTCTTCCCTTTCAGATAAAAGCCTGCTCCTACTGATATGTTTGGTATTTTAAATTTTTTTTTTTAAAAAAAGGGGGTCTTGGAAGGGCTAAATTTGTTAAATATCCTTCACTGTCATTCCTGATAACCAGGAGTGTGTTGAGGGACTAGAGAGGCAAAAAGTGAATGTCTAATGAGAACAAATGCTTCTCAGAGCAAGGAAACCACCTTTTGCCTGTGGAAGGAGTGGGGAGAGGTGGCACAGACTTTGCTCTTTTCTGTTCCCCCTCCCGAGTGAATCCTGGAGCCGGAGAAGGCGCAGCAACCCGACCTTTAGGGGCTTTGACGGCACGAATTGTCGAGCACCAAACCGCCAGTCCTGGCTGTTTTAGCATCTCCGGATGGACAATAAATGCTGCCATCTGGTGCCCCGAGCCCGGCTGCGCACAGCGATGCTCCCACGTGGGATCTGTTGTATCCTGCTCTTCGAGGGGTTACCTGCACCTCCACTGACTTGGTGTGGGGCGGGAAGGGGTGCCCAGCCGAGCTGTGTGTGCCATGTGCACCCAAGAAATCTCCTCACACTCTGTTTAAGGTACAGAAATTGGGAAAGATTCATCCAGACCTTGAGAGCCACATGTTGGCACTGGCATCACCAGGGAGAGGGAAGGACAGGAGCAGCCCTGGCACACTCCACAGCCAGCCTGGCTGTCACCAAGGTTTTGAGAGTTTCTTCCTTTTGAGTTTTAGAAGCTGAGCTATCCCAGACCCTGCCATGGAGTGAGCTGTGTCTGAGCTCTCAGCAGCTCTTTCAGAGGTGCTTGACAAGGTCAGGGGTGAGCTTGCAACCTAATGCTGCGTTCCCTTGTCAGTTGGATTAATGCTCCTTATCTGCCCCTCACTCTGGCAAATAGACTCCGTTCCCCTAAGTAGCATTAGGACATCACACCTGCCCTGGATTATCTCACTGGAGTTTGACACAGTGCTCAGAGGAGGGGGACACACTGAGGGGGGCTCATCTTCCTCTCTCTTTGGGGTGCACACTGCGCTCCCTAAAATATTGGAGTCTCCTCAGCTGAGAGTTGTAAGAGCTGCACCGCAGAGAGGGGTGAAGAGAGAAACTTTTGCCTCCCCTTTAACTCCCGAGTAAATCCTGAGTGTAATTCCTCCATAACTACCTAAAGATCCACAATTGCTCTGATGTGAGAGATCAGAACACGTAACACTGGAGTGTGCAAACCTCTCATGAGCTTGGATTCATCCTCAGCCCAGAAAGCACTTTTATCCTCGTTCTGCTGGAGATGGAGCAAGGCTCTGACTTCCACAGGGGAGGCTGGAAATCAGTAGCAGAGCAGGAGACTAGAGCTGCATCTCTCCATCTTCTTGCTGCTTCAGATGTGAGTGTTACAGCTGGGGAATGAAGAGAGGCTCTGTCGTGTTCCTGTGGGCACACAGCACAGGCCAAGCAAGCCTTAGCTGACATTTCAAAGACCTTTTGTTTTTCAAGTGGGTTCCTTCCATCTGGGAAAATGTTCTGTTCTCTTGAGGAGGAGGGGGAAGGCAGCAACTTGCATCAGAAATGGGTTGATTCTGCAGCCAGTTTGTCAGATGTCTGTCCAGGCATTGTTTGGATGTCAGTCCTGACCGAGGATAGTGGGTCTGACTGACGTGTTTACATGGCCACCTGCTTCCAGAGAAAAGCACATAAGCAAATGCCTGTTTTGAATGCTTTTATGTGAGTTTATCTTGCAGGAGAACTGTGTCACAGATGATGCTGGGAGAGGGAGCTCTCCCCAGACTGTGTTAAAAGCACGGGGAACTGAGGGTGCTTTTCAACGGGGGTATTTACATTTTGTTACAAAAGAAACATTAGTAGTATTTCACATGCATTCCCGGACAAAAAAAGTCAACAGTAGCTGCCCACTATCTCACTGCTCTTTGCTTTGGTTTGCGTCAGAGGGATCTCAAAGTCGAGAATCACATTTGCAGATGCTTGGGCGGTTCATGAACTGCTGAGGCTGCCCAGAGGTTGTATGAAGTTAATGATGCAGAACTAAGATTGTTCACATCCAAACCACAGGAGGCACAGACCTGATCTTCCCTCTCTCTCTGGAGGCACAAACCTTGCAGGGTGGGTTTTTTTGCCCTGCTTCAGGTGCTGTTTTCTATTTCCCAGTTCCTGTGGGGCAGCCTAACTCTGACCTGGGACTGTCTCCACTGTGCTAATCCCTGTCGTTGCTCGGAGCTGAGGATAGGGAGAGTCTTTGAAGTCCTTCAGCTTGTTCCTAAACACCTGAGCAAGGAGTTCCCAATAAATACAGCCAGGAGGGTGCTCAGAAGCTTCTTGCCACGCTGCTGAGGTGCAGGTTAATCCCTGGTTTAGACACAACTCCTTAGGGCAGAAGTGAGAACTGTAGAGTTCCATTTCCCCGCTGGGTAGCAGGAAGAGCACTGTTATCAGTGTTAGCATTTAATCAGGGTATCGTGGCTTTTCCAAAAGGTCATGGGGCCCATTGTTAAGCAGGGGAGAGCTGTGTGACACAGCTCAGTGACACCCCTGCTGCTGCAGGGCCTCCCTCACACTGAGCTCTTCAGCATTGACTCAGGAGGTAAAATGTTCCTAACGTTGCCCCCGTGGGTGTTGGAAGCCTTCCAGGTGGGAAACACGCTGGGTGTCTGACTGGGCTGGGTTGCAGCAGGCACGTCTGGCAGAGGGAAGTGGATTCCCAGACTGGTCTATCTTTAAGATCTGGGCACTTCAGGGCATTTTTTTTTTTCTCGGCTCTTGGTTCCTCTGTTTTGAGTCTTAGCAGTCAGTTTCTTCTTTAAAGTAGCATATGGAAATGATTTGGGATCTGCTCACGGCAAACTTGCTCTGAACTGGGGATCATTTCACACAACTGTCTGACCAGCTGATGTGCAGTGAGACCAAGGCCTCCACACACCAGTTTTTTGGAGGGCAGAGGGGTCTTCAGCCCACAGATCATGGTGGGCTTAGGGCAGGAAGCTCAACTGCTGTCCTTCAGACTCTGTGTTTTTTGATCGTATCAGTTCCTTGCTCTGTTTCTTTATCACCTTCCATGTGGCAGAATTACAGATGTTGATACCAGATTACCAGGCTCAGACCCCCTGGCAAACACTGGGCATTGCTGGGCCCTTCTTTTCTCCTTGCACTCAGGTACAGGGAGGTGTCAGGTTCCTGCAGTTAACTCCACATTTTGGTCTGGCACCCAGGAGCCCTAAAATTATCTATTGTTAAAGAGGAACACATTATTTTCTCTTTTGGCTCCTAATCTATGGATGTTCCCATGAGCCACCCTGCATGGTCTCTGAGATAAGGTGTGCAACAGCTTATTTTCAGTGCCAGTTAAAGCTTAAATAAAATGCAAGTGGGCATGCCCAAGGCACACAGTGTGAACTCTGCCTCTGTGAACTCTGTCCACACTGGGCTCACAGGTTTTAATTCCACTGACTTTCTGGTGTGGATTTTAGGGCCGTTGGGGCTGATGGCAGGTTCTGTCGGTAGAAAAAACCTTTCTGTACCACTAAAGCCTCTTCATTCCTCATTCACCCCATCCCAAGACAGTGCACAAGCAGCAGTCACCCTACTCAGGAGTGTTCCAGGTTGTGCTGTGCCTCTCTGGAACCCCATGTGTACATGAAGGGTGATAGATGGATGTGATTTAATGTATAAAACTGTGTGTGGGACACAAATATTGGCTGTTTAAACCTCCCACTTGTTCCATTCCATTTGCTGAGGTGGTGGCACCTCACAGAACATGGTACTGAGTTGGGGTGGTACCTTCAGAAGAATCCCCTGGTACTTCAGCTCCTGTGTAGCCCCCCCAGACACAATTTTGCTGCCACTAAGGCACCTCTCAAGCAGCTTTTCTGTTCCATGCCCACAGCGGGGGACAATGACGTCTGTGCTCTTATTTCCCATCTTGACTCACACAACTGTCCCCTGAGCTCCCCAGTCACTGCCCTGCTGTTATTCCTGGCACAGTGTGGTTGCTCATCAAAGTGTTTTTTTCTGGCCTGGTGATCTCTGATTTTTATTTATTTATTTATTTATTTAAAATTCGTTTTCCTTTCAGATTTACTTCCTCCGTGAACACTGCCATGTTTGTGCTTGCAGGATAATACTGAGTCAGGATCTCTGGGGGGGTTGACGTCCCTGCACGGTGGTGAGCAGAATGTAAAGCCTCGTCCATCCTCAGACTGTGCCAGTATCGACCAGTATCAAACTGGATGTCCCACCAGTGTGGACACAGGGTGGTCACCCTCACTGAAACCATCACTGACATTTCAACCAGGAGCTAGATTAACCTAAAAAAAATGAATATAATAATGCTTTAGCACAGCCTGTAGTAGAGGATAAGGAAGAAACTGCGTTAGAAAAGTGGTTCTATGGAGCTGTCATTGACTGGAACCTGATGCAGCCAGTACAACCCTCACCTTGTTCTTTATGGGCTGTCTTTTGTCCCGTTGTTCATTCCCTGGCAGCCTGGGCACCTCTCCTCTGCTCTCCAGCAGCCACAGCCCCAGGGAATGGATTGCTCCATGAGAAACTGATGCATGAAGTTGTTTGAAATGAAAGTTGTGGGAATAGCGCTGACGGCAACGCAAGTTATTTACTCGGGAATGTTTAATTAGATGGTTAGAGCAGGGTCTGACTGTAATTCAGACCAGACCAAGTGGAGCAGGGCTTTGTTTGGTTTTGAATTTCTCTTACGTCTTTCAACAGTGGGAGAGTTAACACAGAGAGACGTAGGAACACAAACTTATGGAAGCTTCATTTACCTTGGAAAGATCCATCAGTGCTGACTCACGGGGAAGGGGAGCCCAGGGAAGGGGAGGAACCACGGGTTGGCATCACAAAACTCCTGTTCCCTCCCTCATTCTCTTCCCTCCGGAGCTCCAGAGGGGATTGCTCCAGTGCTGTACAATGGTTGATTCCCTAATAAAGGGAACGTTGCAGAACAGGTTTTACATGTGGGTCTGAGCTCTGTTCCAGATGGGATCTCTCCCGAGACAGCACCGGGACTTGTCTGAACAAGGAGGAGTGAGATGTGACAACAACAGGCAGCTCATAGAAAAGGGGGGATAAAAAGCCAAGACAGAAATGTGCAGGTGGGAACACAGGCAACTTTGGTGTTCAGAAACTTCTGGTAGTTTTCAGTTACAGAAATAAATATGGTAACCAGGTGAACCAGATTTGGTGTTTACTGACACAATGATTCCAGTTTGTGTTTTCTGTAAAACTACCAGCTTTGGGCGTCATGTCAGAAAATCCTGAACCCTCGTTTAATTAACCCCATAACAAACAGAAGTTATCAAAAATTTGAGGAATCTGAGCTCAGGGGTTGGATTTGGTCCGTTGGAAATGCAGATCCAAGATCTACACTCCAGCTATTTGCATTTAATTTTTTAATATGGGAACAAGCAAACAAAACCCATCAGGGCAGGCAGTTCCTTAGGGCTTGTTGGTCGCCGTACAAGCACCAATTTCTCCTCATATCAAAATATAACCCTGGTTATTGGAATTATTTTGGTTCTACTTCCATGATTCTCCCAAATTAGCCAAGCACTAGTGAATGTTGGTCGAAGTGTTTTAACATGGAGTTGTAAAGCTGAGTTACATTCTTGGTTACAAGATCAGCAGATGCACCATTCAGGGTTCATTTCTAGGAATCATTTCTCCTTCCTGAGGCCAGGAGTGGGCTCTGCCCCTTTCCAGATCTTCCGTGACTTCTTTAAGTGACTTATTTTTAGTGACTTCTTACAGCATGGAGAACATACAGTGAAGCGAGTCAAAGGGTTCATCTCAGCCATAAAGACACGTGGAGTAATTCCATACGTGGATCTAAACCAGTTNACAGGTTTTACATGTGGGTCTGAGCTCTGTTCCAGATGGGATCTCTCCCGAGACAGCACCGGGACTTGTCTGAACAAGGAGGAGTGAGATGTGACAACAACAGGCAGCTCATAGAAAAGGGGGGATAAAAAGCCAAGACAGAAATGTGCAGGTGGGAACACAGGCGACTTTGGTGTGCAAAAACTTCTGGTAGTCTTCAGTTACAGAAATAAATATGGTAACCAGGTGAACCAGATTTGGTGTTTACTGACACAATGATTCCAGTTTGTGTTTTCTGTAAAACTACCAGCTTTGGGCGTCATGTCAGAAAATCCTGAACCCTCGTTTAATTAACCCCATAACAAACAGAAGTTATCAAAAATTTGAGGAATCTGAGCTCAGGGGTTGGATTTGGTCCGTTGGAAATGCAGATCCAAGATCTACACTCCAGCTATTTGCATTTAATTTTTTAATATGGGAACAAGCAAACAAAACCCATCAGGGCAGACAGTTCCTTAGGGCTTGTTGGTCACCGCACAAGCACCAATTTCTCCTCATATCAAAATATAACCCTGGTTATTGGAATTATTTTGGTTCTACTTCCATGATTCTCCCAAATTAGCCAAGCACTAGTGAATGTTGGTCGAAGTGTTTTAACATGGAGTTGTAAAGCTGAGTTACATTCTTGGTTACAAGATCAGCAGATGCACCATTCAGGGTTCATTTCTAGGGATCATTTCTCCTTCCTGAGGCCAGGAGTGGGCTCTGCCCCTGTCCAGATCTTCCGTGACTTCTTTAAGTGACTTATTTTTAGTGACTTCTTACAGCATGGAGAACATACAGTGAAGCGAGTCAAAGGGTTCATCTCAGCCATAAAGACACGTGGAGTAATTCCATACGTGGATCTAAACCAGTTTTAGTGAAATCTTTGCCAAACTTGAATATCAATTTATTTCCCTCCACCTTCAACAGCCTCTGATCTTTCAGCCGAGGCCTTTCCAGCCTTGAATTGATGACTTGGCAAGTCCCCACTCCTCTCAGGGGGTTCCGTCCCGTCCCGTCCCCCCCCATCCCATCCCATCCNAGCGGCCCGGGGGCCGCGACCGCAGCTCCGGCCCCGTGTCCTGGGAGCTCCCGCGGGGCTCCGGAGCCGGTCCTGTCCCCGTGTCGGTGCTCTCCCCGTGTGTGAAGCGGCCGCAGCCCCCGCGGTGCGGTGAGGGGCCGGGCCGGGGGTCGCGATTTGGGAATAAACGTTTAAAATCAAAACGCCTGGTGGTGCCCCGGGGGGTTTGTTCCCTGCGCTGGTCCCGCGGAGCCCCGGGGTTTCTCTGGGGCTGTTCGTTAATTAATCAATTAACTAACGCTGACCTTCGCCGTGCGAGAGGAGTAACTGGGGAACTTCCAGGCGCTTTTTCAGCCCGTGGGGAGGCCGCTCTCGGTGTTTGTAGATAATATAAAATACACCTGTGTGTGTTCTTGGGCGGGGGTGAAACCTGTTCGAGGTGTTGGTAATTCCGTATTAACCCCGTAATCTCCAGCCGCAGGACTCGGAGGGATGCAGTGTTGTGCTGCCTCTGTCCCCTGGGCTTCTCTCAGCAGGATAAAACTCGAGGTGTGACTTCTCAGTGACGTGTCGTTTCTCAAGATTGTTTTGACTGAATCCGTTTTTTTCCCCTTTCAAAAGCTGATCCTGGGATCAACGTATCTCACTGCTTATTAATAAGCTGTTGCCACAGTCCCTGTACCAGGTAACTTCCTTTATATTTCATCAAAAACGCCCTGAGAAATTTTTTTCCTGCTTCTTTAGCTCCTGCAGCGTTAATGCCTTATGAAAAAAAACCCCCACCGACATTAAATGTATGTATATATATATGTAANACGTATCTCACTGCTTATTAATAAGCTGTTGCCACAGTCCCTGTACCAGGTAACTTCCTTTATATTTCATCAAAAACGCCCTGAGAAATTTTTTTCCTGCTTCTTTAGCTCCTGCAGTGTTAATTGCCTTCTGAAAAAAAAAATAACCTGAAATGTATATATATGTATTTAGAAATATATTTTAAAGTGATTCTCTGTAACCTTGTGGTAGCTTCATCTGGGCTGGACGCTTAATTGCCTCCCCAAAGCTGCTTTATCACTCCCCTCCTCAACTGGACAAAGGAGGGGAAATCAAAGGAAAGGCTCATGGGTTGTGTATTTTTGGGATGGAAGGGACCCATGAAGTAAGTTATGGAGCAGGGACCATTTGAAGTGGAGAGGAGCTTTGAGGAGTGACGCCTCTAATGCCATAACTTCCTCTGGCCGGCTCTGCCGTGACATTGGAGAATTGGCCTCAGCCTTGACACGTTTCACTTCCGAATCCTTGGCATTCCGGCCTCTCGGATTTCCAGCTGCCACCCCCTTGTTCCTGCCCATCGTCCCCCCCCAGCCCAGGCAGCTCTGACAGGAGCCTCCAGTGCCACGAAACCCTCGGTGTGAGCAGCAGAAGGTTTGGGTGGGAGCTTCCCTGGCTTGGGGGGCTCCCAGGGCTCGAGTTGCTGAAGCCTTTTAAGCCCAGCCAGGTGCTTGTCCTTCTGTGGCTGTAGAGCCCCCAGGGTTTTGATTTCTTTCCAGCTGCTGAATCAGTTCACAGCCTGTTCTTTCAGGGTTTAGCTTAGTTACTGCAGGTAAAGGTGGTTTTGTGCTATCAGCAGGATAATGCAGCCTAACTCTGTTTTAGGCAGCAGCATTGTTATTTCCATTAATTATTTACTAATTATTATCTCTCCCCCTCAGCAATGGCAGCCTCCAGCAGCAGCAGCAGCGAGGAGGAGCGCAGCCTTCGGGAGTGTGAGCTTTACATCCAAAAACACAACATCCAGCAGCTGCTGAAGGATTGCATTGTACAGTTGTGCACAGTGAGACCTGAAAGACCCATGGGATTCATCAGAGAGTACTTTGAGAGGTTGGAGAAGGTAAAAATACAGAATGGGAGGGAAGGGGAGTGCAACAAGATTAATTTAAATTTAATCTTTGATTTAGTGGCTGAGCTGTGGATTCGACCAGTGCCTGTGGTGGCTGTTTGAAACTAGAAGTGGTGCTTTTGGAGAAATATCCTGTTTTCCAGTCATCAGGGCACCTGTGTCTTACCCAGGCACGCCAGGCAGAGCATAAAATGACCAAGAGACTTCTCCAGCTGGGGTGCAGATGTCATCCCTATCCAGTCCTTACTCCCCAAAGCTGATAGTCAGCCTGTCAGTGTGTCCCTAAATGTGCAGTTTGACCTTGGCTGGACACTGGTGATGTAATTTGGCTTCTTGCATGGAGATAACTGGTTCCCAATAATCAGGGTAGAGCACAGGAGTGGTGCCAGTGGTATTATCCAGGCCTGGTTGGAGTCCAGGGGAAGTATTTGCATTCCTGGTGTCTGGAGGAGCGAGCCTGTTTCTGCGTCCCCTGGGGAGTTGAGTGTTCTGCTCTGTTGTTCCTCTGGTCTCTCTGGTGCTGGTGATGTTGGAAGCATTCTGGGACCTTGGGAATGGGAAGCATTTGTAGTTGAAACAGTGATTTCACTTTCTTGGAGCTGTTAATTTCGTATATTGATGTGTGAGCAGGGAGGAGAAGAAGCTGCAATGGAAATTGGAAAGGTTGGGTACAACAGCTGCACTCAGAATGTGGGTTTAGTAAATAATGCAGCTGTGACCTTTAGTTTGCAGGTGCTGCTTTCAGTACTTGCTGTACACCTTTTGTTGTTAAATTCTGGCTGGTTCATTGCAGATGTAAATAAAATAAATTAAAGGTAGAGGTCATATATATGTGTGGTGGAAATTGTATTTTAATGGAGGTTTTCAAGGTGAATCATAGGAAACAACCAGAACCTCTTATAACTAATAATGTATTTGAGGAGCTTTTGCTTATGGAAAGAACAAAAACTGACTTTTTTTGTGTGTGTGTAGTTGCATCTTGAGCACTTTCAGGGACAGTATGAGCAGCAAACCAGTTCATCATTAGGTTCCTAAAAATCCATTGTCCCTGCCTGTTACTGGGCCTCCTTTCCCTCCTTGGATTCTTGAGTTTTGAAGTGCTGATAGACTGATAATTTATAAAACATCACCACAGATGTTGATACACAAAACTTTACAAAATGAGCTGCTACTGTGCTTGGAATAAATTGTAAACCAATCCACATGTGGGGATATAAAATGGGATAATTTGGATGTTTTTGAGCAGTGTGTTTATGGTCAATCTGCAGCATTTAAGGTTAAAGGAAACTTCATTTATTTTTTAGTATCACAAGTCCAGCTCTGAATTTAATGACATGTATGCTGGAGCTGAATAAGTTCATGAGTTTATTCTGGTGCAAATTGGCTGTGAGTGTATTCCATCAGCCTGCAAGAAAACTGAAAATAAAACTGGTTAGGTAATATTTTTTTTCCCCTGGAATTGTTCATTTTTGGCCGGGGTCTTTTGTCGTGGACTCTCCAACCCACCAGTGCAGGTGAAATCGGGGCATTTTTCTTGGCCTTCTCAAACTGCCAAAGTGCTGCAGCTTTCTGTGGGTGATCTCCCCCCTCAGCCTGATGTGTTGGGGTGAGTTTACCCAGGGGATTCTGGACCTTCACAGCTGAACTGAACATCCTGTGCTACTTCCAGACTCCCTGTCTGGAAAGCACAAATCCTCAGTGCTGTTACCAACCAACTCCAACCCACTAATTCCCCCTGGTAGAGCAAAAATGTTTTAAACTCAGTCTGTTTCTCTTCCAAAGGTGATGCCTGTCCCATCTTTATTAAAGCAGAGCTTCTCCATGAGCCTTCTAAATCTGTTCGACTCTATCTCAAGCTCTTGTTTCCTCCAGCCTCTTTTTTAAAGGTTGATTTTTGGGGGAACACCCTTGAAAACTGGAGTGAGGTTGCTATTTTCTCTCTGTTCTCCTGACAAGTCATCTCTGCCACTGCACACAAACAGAGCTGATTCACTGGCATGTTATTGAAATACATCACAGACATTTAAACACACTTTAACATTTCTGCTCTGAAACACTAAAATTGCCGCCTCCAAGGTGGTTACAGCCACTCCAGGAATTCACATTCCCTCTCCTGGGTCATGCAAGCTGCTCAATGGATCCAATTGCTACACATTGATTTTATAAATGGTTTTATTTTATCTCTTTTTGGTGTACTGAGGCCTCTGTTCTTTGCTTGGCAAACATGTCTGGTAATGCCACTACATGTTAAAAGCTGTACCAGCCCTCCAGTGCTGGGTAACGTGGCCTGAGCTGTGGAAATATTAATGTAGGGATCAATATTGCAGCCTGCAAGGACAGTCAGCTGGTTATACACAGTGCACAACATCATTCTGGAATTGTGAAGGTTTTCTGCAGTGGCTGACGTGTGAAGTGTCATCACTTTAATATTTATTACTTGTAGTCATTTAAATCGACTCAATGCATGTTTGGTACTTGACAGGAAGAATAAAATGTACATTTATTTTTCACTGGAACTGAAAACTTTGAGGTGTTTCTTCAGCTGTAAGACCAGGATCTAAACTTGGATATAAAAAACAGATCATTACTAAATCCTGGGAATGGTTATACTGGTCAGTCCAGAGCAAATTGGGTGCCTTTGTCCACTATATTTTTAATTTAATACCTTCTTCCCCACTGATAACTTGTTTCTGTGTCCCTGCCACACCTTGCTGGAGTGAGAAGAAATGTGTTAATGTTAAATTTTGTTTCAGGTATTTTCTCTGTCAGTGCAGTTTCCTTGTCCCTGAGTGAGGCATTGCCCTGGTGAATCTCTTACCCAAGGTTTTGATATCCAGATGCTGCTGTCAATATCAGTATATTGATCAATATATCAATATCCAGATGCTGCTGGAGAGCTCCAATCTCTGATCACAATATTTAACGTTTTATGTGATACTGGAAAAAATACAGCAGCTGGTGTTCACTTAATTAAAAAATGTCATTTTCTGTGTTTGTGGACAAAGCTGTTCCTGTGGCTGATGGTGTTGGAAAGGCACTTTAAACCAAACACTTCATCCTGCTCAGGGTATTTTTAGTTTCCCGTCGAGCCTTGTTCCTCTGAAATCAAACAAGTTTTAAAATACCTTTTGCTCCCATCCTTGGGAAATGTGGCACCATTTTATCAATGGGCAAAAGGCAGGAAGTGAAACTGGAGCAGCACTTGCTCCTTGGCTCTGGGAGAGCTGCAATGGAAACTCCAGGAATGGTTTTCTGCTCCCTGCGCCTCCGGGGTGGAGCAGCTCTGCCCAGCTGGGATCAAGGACACTGGGACAAACCCCAGCTTTTACCAGTGCTGCGGCTCTTGGAGAACACCAGACTCCTTGTTCTTTTACAGAATGTCCCCAGACACTGTTTCCTGACACTGGGAAAGTCGTTTGAGCTATTATGATGCAAATGTTCTGACTGCAGGGTTGGATGTTTTGGTTTTAATCTGATTTTAGTTGATTAAGGTGAATCTTGTGAGGAATCAAATTTCTGTGTGCCAAGTTAATTAGGATTTGTTTTATTTTAAGTACCGTGGTCATCTGCAGTACCACTACAAGAGGTAAGTGAGGGAAAGAAGGGAAACTTGTGATGTGCAAAATTGACAAATCTGGGGTTTGCATGAAAATAAATCCTAGTTTGGCCTCCAGCATCCTTCCTCCAGCTGTTCTCTAAGGGTGTTCATGTTTCTTTCTCCTAAAATAAGTGTTGTTAATGAGCATCAAGTTGGTCCATGACTCAACCTGTTTCAAAAGCTTCTCATGTAACGTGGGTTTCTGAGGAATTGCTCCTGTGCCTTTTAAATCCAGGCTGAGGGGAGGAACTGGGGGGTTTGCAGCTGGGGAAGTGTCCCCAGCGTTTGGGGAATGTCTCCATCAGCCCTGGAATACTCTGGCAGAAAGGAGAATCAGCCTGTTTACACGTAACAATTTATTAAATCTATCTTATTAAAACAAACCCCATTGTGATCTGAGTGTTCCACCATCTATTTTGGAAGGCCTTTGATCCTGGCTGCTGCAGTCTCCTGTTTGCCTCCGTGTGGGAATTACAGGACACAGGAAGCTCCCTTGGGCTGGCAGGCAGGGACTGCAACATGAGACCTGACTGCTTTTTTTTCTTTGCTGGATTATGTGACACAAACATGTCTTCCTTCCTGTTTAGGAGGAAACAAAACAGTTGTTGAATCAGCTGAAGTCTGGTTCTCGCTCGGACTCCCGGGAGGATGAGATCTCCCCCCCTCCTCCCCTCAACCCTGTGGTCAAATATCGCTCGAGACGTGGGGCCATCAGTGCAGAAGTCTACACAGAAGAGGATGCTGCATCTTATGTTAGAAAGGTGCTCTGGCTTGTAAAGCTTGCAAAAAATTGCCTCTACAATCCATGAGTTTATGGAAACCCACAGAGTATTAAATAACACCAAACTCCCCGAGCCTGTGGTGTCGTGACAGCTGTGAAAAGCAGATTTGTGTGTGTGGCTCTTTATTCCATCCACCAGTTAAACTGTCATGCAGTTAAACCATTTATGCACTACCTAAGCCTGTTCCCTTTGAAGTAATATATATTTAGGTGTAAGTATATTAATTATATATAAACAAAGTGCTTTGACAGCTGCAACAACTTACATTTGGCCTAAATGGCAGAGCAGACTTGCTGCTGTTCACAGAAAACACAGGCTGGGCAGATATTTGTCCTCTTGCAAACAGACTTATAAACTGAGCATGGAATGATCTTTTTACAGTTGCATAAAATCATACAGGATTGTATTTACCCTCTGCTCAGACTGTCTGTAAACATGGGCTGTATTTGTTTCTACATCTATTGTGCTTGAAAGAAGCTGGACAAAATCAGCACTTGAAAGCATTTATTCACCCTGGGAAATGCACGAATTTGTCACGAAAAATATTAATCAGTTGGGTTTTCTGATTATATCCTAGGTTATTCCAAAAGATTACAAGACTATGGCTGCTTTGGCCAAAGCTATTGAGAAGAATGTGCTGTTCACCCACCTCGACGACAACGAGAGGAGGTAGGAGGAAATCTTTGTAGTGTCAACGGTTCTGGAAGTGCAAATTTCAGGGGAGTTGAAAGTGTCACGAGGTCCAAAGCTGCCCAAACTCGTGACAGTGCTCAGTGTAACTGTGCAGAGGCCACAGGAGCACTTGTGGTGGGCTGGGGGATGTGTGGAGTTGTCCAGGCTTTTGTCTAATTTCGGTGTCGTGTTCCTCAGTGACATCTTCGATGCCATGTTCCCCGTCACCTACATCGCAGGAGAGACTGTCATCCAGCAAGGCAAGTGGCAGGGTTGGCATTGCTGAGGGCTTTGAGGGAGGGGAGCAGCCTCTGGCCTACTGCACTTGTTAGTTTGGGGTTTTATTTGGAGTATAAAAACCTGGACTGCAGCGACCCTTCCGTGTGTCCCCTGGAGCACAGCTCACACTGAAGTGAGGAGTGGAGTGGTGGTTTCACTGAACTTATTTTCTGTTGGCAATATTGTCATTTGGTGAGTGCAGAACATGTTGTGTCAGTTCATGGATCTGGTACTCCTGGAATTGCTGCTGATCTCCTGGATACCAGTAGATGGCTCCTTTCACAGGAGTGAGAAAGCAGCAAAATGTGATATTTCACCCTGCACGCTGTGCAAAAAAATGTGAATGTGTGCATAGATTTACTCTAGATTTTTAGTGTGTATTCATTTTTTTTTCTTCTTAGGTGATGAAGGTGATAACTTCTACGTTGTGGATCAAGGAGAAATGGATGTAAGCATTACTGGTGATCTATTAACCTGTTCATTCCCAGCAGAATAGTGTGATATTCATAGGCCTTTTCTACAGCCCCTGCCTTGAGAAGCTTTTTCTCCCTTTGAGCTGGGTTGAGTTTGAAAATGAGTGATTTGGACACCAACACAATGCAAACATTTTACAAGTGCAGGGTGGAGTGTGGTTGAGGTTGTGGGACAGGCTTTGAGAACAGCTAGGCTTTTCATTTTCCAGTCCAGCAAATTCATAGATCTCTGAGATTGTTGGGATTTTATTTCCTGTCAGAGGGTCTCAGCAGTTTATACATGCAGAGTTTGTGCACACGATGTAGCAGAGAGTCCTTTTGTCAATGAAACAGGATGGGAAGTGCTGCTAAACCCTTGAAATGTTCAGCCGTGTCCAGATGTGAGAATTTCCCTCTGCTCTAAAGGAAACCCGGGGTGGCAGGAGCTGCAGGAGTCTCTGACCATCCTGTGCTGCATTCCAGGTTTATGTGAACAGCGAGTGGGCCACCAGTGTTGGTGAGGGGGGAAGCTTTGGAGAACTCGCCCTCATTTATGGAACTCCTCGCGCTGCCACCGTCAAAGCCAAGACGAACGTCAAGTTGTGGGGCATCGACAGAGACAGCTACAGAAGGATCCTGATGGCAAGTGTCCTGTGGCTTGATTTATGCCCTTGTGCCTGTCCTTTGCTGGAGTTATTTATTCCAAATCCTGGTGTCTCGGTGGTAATCAGAAAGCTGATTACTCAACATGCACAGGGCAAGGGAGAGTCTTGCATTAGTGAACCAAACAATGCCAGTGCCGTGTGAAACTGGCCTGAGAGTGGAATAAGGCTGCAGTCAATGCTGAGTATTTAATGAAGGTTGCTCAACTGAAATATTACTGAAATAACTCTTAATTTCAAAACAGTCTTGTGGGTTTGGGGTCTGTGAGACAGGATGCAGTGTGTCTGGTTAAATTTAGTTTTGTCTTGAGTTTATTTGAAGTCTGAAGAGAATTGACTTTGTGTACTTATTTTGTCTTCTTTTTTATAGGGAAATACTTTGAGAAAGAGAAATATGTATGAGAAATTCCTTAGTAAAGTATCTATATTGGGTAAGTGAGGAGATTTTTGTTCTGAAGTGGAATAAATTGCCATATTGTAATGAAGCTGTTACCCAACATTATGATGATTACGAGCTGTTGTGGTAGTTCCTTACAACTGACTGCAAATCCTGCACTGCTTTTCTGCATCCAAAATAATTCAAGTCTTGATATCTGGTGCCCAAATGTAGCAAGAAATACACTGACCTCTGTATAAGGACAGAGCAAAAAGTGTAATTTGTGCCCTGTTAATGAAGTGTTAACTCTGCAGAGTCTCTGGACAAGTGGGAGCGTCTCACTGTAGCTGATGCTCTGGAACCAGTACAGTTTGAGGATGGGCAGAAGATTGTGGTCCAGGGAGAGCCAGGAGATGAGTTCTTCATTATCTTGGAGGTAAGTAAGGTCAACATTAAAACCTCAGAGCTTGACTAATTTTTTTTTTTATTCTGTCCCTAAACAAACGCTTGGAGAAAAACAAAGGATGAGAGTCTTACTTAGAGAGTAACCTGTAAGAATGTACTTACAGAGAACCCCTAAAGAAATATCTTTTTGCTGGACAGGCAGTAGCTTATATTGAGTTTTCCTTTTTACAGGGAAAAAAGTGACAAGTTTCTGGCTGAAACTGGTTTATGTTTTTGAGAGTAGAAGAGACCTGTTCTGGGTAGCTGGGAATGTCTTGCTAGTGGCACCATTGTCTTCTGTCTGGTGTTTTTGGGGGGGTTTTGCTATTCATACTATAATATTCCTACTGTTATGAGGAAAACCAGGAAGAAATGAGTGCTGTGGATATATGAACACCCAAGACATTTCATGCTTAGGGAGGAGCAGCTGCTTTTGTGGAGCAGTTGGGTGAAGTGTACCAGGACTATGAAATGGTTTTCTACCTGAGGTTCATAAAAGTGATTGTGTGTGGAATTCAGAGTTTTGGGTGATTGCAGTTGTTTGATTGCTGTGATGTGTTGCAGGGCACAGCTGCAGTGCTACAGCGTCGGTCAGAAAATGAAGAGTTTGTTGAAGTGGGCAGGCTGGGACCTTCTGATTACTTTGGTGAGTTACCCAGTGACAACTGTGGTTACATCACCACTGTCACCATTTCCCCTGTGCTGTGTGGATGGATAGATTTGATTAATGACTGCTTTGGACTCTTGTGGTTTCTCTCTGTCAGAGTCGCTTGGTGTTCAGGTGTGCACACACATCACACCATGGGATTGTTCCAGAGCACTTCAGTGTAGTGGTGGTGATTTGGTCTCACCTCCCTGCTGTGAGCAGAGCTCAATTTGAAATTGCATCATTCTGCTCAGGGCTGTGTCCAGTTGAGTCTCATGTGTCTCCAGGAGTGGAGATCCCACAACTTCTCTGGGCCATTTCTTTTGCTGTTTAACCAGCCTTGTTGTGAAGAGTTTCTTCTCTTTATGCCTGACAAGAATTTCCTGTTCTGCAGCTTGTTGCTCTCTCTGCCTTTCACTGGCAGTGTGGGTTTGGCTTTGTAGTCACTCATTATGCAGCTGAAGACAGGAGGAAGATAATCATGTCCCTCCTGAGCCTTCTCTTTTCAGGTCAGAAAGCAACCTGGTCTGAACCTACTATTTCATGGTTAAACACTGCCCTCTCCCCCTCTCTCTCTTTCTCTCAAAAACCTGATTTTTTTTCTCATATTTAAGGTAATTTGTCTCTTCTTAGACGAACCTTCTGCTTGTCCAAGTTTTCAGCTTGGAGTCACCATCCCTGGAAGGGTTTAAAAAGAGACTGGATGTGGGACTCAGTGCCATGGTTTAGTGGTGTTGTGTCATAGGTTGGACTTGATGATCTCAAAGGTCTTTTCCAAATTCATTAACTCTGTGATCCTAATTAACTACGCAGACACTTGCTCTGAGCAGCGTTAAAGCCTGAATTACCTTCTCTGCAGCCGGGAGTACAACAGGGTGATTTCTTTGCCACTTTTGTGACCCTGTCCCCCCCGCTTTTTCTGCCGCCCCAGGTGAAATTGCTCTGCTGATGAACCGGCCTCGCGCTGCCACAGTCGTTGCTCGTGGCCCCTTGAAGTGTGTGAAGCTGGACCGGCCCCGCTTCGAGCGTGTCCTGGGGCCCTGCTCCGACATCCTCAAGAGAAACATCCAGCAGTACAACAGTTTTGTATCACTGTCTGTCTGAAACCTTCCTCCCTGTCCAAGCCATGCTTCACCAACGCAGACTGCTTTATTCCCCCTGTGCAGAGCCACGTTGCCACTGGCGTTTGCAGCTTCCTGTCTGTTTAAAAAAAAAAATCAAAAAAAAAAAAAGAGAAAAGGAAAAAAAAAAATAAGGAAAAAAATAAACTGCGTATCATGGCACTGTCATTAATTTAGAGCATATTATTTCTGTGCTCTCTGTCCCATTAAATGAATAGCAGAAGTTCCTTGGAGACATTTTGCTTCTCTCTGTGCACCAGTGTCCAACTCAGGCCAGTGCAGCCTTGCAAGGGACAGGCCTCCTGGCACCACGCCACTGCCATAGAGTAAGGAGGGCAAAAAAAGGCCTTTTAAAGGTGTCTCTCAGATTGTTGGACAGGTTTTAAGGCTGTGGTCATCACCTGCTGTTACTTTTCACACGAGAACTGCCCTTGTAATTGAGCTTCTTGGGGTTTTCTGGGTTTCTTTTTATTTTCTGGATACTGTAATCCTGGGTTCAGCCATGAGGCATCAGCTGCTGAGAAAGCCACAGTTGGAATTTACCAGTATAAATTGTTCCTGTGTCTGCTGGTTTAAGGTTGCTTAGTTCTGTTTTTTGTCAAGTGTAAATCAAAAGCTTTCCAGGTTCCTAGTTCTGGTGAACTTACCGCAGTCGTTAATTCATTTGCTGACTTGCCACAACTGATCTTTCCCTCCTGTTCTTTCTTCAGCCATAGATTTGCCATTTTAAAACTCTTCTTGTTCCAAGTGGCGAGAACCAAACGTTACATTCAATGCCTGATTTGGTCTCTAGTTCCTGGGCTGGTGTAAGAATGTGCAGCTGCCCAGCTGTCCGTGGTGTCCGAGTGCTTAGATTGGTGTAGAAGTTGAAAGCCAACATTGGAGTTTTCCCTGTGACTTGTTTTGTTAATCCTCAGCTGACTTCAAATAGAATCATCCTCAGTTCAGGTGACCCTTTGTTACGAGGGAAAAGAAGTGCTGAGTATTTCTGGTTGCAGGTGGCTGCTCTGCAGAGATCCATTACTCCTGGTGGAGAATGTGAGGCAGAACAACTGAATGTTTTAACTTTCCTGCAACACTCAGTTATTTTAAGTTTTTAAATATGACAGTTCATAATTTTTTTAATGGTTCATTATAGTTTAAATCCAAGAGGTGTTTGGATTTCTTTTCTTGCCTGTGGAGTTTCCACCACACGTGTTTCATACTCTTTTTTTCCTCCCCCCACCCCGAGTTCAATCTGTTGCAGAGTCTTAAATGTATTTCAGTATTTCCCAGCTGTGTGTCCCATTGCTCTGTGCACCCAGACTTCCCCAAAGTTTTTACTGAATTCCACGATTCAATAAGTGTAGGCGATTTTTAAGGTTTCCTTTAAACTGTAATTTATATCCAGTAGTGTAGGTTTGTACGTATTTGGGAGTGACAGCAAGCAGCCTGGCATTTGTTGTGCAACTACTTTAATGATGGAGCCCTCGTTTTATTTGTGACAGGGATTCAAATCCAACATTCTCCCAGGCAGGCAGAGGATCAGGAAGAGTCTGCTGATGGATGCAGAGTAATCCTGAAGGTATCAAGCCTTCACCAAAGGTTTCAGAGTGTTTCTGAACCCGAAATCCCAAGGAGGGGATTGAAATGCTTGTGGTTCGAGTTCTGTATTCAGGAGATGTTGTACAGAGGATTTCTGCCAGAGTCCTTAAGGAATAAGCAAATGCTACCTTTTTTTTTTGGTTCTTCTTTTTTTGGTAATTTTTTTTCTTAAGTTTTGACTCTGCAGGTTTTTTCTTCCTGTGTGTTCGTGTTACGTTAAAGCACCAAAAACTGTGTAAACCAATCAGAGCTCCACAAAACAAAATGCACATTTTTTTTATATAAGGCTTTCTAATCCAGTTTCACTACTGCATCTTTTTAGCTTGCTGTTGACTCCCTTTTGTAGTTTTACCTACAAGATTTTAAGAGAAATCAGCGAAGTCTGAGTTCAATATTAAACACAGTTATAGCTTTACCTTTGTGTGCAATTTCAATATGTTGGAAACCACAATTGGCATAGTTTTGCCTTAGCTAACATTCAGGGCTTTAGAAGTAATTTTTTGCTAGTCTATCTTCAGCAAATGGATGAAGTCTATTGCCCTAGGAAGCTATAGTCAACCAGAGGACCATTTTTGTATTGTTACCTGACTCTATAAGTCTGATTTACTGTATGTGCTAATATATTATATTATATTCCTTTTGTTATAGATTGTCCTAATGGCAGGTAAAGCAATAAAATGATTTAAATTCTTAAATGCAATCAGTCTCTTTTATTTTATTCGCATCCCCTGCGTTTTGTGTTTCCCTTTGGCTTTAGGAGGGGATGTTATGAATGAGGCAGTAGGAACTAAGCAGCTTAATGGATTAGTTTGGTGTTAAATCCCTGAGGGTTGAGTTCAGGTCCTAAACCTTCCCCTTGGAAGGCTGTGGGGAGCTTTGTGTCCATGTGCCAGCCTGGGAATTCCTCTGGAGTTCTGGTGGGAGGAGGTCCCCGTGTCGTGTCGGAGTGTCTCAGCCACTTGTGCTGCTTCCATCTCCTCAGGGTGGTAATTCCCAGCCCAGACACGGTTATTGGAGCTCTGAGTTGGCTGCTCCCATCTGTGTAACCCCCAGTGAATGTTCTGGTTAATCATGAGGAGGTTCTGGTGGGCAGACAGTGGGAAATGGCAGAGGGGGATTTGCAGCTGTGATCAAACACGAAAAAATTGGAAGAGGGATGACCTGAAGCAGCTCAGACTGGATCTGATCTACATCCAGCTCTGAGGCAGCTGGTACTGACTGGATCACTGGATTTTGAAGGTACATTTTTAAGGTATCTATCATGTAAAGGAGACTAAATATAAAAGAAAGCAACTTTGCAACCCTGTAACAGCCATTTAAACACGTGTGCTTGTTCCCCTCATCCTGCCCTGCCTTTCCCCATCCCCTTGACTGAAAAAAAACCTAGACTGAAACCAGGACTTTTATTACCCAAAGTAACATTTCAAACTTCCACTTCTCGCTTTCTAACTGTATAATTATAACTTTAAGCTTATCTCCTGTTGCCACGTTTTTCCTGTGGGAGCGGCCGACAGTCACCACTCCAGGATAGGATAACTGAATTCATTTTGGGCTCATCCTGTGTGGTGAGAGCACGAAAAGTTACCGGTAGAGGGAGATAAAACTTTGGGAATTCATCCTGTACAGGGAGGGGCAAAAAACCACCACACCAAACACGCTTGAGAGGGAGTTAAATCCTCTTATTTTCATCTATCCACAAGAGCCAAGTTGGGCTGTTACAAGTCTGTAAGTCCCCAGCGTTGAGAATTGTTTGGTTGAGACTGTTGACAGGCTGGGAATGGAAGGATGTGGCTGAATCACAAGCTGGGAGAGACTGAAGGAGCCTGGAGTGGGGGGTTTGGTGGTTTGTGGGGTTATTTGCCTGGGAACAGCATTTATACAGTGATTATCTGCAATATGCTGTCGCTGGATTTTGTTTAACTTAAAGGTTAGTTTAGAATGAGCTTCTGGTCATTGGTTGTGCTGTAGGGTTGGGGTTTTTTTGTTGGCTTCTTTTCCCCTTAAGGATGATAAATTATCAACAGAGTTCTCAGCTACTTTCCCCAGGCTGCCAAAAGGCTCAGCGCAATCGTTCCTGAACAGTTGAAGGGAAAAGCTGTTAAAGAGCTTCAGTAATCCAGTTATTCTTAAACCTCGTTGGGAGGTGAGGGGAAAACTGGGAACTGAAATATATCTGTGGTAACTCCCTCCTCGTGCTTTTTTTTGGGCTCCAGTGTTTATTGCATCTCCTCAAAATGCATCGGGTGGGGAGGGAGGGCATAATTTGTATTTTCCAAGGAATTATGACTTTAATGATTTTCAAGTTATGAGGAGATCCTCCCACTCTGGCAAAATGTTCTTAGCAGGAATAGGGGGGTTCTTGAATTGCAAATGCAGTGGTGTGTCTCAGAGCAGTTTGATTTTGAGGAGATTCTTTTTGGTTGGTTTGGGGTTATCCCCCTTGGGGTCAAAGGCAACACAGACCTGTCTTTCTCCTTTAATCCAAACTGGCTCTTCCACCCATGACACAGGTAGAAGTTGCGGTTTTACTGCCCTGTGAGGCTTTGGGTGACAGGCACAGATTGATGAGGATGACGGGAAGATGACGAGGCAGCAGAGGCCTGATGGTGAGTATGTGTGGGTGCTCTTTGGTCTGACCATGCTGAGCCAGGGGGTTGTCTCAGTGGCAGGTAGCAGGAGTGCTCTTCTCTCAAATGCACAGTCTTGATTACAGAACAAAGAATAAGAGAAAAATGCTCTTGGCATCTCTTTATTCAACCCTCGTCCTCGGATCTATTCGTGTCCTTCACCAGGACAGATCCCTGAGCAAACCCAAGGCCCTGTGCTCGTTCCCCCACCCTCCCAAGGGCACCACCAACTCCAGAACATGAGGTCCCTGCTCTTCCACCATGCAGGTGGTTGTTTGGGGTGTAAAGATCTGCTGCTCTCACACCCTGGCCAAGCACAGCAGCTCTGCCTGAGCACCAGCACAGAAACCCAGTGCGATTCTTGAGGATCTTCTGAAGAGTTCCCCCTCCGAGTCTCTGCGAGTGTTTGTAGATGGAAACCACCAGCTTTTAAAACCTGCCACTTGCCTTGCAGGGGGTTTTCCCTACCCCTGAGCACGAGTCCAGGGCTGTTTTAAGTGCCCAGCCTGACTCTGTCAGACACAGGGGCCTGGGGCTGCGCCGTGTCGTTGGCCACCACCGCGGCTTCTCCGTAGGCGTCGATGCATTTCCTCACGGCTGCCAGGACCAGCTGCAGCCGCCGGTCCAGAGCCAGGAGATGGGGCTCGGTGAGGATGGGGGCCAGGAGGTCCTGCAGGAGCGATTCCCTCATCATATCACTGAGCCGGTACTCGGGCTCAGCCAAGAGCTGCAGCCGCAGGAACGTCGTCCTCTTTATTCTGGGAAAAAAGAGAGATTGGGCAACTTAATGAAAACATCTTGCAGCAAAAACCAGTGGTTGGAGCCCCTGGGCAGCAGGGGGAGGAGGGAGGGCAGGGATGGGTGAAGAAACTTAAACATTTTTAGAATGTTATCCTTCCCTTTTGGGTGGTGCCATGTCGTCCAAGGATGACATTGATGAGCCAGGAGCAGAGGGGGAGGTACATGAAGGGGCATGAATGAGAAAACATCTTCTGTCCAAACTCAGGGAATATTTCCTGGAACTGAGGCAACTGTGACTTTTCACCTTAAGAGGTACTGAGACTTAAACATGATTTCCCTTTGACAGAAACTGAGATGAAAATTGACGAACCTGGAGCAATTCTGGGCACGAAACTAAATATTCTGAAATAATTTCTTTCTCAGCAACAGCGTATTGACTTCAGCACCTCTAATACTGAAATTAAGAATTTGCCTTTTTATGGCTGGTGTTTACCCAGGGCATTGGTTTGGAACGCTGACCTGGCTCTCTGCAGCTGTAACAGGCCATGTGCTGTTTGGGGAAGGGCTGTGGCTGTGCCTGGACAAGCTGTACCAGGGAATCATAGAATTGTTATGGCTGGAAAAGACCTTTACGGTCATCGAGTCCAACCCAGCACCACCATGTTCACCACTGAAGCACATCCTCCAGTGCCACATCCACATGTTCTTTGAATGCTTCCAAGGGTTGTGCCTCCACCACTTCCCTGGACTGCCTGTTCTAATGCTTGACAGCCCTTCCCACGAAACTTTTTCCCAATATCTGCATGAGGAGCAGCTGGGTGAGGTCTGTGGTCAGCGCTGCCGGTTGCACAAGCGAGGCAGGACAGGCTCTGACCAGCTGCCTCCCACGCAGTGCTGTCACAGGCGCAAGGCAGCATCTTCCTGCATTAATATTCCTGAAAAAAAACCCCAGTCAAATAATCGATTGATCAAGTGTGAATGCTGGCAAGGAGGCTTTAAACCCCAGCTGTGAGGTGCTGCTGCTGCCAGGGGAAGCTGTGAGCAGAGCAGATGTGACCGAGCATCTGTGCGCCGTCCTTCGAGGCCCGAGGAGCTGCTGTGGGTAAACACCAGCTGTGTTTGCTCTGGTCCCACCAGTGACAGGGCTGGGAGGTGGAGAAAGGAATAGCCTGACCCTGCTGGGACCGGCTGATTTAGCGCTGCAGCAGTGACACAACAAACAGAAGAGGGAGAGGAGCGTGAGACGGAAATCCTGGGGGGTGCTGTGACCCTGTGGCTGCACTGAACTGCTGGAGATTTCACCCA
Organism: Pitta sordida; assembly: GCA_013390025.1. Classification (NCBI taxonomy): domain Eukaryota; kingdom Metazoa; phylum Chordata; class Aves; order Passeriformes; family Pittidae; genus Pitta; species Pitta sordida. Next base: position 565,837 of record WEKX01014570.1, on the reverse strand, counting down.
GAGCCTCCCAGGGATTTCCTCAGGTTAACTGGGGGCTGTCCAGGCCCCGAGGAGGGTTTTGATCCTTTCAGGGAGAAGACCATCTCATGGCCATTGTATTTGTGCCACTGGAGAGGAGACCTGCAAGCTCCAGTACGTGGGCCAAGGGCTGGGGTAGGAACTGGGAGGGGCAGGTGAAAGGACAGACTCAAACCTGCTGGAAGCCAGGCTTGGAGAAGGACTCAGCTGGGAAGGAGATGGGAGTGTTCAACAGGGAAAAGAGCAGCTGTTCAGCATCCCTGTGGTTCCTCTGTTTGGAGGGGCTGGAGCAGTTTGTCCCTGCTCCCCTGTACAGGGCTGGGCTTGGTGTCCAAGGTGACTCGGTGGGCTGAGTCCAGGGAGATGGACAGGGCAGGCTGAAATTTGTACCCTCTCTGTGCTTACTCAAGCCTTTACTTCCTTTCCAAGTGGTTTTGGATGCTCCCCCACTCCAAATGGAAATGAGGTTTTGTCTATCTCCCTCAGGCACCACAAAATGATTTTACACTGCTCTTCCCCCTTCTTGGTTCATGACAAGGTGCAGCTTGCAGGTGCTCTTACCTCTGCCTTTTTACAAGGAGAATTAAATTAAGAGCAGTTCCTGAGAGGTGGAAGAAAGGGAATGATCTGACCTGTGGATATTACGCCATGCAGGTAAATTGAAGAGGGAGAGTTAATTTTAAACTACACAATATAGGAGCTCAAGAGAAGGATTCACTGTGAGCCTGCAATTATAAATCAAAAGAATCACTGAGTGCAAATAAAATCAGATCCAGTAATGGAAGTGTGTAGGGAGAGATGGAATTTCTAGGCTGAGATTGAGCAGGTACAGCAAGGAAGGAGGTTTCACATCTCCTAAAGAGAAACCCCAGGGAAGAGCAGCTTTTACTGCCCCTTAAATTTAACTTCCAGCTGATGATTTATGTGAATTAATAACGGGAGAAGATAGGACTCAAGTAGTTAAATTTATGAGCTTCTCCTTAATGCCACGGGAAGAGGAAACCTGATTAACTGCATTAAATTTCCAGCAGGATTTTGGATGGAGATTTCTGTGCTTCCTGAGGGCACCTCCTGCCCATGGGCTGGGAAATGCTAACAGACCCTCCTGGAAGGGTTTAATTCAATGGGCAGTATCTCCTTGTCTGTGAGTGAGTGCATTTGTGTTTCCACTTGTATTCCCGTGTTCCTGAGCCCAGGGTGTGCCCCTTGGCTGGGATTAGCAGGGATTAGCATCCCTGTGCTGCTGGATGGAGCCAGGCCTGGGTGACTTCCAGCAGTTCCCAGTTCCTGGGAAGGAAGGTGATGCTGGCACTTACATGCAACACTGGGAGAGCGGGGCCAGGATGGATATTTCGTCATGGGAATGTCGCCCAAACCTGGGGGTAAAGCAAAGAGCAGAAAGTTTAGTGCCTGCCCAGCACCTTCCCCTCCTCCCCAACCTCCTCCCACAGCCTCACCCTCTGGCATTGTCCAGGTGCAAGAGGAATCCATCGTCCCCAAACTTGGTGAACATTTCGTAGTGGTGACGGTCCATGTTCCCTGGCAAAGGGCAGACAGAGGAACAGTTTCCCTTGCCTGTGACCAGCTCATTTCCTAAACTATCCTGTGTTTTCTTTCAGATCTGCATGAAAAGTGTTTAAGCTGCTCAGAGCTGCTGCTTTCACCTCGCTGGGGACTGGGCTGGGGTGAGTCTGGGGGGTCCCAACACTGGCTGTGGGGAGACAGGAGACTCTCCAAACTGTCTCTGCAGGAGAAGGGATGGCCTTGACAAACACCGTGGCATGGGAGGGAGGGGAGACTGATGCTGGAGGCCTGCATGGAAGGAAGGAATGTCCTTCTGCCCTCTGTCCTACCTATTAGGAAGTCAAATATGGCCATGTCCACGATGTTGAGCAGCCGGTTGCTGTTGCTGTAGGGGTGGATCTCCCTCACCGTGTTGCAGTAGAGCGGATTTACTTCCCACCTGCAGGAGATGGAGAAGGGGGAGACACACTGGGATGCTGCTGCCATGTCCCAACACCCCCTAAAGCTGGTGTGGGGGTGGAGAGGAGGACTCAAACCTCCCTCCTTGTGCTTGCAGGAGACTGGGGTTCAAACCCAGGTTTTAAGAGTTATTAACCGTCTGTCTGTCCGTTCTCCCCACAACACTGATCTGGGAAGCAGCAGCATTTACCCACTTACTCCTCTTTTCCATCGAACGAGTAGGACCGGATCCATGGGTTTGGGATGGAGAGCCGTGGTGCCAGGTTGAGGGACGGCAGGAAGGCAGAGAGGGACCCTTCCAGGAGGTGAGGGTTCCCACACACCGCGTATTCCGTCTTGCACATGTACGGGCACTTGGCAAAGAAGCAGACATTGCTGGCTGGGAAGGGAAGAGAGAGGGGAAAAGGGAAAGGAGCTACAGTCTCCAGGAGGCTGAGAGGTGGCCTGGGCTGACTCCTTCCCCACTGTGTGACAGGGACTGTTGTGGCACATGTAACCACTTCACGGAACTGCCAGATCATGGGTTTCGATCCTGCACTACAGGAGAAAGAAAGCAGGCAAATAGACCTGGTAAATCATTCCAGCTGGAGGCTGGGAGAGGGACACCTCTGCTGCAACCACTCAAACACATGCTGCATCTGTCTCACCCAGGAGTTTCACCTCTGCACCACAGCACGAGTCCTGCTGCCCCTTTTGCCTGCAGGTCCCTTCCCTTCCTCCCACCATGGGTTTGGTTTAGGTTGGGAGGGACCTTAAAATTCATCTCGATCCTAAAATGCCTCCCCCCAGCTCGTGGCAGCCAAACACACCTGGAGAGACAAAGAACACGCTCTGCAGGACCTCGTTCTTGGTGACCTCCAGGATCTCCTTGGTGACATTGATCAACCTCCCGACTGTGGGTGGCACCCTCCGGAAATCCAGGATCCTGCACAAAGGGGACAGTGCAAAGGGAAGCTGCTGCACAGGATGGCAGATGCTGCCCTTGGCCCTTCTGGTGGGGAACCAGGAGCCTTTGGATCCCTGTCCCCACATGGGGTTTTTTTTTCCTCCCAGATTATTTCTAGCAAAAAGCCATTTTGCCCTCAGGGCCAAAACGCGGCTGAGTTTGGATTTTGGTATTTTCATAGCTGCTGCCCGGAACATTCTGGATGTCCTCCAGGATTCCTGTTTCTTTCCCTTAGAGGTTTTGCCTCAGTTTCTCCCATCCCTCTGCACACAAGTGGGGTCCCCCAGGGGCCAGCACAGCCCTTCAGGCCCTTCTACAACATCGATTTGACACAGCAAAGATGTGCATCCTGCTACAAGGCAGCTGAGGAGGCCCCCCCATCTCAGAGCCACTCAAGCCCAGCTGATTCCTCTAAAACATTCTGAAAAACCTCAGGGCCTGAGGCAGGAAGGCATCCCCGGCAGAGAGTGGGAAGCTGCTGCAGATTGCTGAGTCAGTACCACGGGGTAAACTGACTAATGCTCTGCTTTGCTCCTTGGGTAGTGCCCTCTGCTCCTGGGAATCAGGCACAAACCAGCATTTAGCCTGTTACTTATTGAGCAATGTTTAAAGGGAAAAAAACCCCACTATTTGCTTTCATCTAGCATCTTTCAGCTCTAAAAACCGCAAAGCCCTTCGGAAAAGCTGCCTGGCCTCATTTTTGTGGCAGTGGAGCTGCAGAGGCGAGAGCTGGTGGTAGCTGAGGCAAGCAGAGCCACTGTGAGATGCAGGGGCAGAACTGTGAAGGGAATTCAGCCCCCTTAGTTCCCTTGCTCCCAGTCTGAGCTATGGGTCTCAGTCTAGACCTGCTTATCCTGTGGGAACCACAGACCCTCATCCAGCATCACCATCAGGGATCACCTTCCCTTGATATTCAAGGAGGAGAGAAAGGCTGCAGCCCTCATCTTCTGAGAAGGGTATTCTTGACTTTATTAAGCACAAGCCCTGCTGGGAAGAGGTGCCAGGTTAATTGCTCATTAGCTGAGGGCTTAAAACTGTTTCTCTGCAGTTTATCTCAATCCAAAACACACCCTGATTGCTGATTGAGTGTGTGACTCCCTCTCTGGGAGGGCATCCAGGCTGTGCCAAGCTCAGATTTACACTTGGATGCAGGGGAGGGACAATGTGCATGCTGCTGTGTGACAGCCAGGCAAATATCTGACCTGTTCCAAGCGGGACTTCACCTGTTCTCCTGCAGGGACCAAGGCAAAGCTGGCTACTGAGGGGTCAGATAAGAGCCAGAGCCACCCCATCCCCAAATAACACACCAGCTCCCCAGGGCTGCTGCAGAACCATCCCTTCTCTGAGGCTGAGCAGCTCTGCAGGGCTCAGAGTGGCTTTTCCCGTGCCAAAGGTGTCTGTGGGCAGAGGAGGAGGCAGGTGCTGGGACGGGCCTCACCTGTCCAGGTGGAAGGCCGCGATCTCCGCGTTGTGCCGCTGGAAGTCAACGAAGTAGAAAAAGTCCTCGGGAGTCTCTTCCTCACGTTTCTGCCTGGGAGAGAGCAGGGGGTGAACCTCCCTGAGCCGCCAGGCAGCCTGGGCACGGAATGGTGGCACAAGGGCAGCGCACACAGGGACAGTGGGTGGGCTCAGGGACAGCCTTCCTGTGCACACACCTGTGCCAAGGCCACTGGGCAGGGCTGCAGGTGGCCAGGCCAGGGACCAAAGTGCTCAGTGCCAACCTGGAGCCATTGCCTGCTGTGCCAAGGAGCAGCACTTGCACCCTGTCTCGGTGCCAGGAGGGTGAGGGAGGCAGAAAGGCTGACTGTGGGTGTTAAATCTGTTTGTGCCACAGCTTAGACCCCTGAGGACAGCGTTTGAGGTGGGTATTTCTCATGGCCCCATGGGAGGCAGGGAAGGGCTCAGGTCTGGTGCTCTGGTATCCCTGAGGTGGGAACACCAGCTCACTTAATCCAATTTTCTGGCCGTCACACAGTGCCCCAGTATGTGCAGCATATGGATTTGATGCTCAGCCTCCCAAGCAGCTGCATGTGACAGGAAAGCCCACGGGCCCTCCTGGCTCAGCCGAGTGCATGGATGCTTTCCTTCCCCCTCAGGGCATGATGGACACTGGGCAAAGGTGGATGGAAACCAACAGGAGAGGAGCTGGCTGCCTTCTGGATGAGGAAACCGTGCTGCCCACTGCCCTGCCCAGGCACAGTCAGTAAAGTAAGGAGGAACAGACTTGAAGCATCTCAAGGGGCTGCAAATAAGTGCAGAAGCAATTTTAAACCCCTGCTTGGTAGCTGTTTCTTGGAAACACTCTGGGGAATCCAAGGAAAAAACAAGGTGTAACCCCAAGTCAGCAGAGTAAGAGGAGGAAATGAGCAGTCCCTAACGGCAAAGCTCTCAGGAGAACAAGTGTCCTGAGGTCCTTTGTAGTCTGGCGTCTATGAACGGAGAAATTTCCAACATCAACAGCAGTGTGGGCACACCACTGTTTATCCACGTGTGTTGCTGGGATGGTGTGAGCAGCCAAGAATAATTCAACCTGTTCAGCTGGGCAGGTAGCTGAGCACAGCAGGGGGAAGATGTGGCTGTGGTGTGGCTGCCTCTGCCAAGGATGCTCACAGCCCTGGCTCTGGGGGGTCCCAGGGGGCTCTGCAGGTGTCCTTACCTCATGGGCTTGAACATGGCTTTCCCAAAATCCTGGAACCTGAGGACCAGCTTCAGGTGCACACCGCTGGGCTTCACGACTTGGGGAGGAAACAGGACATTAATTTCCTGGAAACACCCCAGTTACACATTCCAGCACAACTCAGCTTTCCACCCCAGTAAGTGCATCTCATCACCCCTTCCAGCTGCTCCCTCCTGTTTCTTTCTAGTTATTTTCCCTCTCTCCTTCTGTCTCGTGCCATAGAGATTTCTTTCCACCCCTCTCCCAACAGTTGTTACATCCCCTTGGGGACCTTTTCCTGCCCCCACTCCAATCTAGTGGCGTACCAATGGCCTGGTACCCACATCAAACAGGTGACTCATGGCAGTGAGTCATGAATCAGGATCCCTGGAGTGCTCAGACAACATGCAGATGTGGCACCCATGGATATGAGTTAGTGGTGGGCTTGGCAGTGCTGGGGGAATGGTTGGACGAGGATTTCGGGGGCTTTTCCAACCCAAGGGATTCTCTGATCTATGGTCCCAGCCTCTGCCGGGGCGGTGGGGTTTAATGGGAGGGAGGGGGGCCTGGCATGGCCCGACTTTGCATTTCCGTGGTTAGGAGGGAGGGGTTGAGGAGGGGGGGCAGCCGAAGTGACGCTGTGCAGGGCTCAGCCCCAAGTGCCACACTCACTCTGGCTGCAGTCGCAGGCTCCCAGCAGCGCCTTCTCGTCCTGGCTGTAATCTGCAAGGGCAGGAGGAGCGGTGAGACCACACTCAGCTCTGTCTCTTCGCTGCAGCAACCCCTCCCAGGCTCCAAGGGAGCCCTGCCTTGTTTGCAGAAGCTGCTCACCAGCACTGATGGTGGGGAGCTCCCGCATGGCCCGGAGCAGCCTGTTGACAGCAGGGCTGGAGCGCGGGTACAGCCCATCCCTGCTGATGCCCAGGTGGAACTGGAGCCAGCTGGCATCCAGCCGGAGCGGCAGCGGCGCCGCCAGGGACGTCAGGTTGAGCTCCTCCCTGTACAGCTTGTGTCTCCTGGAAGAGAGCAATTGCAGGGTGAGGAGGATGAGCCAGGGGATGGGAAAACCTGACTGCTCCAAGCCTGTTGGGGAGTGGGAAATGTGCCAGAGCAGAGCTGGAGGGGCATGGAGTGGATGAGAACTCTGAGTGTCACCTGAGGGGAAACTGAGGCAGGGAAAAATGACTGAGATGGTCACAGGTCTCACGAGTTGTGCCACCTTCTGCCTCTGCACAGCCCTGGAAAGCAGAACACGAGGGACTCTCTTGTTTTCTCCTTGTCCCACCAGGACCTGGAGAGGTGTCAGGGCATGACTGGAGCTAAACCAGATCCCCGGAAACACAAAGAGCTGGTGTGTGATGGGGGCAGTGCTTCCCGGAGGAACTACAGGCTCCTGGCCACGCCTGGGGAGGGGACGTGATGTGACAGCAGGTAACTTGCGTCTTGACTGCTCAGTGAGGTGTCTGGGAAGCCCGGGAGGACAATAAGGTTTTGTCCAAGTGACCTTCCCCAAAGCATTGTCTTTATGGTCATTACATCTCTGACAGATTTTTTTCCTGAAGCTGAAGGTCCCAGGCAGGGGAAAAAGACCTGTTGCTATTTTAGAGCCACAAATTGCCTCCGTGACCAGATTCACAGCCCTTGGTGTGGCAGGCAGGGATGTGACATCGTCTGTCAGTGTCCTTCCCATCACCTCTTTAAAACAAGGTTCAAACCAGTCCTCCCTTGGCAGGTGGAGACAAAGGGGCCTCCCAAATTCAGTAATAACCCCAAACCACATTCACAATCAATTTTCCTCAGCCTGGAGACTTCCCCATTTGGGACCCACACTCTGGAACTGAAAGGCCACTTATTCCACTGGGCAGAGCATTAGTTTCTCATTAACCCCAGCCAGGCCATGTATGGAGTAGCCAGTCCTGACAAAGGGAAAACGAAGTTCAGTTTGCACTGAAAGTGCCAGGATACATCTGGGAAAGCTGGGGGCTGATAAGGAGTGGGACATTAACCAAGGCTGGGATGGAGTGGCAGGGCAGACCCCATCCAGACCTTGAGTGGAACACAATCTGGGAAACGCTGCAGCCAGCGGGTGCTGACCCTGCACTGAGGCATTTACTGGCCCAGGAGCTGGCCCTGGTGACTATTTTTTGTGGTTTTTTTAACTTGCTCAGCCCAGCAGTTGAGGTTTGGTTGGGTTTCTTTCCCATCATCCTTCTCCATCCCAGCAGCCTAAGCAGTGTGGTTACTCAGGTCTAACCACGAGCAAGGCATGAACCTTCCTGAAGGTGAGGGACAGGTTCCAGTAGTATCCTGGGAGACATCAAGGAACTGGAGAGGCAGGTTGTGTGTGCCGGTCACGGGCGCCTGTTCCCCCTCCCAGTTTGTTTGTCTTTCCATTGGATCCGGTCAGCCACAGCACGAAGTCCACGTGTGTGTGTTCAGAGGGAATGGTGCTGGAGCACTTCCCTCCCAGGCCAGCTCTTTGCAGAAGGCAGAAGTGCCTCTGGGCACAAGGATGTGGCCCTGGAATGCCCGTCAGCTCCAGCAGACACACTCTGACCCTTCCATCCTGCTGCCTTGCACGAGGTTTTGCGTGGGTAACTCTTGGAGGCACAACCTTAACCCCCGTCACAGCCAGGGACAATGAACCCCAGTGTGATGTGGAAGAATGACTCAGGATTTTTCCCTAGGGAAGCTGCCCAAATATTTTACCATATTTGCTCTCCTGCCTCCCATACACACAGGCTGTTCCCCCGGGGTGGCACTGAGCGAGGGAGGGATTACTGCTGGGGAAAAAAATGCACTGGTTATGCAAGGGGAGGCAGATCCCAGCCCCTTCCCAGCCTTTAAACCCAAAATACAGCTCCCTCTGCCTCCCTGTTTCCTTCAGGATTCCTGAAATATTTCCCTCTAAAAACAGATCTCTGCAAAAGGCATAATGATATAAAAACAGGGTTCCTTTTTACCCTGCTATAAATAGCCCCACGGTTGCCCTGGCTCTCAGCTCACTGCCGGGCTGGGGGGGGTGGTCACAGTGTGGGGTGACACTGGGCTCAGCCACCAGTGTCTTGAGTTTGGGGTTTGGAAGCTGCTCCTTCAAGGATAAAAATAAGCTCTGGAGTTTTTAAGGAGTATTTTTTTTTTGTTTCGAAGAGGTGTGGATGTAGGGGGTTTTTTTACTGTCTCCTTTCTGCATCCCCATCAGTCTCTCCAGCTGGTTCTGCATCCTGCAATCAGCCTCCTGGTCCTGACTGGAGTGTCAGGGAAGAGCACAGTGATGGGCAGCAGCCAGAGAGCCCCGTGGAGGCAGGACCTGTGCTGTCGTGCTCCTCTTGGATGTGGATATCCAAATGGAACGTGTCCTGGGGCCACTCCAGCAGCTGGCAGGGTCCCCATCCAGCTGATGTCCATCTGGCCACAAAAATGAAGACAGACACGCTGCACTGGAGGTTAAGCTACAGCTTTTTCCACTCAAGAGGAGCATCCTGCTGCTCCAAAAGCTGCTCTGCCAACAGTCAGATCTACGAGAGATGGAGAAACGTGCCGTCACACTGAGGAGAGGATGCGCATGGACACTCAGCTCTGACCCTCTCTTGTCTGACACTGGATACGGAGCCACTGTGGACTTTGCTTTTCAGCCCTCAATGACAGCAGCAGCTCTGCTAAACCCACGGATTGGGAGGAAAAGCCATGGATTCCATGAGGACAGTGCCCTTGGCTCTCAGCAGTTACAGGGATGGTTCTTTCCAAGATCACATCGAAGAGGACATGGGCTCTGTAGTGCTCCATGCCCCCAGCAAACTGACAGTCTTATGAAATGCACCAGCCCTGGAATGTGCCATCTGGTTACACATTCAATTTGCGGTGCCATCGTTGCTGGAGGTTGTTGCAGGAGAGGTTTTGTGCCACCTCAGGCCCAAATGTGCTCTGCAGAGGTTTTACCTGCTTATGAGTATCATATATTTAATTTCAAAGTGACTGAGGAATAATCAATACTCTGCCTTCGTTTTCCTTCCTGGAGGTGCCAAGTGATTTCAGTCAAGGACAAACGGCATCACAACCCACGGCCACCCCACAACCAAACCCTGGAACAGAGGGGAATGTGCAGCCACGGCTTTGTTGCAAACACCACATTTAAACCAAGAAGAAAATAAAATTGCAGAATGCAGAGACTTCTCAGTGAACTCCCACAGGCGAGGGGTGGACATAATGCCAGTGCAAGTGCTCAGCACGACATGCTCAGGGCTCCTGATGGTGCCATGAGCTGCTTTGGTTTAAATCCCCCCTTCCCACCAGGATCTTCCTTGGAAAACGTCCATCTTGGTCCCCAAATCCTGATGGCTTCAGGAGGCATTGCTCAGCTCTGAGAAGGTGCACCCAAGGTGGGTCTGTGGCACCGTGGCACAGCCAGGGATACCCAAACCCACCATCCACAGGATTCAAGTGATGTGATGAAGGATTCAACGTGTTCCAGACTGACTCCAGCAAGGGAAGAGGCTTGCAGGGATGTTCCTGGCTGAGCACACAGCATTGTTCCAGTCCTAGGTTTTGCTCAGGCCACAGAGATCATTTTTTGTTCCTTCCGTTACCACTTCCCATCATCTTCTCCTGCGAATTTCACATGCAACCAGCACTGGGTGAGTCCCACAGAAATAGGAATCAAAGCAGAGAAAGTGGGAGCGTGGGAATCCTGCCCACGGGGCTCAGCAAACATCAGACAGGTGGCAGGAGGAGAAGGGGCTGCTCTGATGCTGGAAACCAAACCTGGGCAGCGGGTGGTCCCCAGGAGACACTGCTGTCACCTTGCAGGTGTCCTGCCCCACAGGGAGGGCAGCGAGGCGAGGAGGTCCATGCTCTGTCACAGCCCGGTTTGTGTGTGAATGGAAAAGCTGTCGGGGTGCAGGGAGGAGCTGGGGGATGCTGGAGGGTGCTGGATGTTTCCAGTTTGGCCCCAGCCCTCTTGCATGGGGGTGTCACATCAAGGCCCAGTGGTCGGATCATGCACAGGGGGTTGATGGTTAGAGCTGGTGCTGAGGGTCACTGTCCCCACTTGAGGCAGTTTGTGACAGTCCCGGCCCAGGAGCAGGGGATGGGGGAGTTTTCCTGCAGCTGTTGCTGGGGCTGGATGAGGCAGCAGCAAGAGGACTCTGGGGCTCAGACAGGGGAGATGGGCAGGGGCACCTCAGGAAGGTGCCTCCCAGCACAGCCCCCTCTGCCCAGCCCTGCCTGTCCATGGGGGGCTGGTGGTTGGGGAGGGGGGTGATGGGGAAGGCAGTGGGGCAGGGAGCCAGGAAGAGGGGTCCAAACGAGGCTGGGGATGCCAGGGGGTACCCAGGGAGTGCATGTCCAGGCAGGGAATCATTAAGCAGGGGAGGGGTGCCCAGGAGAGTTGCTCAGAAACGGGGTGCCAGTAGGGTACCTATGCAGGGGTGCCCATACAGGCAGTGCCCGGCAAGTGCAAGTGCCCTCAGGACATGCCAGTGCAGGGGCACCTGTACAGGAGGTGTCTGGGGATTGAGTGCCCAGGGGGTACCTGTGCTTGGGGTGCTCATGCAGGGTGTGCCCAGGGGATGCCCGGGAAAGGGGTGCTCAGGAGATGCAAGGAATGTGCCTGGGAAGAGGGTGTCAATAAAATGCCCGTGAAGGAGATGCACTTCTGCCCAAGACAAGGGTGCCCAGGAGATGCCAGGGAAGTGTGTCCCCATGCAAAGCGTGCCCAAAAAGAGCGTGCCCAGGAGATGCCCGTGCAGGGATTGCTCAAGAAAGGGGTGCCCAGCAGATACCCGGGAAGTGGGTCCCCATGCAAGGGTTGCCCAGGAGATGCCAGAGAACAGGAAACTCGGGAAAAGGATAGCCAGGAAAAGGATGGTCAGGAGATGCCCATGAAGGTAGTGTCCGAGAAAGCAGTGCCCAGGGAAGGGATGCCCGGGAGATGGTCAGGAAGGGGGTGCTCAGGTAAGGGTGTGCCCAGGAGATGCCCCGGGAAAGAAAAGGTGCCCCAGGAGATGCCAGGGAAGGAAAATCCCCTCTTTCCAGGGGCGCCCAGCGGATGCCCGGCAAGCCGGTGCTCGGGGAAGGGGGTGCCCAGGAGACGCCCGCGCAGGGGATGCCCGGTGCGGGGGTGCCCGGTGCGGGGGTGCCGCGGCGGCGGGACGCACCTGTTCCAGCGAGCCGCCTTCCGCCGGTAGTAGCGCAGGGCTTCGCGGGCGCCCAGCAGCGGCTCGGCNGGGATCGGGGGTGGGGGGACAGTAGCTAGGGAGTTCTGCCCCCCCCACTCCCGGAGAGGGGTTGGGATGTAGGTCCTGCTCCCCGGCCGGGGATGCCCTGGAGGAGGCGCGGGGACCGATCCGAACCGGCCCGGGCTGTGCCGCTCGCCCCCCGCACCCGAAGCACCGCCCGGCCGCCCACCGCAGCCCCCCGGGAAGGTGGCGGCTCCCCCTCGCCTTGTCCGAGGACTGCGTCCTCTCTCCCGAAGGCGGAAAGCCCGCCCGTCGAAACCCTGGCAGGAGCTGGAGGGGGGCGGGTGTCGCTGCTGCGGGGTTGGGGTGCGGGATGGGGCGCTCGAACACCTCGGAGTGTCTGCGGGCTGAGCCCGGCGGGATTCTCTGTCCCCCCAGCCCCCATATAAGTTGAGGAAACTCCTCCCTGCAGTTTGCCGGGAGAGGCTGGGGATGTGCTTGGGCCGGGACCCGAGGAGCTCATCCCGGAGGCGATGGAGAGCCCGGCTGCCCGCGGGGTGGGGAACCCAGCGAGGGACAGGTTGGAGAGCACCAGGCCAAGGGAGGGGAAGGGAGGAGAAACTGGCTGTAAACAAGGGGAGCGTGACCAGACGAGCCTGGCTCCGGCGCTGAGCTGAAGGGAGAACAAAAAGTAAACTGCAGAAAGAGGGAAAAAATCCCGGATATTTTCAGCTGGCTGGAGCAGGGCTCGGTTCTGCCTGCAGCACTGCGAGGGAGGCTCTGGGGAGTGTGCTGGGGTCAAGGGATCCGCTGACCAAGCCTCTGTCCTGGAGCCTTAGACAGTCCTTTGGTCGAGAGGGGGGAGAGAAGAGGATCCTCTGGGCTGGGCTGTGACTGGAGAGACCTGGAGCACTTCTGTCCCCTTGGTCTCCTGATCTTTGGAAGAATTACGTTTAGAAATGCAATTTCAAAATTACTTCGTCTTCTGATACTTGAAGAGTTTGGGTTTCAGGTTTTGGAGGTTTGCTCTAAACTTCTTTTTTTCTATAATACCAAGTTTTAGGCTTTTTTCCACAGTGTGTCTGAAAAATCACAAGCACAAAGTGCAGCTGGTGAGGACCAGAGGGAGCAAATTAGGAGCAAACCCACACTATTTTTGTGTGCCCTTTGGGGACAAAATCCGTGTAATGATCGCACCAGGATCCCTTTATGCTCTAAACCAGGCATGAAGTATCAGGATGGAAAATTTTGGGGTCCTGATTGTGTAGGAGAAGCTCAGGGGGCACTGGGTGGGCAGGGGCTCTGCACAGAGGCGATGCATTGGAATCTGCAGGTAAGAAGCCTCAGAGCTGATCCTCCTGATCCTGAGGGAGAGAAGAAGCTTTCAGGATGTAAAATTGGATGTAAAGAGGGGAGAAAGGATCTCCAGCTCTCTGGTCAGGTTGCCTGGGAGAGAGAGAAGTGTGTTGTGCTGTGGCTGCACACTCTGCCCGGGAACACCGAGGTCCTCAGTCCCTCCCCGGGCCAGGTGACCTGGCAGCTTCCCCAAACCTGTGTCATCACAGGCCTGATACTGAGCAGCAGCCGAATAGGAGCCAAGAATAGGAGCCTGTTTTGGTTTGTTTGGTTTTTTTTATTTATTTTAAAAATATTAACCCACAGAAGTTCACAAACCTTGGAATTCAGCAAACCCAGGTGAATCACCGGGAGCAAACCCTGCTCCGTGGCTGAAGGGCACTCATCGACTCACTTCAAGCTCAAAGAGCAACTTTTGACAAACACTCCATCAAAAAACTGGCTAATACTTGCTTGGCTCCTAATCCTCCCTGAGCTGTTTCCCCCTGCTAATCTCTCCCAGGAACCATTAATAAATCTTCCCTGGTTTGCAACACTAATTCGGAACAAAAGCACCAGGAAACAGCAGCACTTTGGGCCCGTGTCTCTGTGTTATTTGTGTGCTCCACAGGAAGATCATTTCACTTTTAATGAGACTAATTAAAAAGAAACAAAAACTAATAAATCAATCCCATTAATCCATAATAAATCGAAGCGCTACAGTCCTTCCCAAAGGTTTGGTGGCTGCCAGCTCCCACCACACGGGATGCAAAATCACTGTTAGGATTTAGAACATCTCAGTGATGCTCCCTAATGCCAGCGCTGCCAGGGCTGCTCATCCATGGCTTGGAGTCCCTTGGGAGCAGGGGAGAGGTCCTGCTGGAGGTTGTCTCAATCCCAGAAACATCCCTCAGCATCTCTCTGGGTTCTCATTTCTTGGTTGCAGGCTCTGGCTGCCTGGTCTGTTCACAGCCGCTGTGGTCCCTGGGCTGCAGCTGAGCATCACTCCCCACTCCAGGGCTCATCCCAGCAGGCTGGAAAGGGTGGATGTGTTCCTAAAATTAACCTGGAAATACTGCTTTGATAGGCCACTGACAGCTACAGCGGAACCAAATTAGAGTTTGGAATTACCATGAGATAATTGGCCTCATTTACTATTTAAAGATGGGGGAAAAGAAAAAAAGAAAAAACCTCCCTCTTCCAGACAACTGCAGTGGAGAAATGTTCAGGCGTAGATGATGTCCCAAAACATATCATTAAAGCTTTAAATAAATGTGTGATGACATCTCATGTTAAGAAAGACTTCCTTTGTACTTCAGCTAGGAACCAGCAATCCTTTTCAAAGTCATTTTTTAATAAAAGATATTTTCTCTTGTTTTTCCAGACATGCAGCTTACAATATTTGGAGTTGTAAGTATGTCATTTGAATTCTTTCACACAGCGTGGATTTAAAAATCATCTTCCTTAGAGACGCCTCTGACTTGCCAAAAGGTAAATGCCTCTGTCTGCTGCTTTTTGTCTTTTTAACTTGAAATCCTGCAGAGCTGCCCTGGTCCCACCCTGCAGATTGTAATGTTTGGAAAAGGGAGGAGATGAGAACTCTCCCTTTCTCACTGTTGTTAATTACACGGATTGAACACCAAGGCAGCTGCACAACTTTGTAAAGAAAATAAAAATATGAGTCGAACGAGCCAAGTTCTGCGTTTTTTGCCTCCCAGTCAAGATGTGTCTGAGCACATCGTGGCACGAACATGCCAGAAGTACATCCCACAACTCCAGTCCTGTCCCTGGTCTGGCTGGTCCAGTCAGGACTCAGAGAACCATGTCCATCTTCTCCCAGTGGTGGTGATGATGGTGGTGGTGGTCATTGTGGTGGTGGTTTTTGTGGTCATTGGTCACTGCAACCCCCAAAGTGCATCTCTCACCCTTGTGCCAAGGCTGGAGTTTATTTCCCAGGGAAGGTGGTGCCTCTCACAGGGAGTTTGGTGGGGTTCCCTCTGCCTGACGCCCCCCCAGGACCCGGGGGTTTTCCATTTTGGGAGATCCCTCCTCAGGCTCTGCTGTGCTGGTTTGGTGGGAGAAGCACTCGCTGTTGCTCTGGGCTGTCTCACGCTCTGCCTTGGCTTGTAATTAAAAATGAAATATTTGGGCTGAGTGCTGAAATTAAGAACACATTTTTGATAGCTAACAATACAGAGGAAAGCCCTGGAGACCCTGACAGGGCAATTAGTGCCTCTCCACTTGCAATGAAGAGGAGTCTTTTGAGAGAGGAACCCTGTTCACTCCAGAGGATTTTTCGGTACAAAAATGCAATTATAGGGTATAAAAGAAAACATTTAGAAACATGCAAAGCAGGAATGAGTCTGGAGCCTCCTTTGCCACAGGACAGGGAAGGCAGAAGGTAAGAGATGCCCCAGGCATGACACCTCTCACACTTCCCCATCCAACCTGCGGGGCCCTGGCAGCAGCTCCCATCAGCTGGTGGTTTCATTTCCCTCCTCCCGTCCACCTCTCCTGGCTGCTGTTCCAGGCTCATCCCTTGGCCTCGGCGAGCTCCCAGCTGCTCAGGGCTCGGGAGGCCGGGCCGCTCCTATCCCACTTGGCAATCAGCTTTTGCACTTCTAAGCACAAACTGGAGGAATCCACCTTCAAGGGCCAAGCGAGCGCTTGTCGTGTGCCGAGGTTGTCTTGGGCCGTCCCCTCCAGCTCAGCTTTGCTTCCCCCTCCCTCCCTCCTCCCCTGAGCATCTCTGGAGCTGGTGGGTGTGCTTAGAACAAAGCCCTGGGGGGCTGTGGCAGCTTTCCACAGTCAATCCCAACACCACATTGTGTTGTCCCAGGATGGTGAGCAAATCATGAATCATTAACGTGTGGGGGCTGAGAAGGCTCCGCTGCGCTCCTCACGCTCCTATCTGGAATCCAAATGATGGGCACCAACCCTGGGAGCCTAAAAAAGGTTTGCAACAAGCAGAGCTCGTGGAGAAAGGTGGTGGTGACCTGCACTTGGGCAGGGCTGCCTGCACGTCCCCGCAGAGCGGGTGACACGGGACTGTTTGTCTTGGACATGCTGGGGTGGATTGGAAAACAGCACTGACCTCTTGAGCAACGCTGGGGGGGGTTGGCCGGCCGAGCAGTGGCTCAGCTTGTGTTGAGTTTATAAGATCTGATTTCCAAGATAGTAAAACCAAAACAATCCCCTCCAACGGCCGGACTTGCCCTTGCCAAGGAGGAAGAGAACAGCGCGTTGGCGTCGTTAAAGGTTAAATAACAGCAAATCGCATTTGTTGTCTGCAAACGACACCAGGCTGTGTGTGTGCATTATTTAACCGGTATTTAGTTTGTTGAATTAGTTTTATTGGTGGTTAACTGTGTAGTGGTCTCAGTGGAACATCTGGTCCATAATTTGGAAAGAATATCCTTCAACCCTTGCTGAGTGCAATTATTTTTTGGAGACAAGTGGAGGCTTTAGAGGCATTAAGAAGATAAAATGCAGATTGTTTGCAGAGGGTTTTTATTTTAATTTAATGGCTTTCAAAGAGAAGAACCTTTATTATTTTTTCTTTGGTCTATTGTTAGCAGACAGTGCAATGGAAACCAAGCAGAAGGGCTGAGAAGAGGCACAGATGTTCCCTTTGCCATTGGCTGGGCCAGGCATCCAAACCCAAGGCAGAGGGTTTCAAACTCCCTCTGAAGCTGCTGTAACATTTTCCAAGTCTTGCAAGAGCTCCTCTGCCCACCAGTTTCTCAGGAAAACCACCGAGAGCTGTTGCAAGACTCTATATAATGATTTAAAAGCGTGACAGTGGATGGGACAAGGATTTTTTACAAACCAGAGAAAATGAAGGGTTTTGTGCTTCCTTCCCTTGATGGGAAAATCACAGATGGATCCCAAACTTCCAACTCTCAGTCTAGAACCAGTTCATGCAGACCACAAAAGAAAATAGCCCATCTCCTGGTTTGGGGCTAGTTGTGATGGCAACTGAGACACCTTCATCTTGAAGAGTAAATACTCTCAAAAAAAGAGAGCGACATTTATTTATGGGTAGCTAATAAGCATCTCAGGAGTTAATTGTAGCACATTATGCCCCTCCATGGAGGAGGCTGGCTGACTCCTCTGTGTCTGCAAGAGCAGCAATTTCAATTATTGAGAGGAAACGACACAACCTCAGTTGCTGTTTGCTCTTACGATGGTGCATCTTGTCCCAGGGAAAACCACAGGCAGACAGGCCGGGAAATTATGACTGTTTTTTAGTAGCAAGATAAAATAGATCTGTTAAAGCAGGGAAGGATGGGTGATTGTAATTTATCCTGGGGACATGTTGTTATGGGCGGGATCATGGATTTGAGAAGGACCTTGGATGGTGTTGGAAGTGCCAAGGGGTCAGTCATGGGGTGGAGGGGGCACTTTGGCTTTGTGTGTTTTCAGGTTTCACTGCGGAGGGAGGGGGAGGAAAATGATGGATGAAAAAGCTCAAGAAGGAAAATAATAATAAATCGGTGTTTCGTTCCAGCACCTCTGTATACCTTGATTTTTTGGAAGTGCTCTCGTGTTTCAAAACTGCAAGGAGAAGGAAAGGAAAGGAGGTGAGTGTCTCAATCACAAACTTTTTTTTCCAGTGTTTGTTATACTGAGGAAAAGGAGAAAAGCCCTTTCATCCTCCATCAGCAATTGGAATCGTTAATTAAAAAGCACCAATAAATTGAGATGGTCAGAAGCAAAGTGCAGAGCAGCCAGATGATGTTTCCTGCCGGGTAAATTCTGTAGGTGTGTGAGTGGGCACAGTGTCAGCCAGTGGGGAAGATTCTTCCCTTCCCAGGCAGCTTTTGTGACACCACATCCCCGCTCAGCTTTTCCGGAGAGGGTTTTTTTTTGAGTGTTTCTATTTGTTTTTCCCCTTCCTGACATATTAATCTCTGCTGCTCACCGGGGTCATCTTAACCTTGCCTCTGTGTTTGGAAAGGGCTGTCGGCAATAACTCTGCTGGGGGAGCTCTTTGTGGCCACAATATTTGGTAATAAAAGTAATAATCTGGGAACACAGCGCTCAGGTAGGGAGCTGCACCGCAGAAATTAGTTAAATAATGCAGAATAAATAAAAAATTAAAATAAAAATAAATCAGAGCAAATGGAGGCGCTGGGAAGAAGCCTTTGTTGGGTTTCCAAATCAACATTTTCAGTATTTTTCGCTGCACAAAACAGGAACATTTATTCCATTCCAAAATGAGATCAGAGCAGCAGGTTTTCCCCTTGACCATGGTGTGGGTGCCCTGTTGGCTCTGATTCCCACACTCTGAAGGCTGTTAAAAACCCATTTGTGGCCAAACTGAGCCCTGGGCTTGGGTGGTGGCACCTTTTTGGTTCCTCAGACCTCTCTGTGCCCAGCCTGGCAGCTGGTGTTGCTGGCAGCACTTTGCCTCCAGCCCTTCGGAAAGACCTCTCACAGAACTATTTTCCAAAAAAATAGGAGCCAAAATATCTTAACTTTGTTCCCTGCAAGGGGACCTGGCGCATGAATTGATTAAATATTTACACAAGCTTTTAGAGTCAAATACTGCGCACGAACTAAATTTTATCCCAAGTCATTAAATCCGTGCTTTAAAGCCCATTTTTAACGTCCCCTAGTGGGGACATTGAAAGTGTATTTGATGGAGTTGAAATAGTTGCAGTTCTGTGCTGAGATCCCAAGTGATAGAAGGGGAACTCGGGTGCTGGAGGCACAGAAACAGGCACATCTCAAGCACAGAAAGGGTCAAAGTTAAAGGTTTAAGAAGCAAAGCAGCAGCTTTTTGAAAGGAATGAGGTGACCTCGACTCTAAACATAATAGTATTTTAAAAATTTTGGCTTTCCCACAAGCCAAGATCCAGCGTGATGGCTCACAGCCTTTTAAGATGTTTTAAACAAACAATATTATTCCCTAGGAAAAAAAATAACCCCATCCCCCTCTCTCCCAGGTGCCCTCTGCGAATTGAATCCACCGTCCTGAAAACCCAGAGCTGATGCCAAGCATTTTAATCTTCCCCAAAGCAAACAGTGAGCACCAATTTACATAAAAATCGACTTGTAAAATCATCTCAATGTTAACACTGTGACACTGTAAGTACATTGGGAGACTTTGGGGCCGCTCAAAGCTTTTTAAATGGCTGCTGCTGCTACAACAGATGCCAGTCGTGTTTCTTGTCAGCTGTTTGTTGGAAATTATGCGGCTGTAAAAAAGCTCTGCTTTGGGAAAAAGCCCAAAGGAAAATGGAATGAAAAGAAGGAGCAGATTCTCCGAG
The DNA here is from genome assembly GCA_013390025.1 of Pitta sordida. NCBI lineage: Eukaryota > Metazoa > Chordata > Aves > Passeriformes > Pittidae > Pitta > Pitta sordida. Next base: position 546,448 of record WEKX01014570.1, on the reverse strand, counting down.
TATCACTGAGTCTGGAGGGCTTTTGGAAGTCTCCCTGGCAGGATGATTTCAGCAGGGTGGGAGGTTTTGGAGCCTGGAGGATGCTCGCTGTGGTTGCTGTGGCATCCCAGGGGTGAGCACGTGGTCCCAGGTGGGTGATGTTCGCTGGCACTGAGGGTCCCCAGTGTTTGCTCAATGACTTTTCTTCTTGCTATTCCCCCTCAGCTCATTTTTCCAATATTGCCTGAGTAAGTCCCGGGAAGGAAAAGGAAAGTAAAATTTGTCTGTGAGGACAGGGAGTGAATTAAAGAGGGAGAGGAGCCCTGGCAGCAGGAATGGCTGGAGCTCAGCTGGCCCTGGCCTGTGGGGTGTCATTCATTGCAAACAGCCCTAAATTATCAAATCTTCAACCCTCTTCAGTTATTGGATGAAACATTTTGGCTTGTGGTGAAGAGAAGCCTGTAGGAGATGCTTTAATGGCTGCTTCTGATCTTGAAACCAAACAGTCCCCGAATTGCTGCCCACGCTGAGAGAAACATCCCTGGCATTTACTGCGTAAGGATGTACTGAAGTATATCCAAGCACAGAGTCTGCATTTTCAGACCTTTGGAGATTACTTTTATCTTCTTTCCTCTATTAAATATAGCTCAGCTCTGCTGCCTTTCCCACAAATAAAATCTGCTGTCTGTTACTTCCAGGAATCATCATTTTTGAAGTGCTGTTGAGCGGCGTCTTTGCCCGTGTTTGTGCTCGATGGGATCACTGTTGTGTAATCCACAGTGTTCCCTCCGCACTGTGATTATTTTTTTGGCTGCTTTATATAGGGAGAAACCTTCACTGCTTCACCACTTTGGGTGGCTCTTAAGTCTCATCGTGTTGTGGATTTTTGGGAGAAGGGAAGGTTTTGTGAAGACCTACAAGGAATGTTCATCAGGAGCTGTAGTGATAGGAACGGGTTCAAACTGGAAGAGAGCAGGTGTAGATGAGATATTAGGAAGAAATTCTTTCCTGTGAGGGTGGGGAGGCCCTGGCCCAGAGAAGCCGTGGCTGCCCCATCCCTGGAAGTGTTCCAGGCCAGGTTGGATGGGTCTCGGTGCAACCTGAGATGATGGAAAGTGTCCCTGCCCAGGGCAGGGGGTGGAATGAGATGGTCTTTCCAGTCCTTCCAACCCAAACCATTCCATGATTCCATGATTTTCTTGTCTGGCACTGTGGGGTTTTGCTGGAACATGGAATGAACCAGGTCAGGGAGAGGGAGAAGGTCTCACCTGGTGGTTTTTCAGGCGCTGTTTGATGTTTTGCATGATTCCCTCTGAAGAGCTGGCTGGAGGATGCTGATGGTGTTGGTGGTCCCTGGTGTCAGCAGAGGAGGGGCAGGGTAAGGGGAGCAGCTCCTCATCTCTGCTGGAGGGAGGATGCTCTGCTCATCTCCTCCTGAGGAGAACCACCGAGGAGAGGAGGAATCACACACACCCAGTGCCAAATGGCATATGACTCAAGTGAAGGCAGATCACACCTCTTTATTACACAGATTTATCTCGCTCTGTCGGGGCCTGACAACCACCAGCAGATGCTCATCTTCTCAGTTGCTTTATTGGATTCTGGGACATCCTCGTAATTGCTGTAAGTGGGAGATGATTCCCCAGCATCTGGCATGTGTTAACACCGATCCAGAGCGCATATCAATCCACTTAAGGGAAGTGTGTACGTGCTCACTGTGCAGGCAGAGGCAGCCTGGAAATTCTGAACCATCATTTGATCCTATTTTATTTCCTTTGAATTGCTGCTGAATGACTGAGTCTGTGTCACCAGACCTGCTGCATGTTGAACATTTGAAGGTGGGGAGGCATTGCCCAGATTTCATCCCGGTTTCTGCTAATGGGTAGGAAAATGTTGCCCAGTTTCCCCCAGCCTTGTCCCCAGGTTGTATTTCAGGAGCTACTGGGATAGTGTCTCAGCACAAGTCCCCTTCAGCTCATGGAAGTGCATTTAGCAGTTAAGGCCCAACAGAAATCTTCCAATAAATTAAAATTAGTTCTGTTTTAATATTTGCTTTAGGCTCCAAAGGTCTCCTGCTCCCTTTGAGGCTGGTGGCAGATGTCAGTGAGCACAGCTGTGCTGCTCTATGGGGGCAGAGGAGCCTCAGCAGGTGGGTTTCCCTGCTCAGCTCAGAGCGAGGAAAAGGGAGGAATAAAACTGGCCAAAACCAGGTATTTCAAGAATTGCTCCAAAGCTGCTGTTTTCTTTCCATGTTGGAGCAAAACCCACGGGGTTTACGCAGTACGTATTTTAAATTTTTCTTCCGTTCTTTTGAAGAGCCTGGCAGGGTTTGGTCAAACAGGAATTCACGTTGGTGTGTTCAGTTACATTGGCAAGCTCCCATTTTCCGGGAAGAGCTTTGGAGGTTTAAGAGGGGCACAATGATGTGAAATGTTCTGTTTCAACGAGGGAGTGAAATATTTCCCCGCCTCACTCCTGCTTGAGGAATGCTGTAGCACATGAGGGCAGGGCAGATTCTCCAGGCCTCCAGGGCTGGGCACTGTCTAGACTTCATAATGCAGCAGCGCCTTGAACTCCTGCCACGGCCTCTTAGTGCTTCCTATAAATGGAAGCAGAGGAGCTTCCCCCTGCCAAAGCCTCAGTCATGTTAATGAGACCCCAGTTCCTGTCGAATTTGGCAACTTATCCCTCTAAACCGGTGAACTTGCAGCAGGTGGTAGCAAAGCTCATTTCCTAAAACCGCATCCCTCTGGAAGCAGAAAGTCCCACCTGACTTCCAGTGCCAGGGCGGCCACATCTCCCTCCAGGCTGATGGAGGTGCCAGGGGTGGGGATGGATGTTCCTGCACAGGAAACCTGGACACCACCCACTCCCCAGAGAGGAAATTTGGGTCAGCACATCGCTCTTGCTGAGACATCTCAGAAAGGTGACACTCGCTGCCCAAAGCCCGTCCTGTTGGACGTGGCACTGGGTCCTTGAGGCTGCAGAAATTTCTCTGCGTGCAGCAATGGAGGCAGCTCAGATCTTTGGTCATTTTGGTGCATGTTCCTGCACTCCCTCAAAAGACAGAACCCACCTGTGCAAAGCTCTTGGCTGTAATTTAACAGGCAGAGGTGGAATCAGTGAAATGCTGCCTAGATCCCGGGGGGACGTCCATCCCTAATGTGAATTTGAGCTTTGGATTAACAAGCTTTTCAGAGCTGCTGAAGCTTCTGTGGTCCATAAGAATGTGCTAGTCCATCCTGTTCTGTGTCAGGTCTGTCATCCCAGGGATGATGGAGGAGGTGCCCAGACTGAGCAGGAGGATGGTCAGAGAGGGCCTTGCATCTCTGATGAGCACTCACTTCTTAATTTACATGCAGGGAAATGGGCCCAGAGACCTTGTGCTAAACTCCGTAACAAATGCTGAGAAAACCTGCAAATTCCCGCTCCCATTTCCTGCTCTAAATCCTGCACAACAGCCCCTGATATCCAGGGCTGGGAGCCAAAGCCTCTCAAGTCAATGGAAAGATTCCCCTTGACTTTAATGGTCTTTGCATGAGTGCCTAATTCCTTCCCGTTCACAGGCTCTCTTGGACTTGGTTATGGAAACAACTGCAGTGCTGCAGTGAACTGTAAACCCTTCAAAGCAGCTTTCCCTGTCCTCCCAGACAGTTGGAATGGGTTTTGTTTGACAAAACGCCTGATATATGTTCTCCCAGCCAGCGCCGTGGCCACAGTGTGAATGAGTATTTTAACGAATACGTTCATGCAGACAGGGTTTGTGGTCAGCCCGCTGGGGTTGGAGCCAGGCTCTTCCCAGCAGGATGGGAAAGGCAGGGAGCCTTGGCCATGCAAGGAGAGGCTGAACTTCCGTGGCTTTGATGAGCCAGCAGCTCCCAGAGTTGTGGTCCTGGGTCTTGCAGCTTCTAGGAACTGCTTCACTTCCCTCCCTGCAAGGACCGTGGCAGTGGTAGAGAGCAGATCCTGCCCAAATTTGTCTTTAGCCCAGACTGTGCCACTATTGGCCACCTTTGTGCCTCACTCCACACAACTCTGGCAAAACACTTAAATGTTTAAGGATATGGATGTGTTTCACTGACTTCCTCAAGGATTTGGCTGTGGAGGGATCGTGGTACATCTGGCTGGGTGATGCCAGCAAGGGGCACAAGGGTTTTCCATCCAACACCTGGAACAACCAACTGGAGCCTCCAAGTGGGAGATCTGTCTGCTCCAGTCTCATCATACAAAGAGCAAGAGCAGCAAAGAGATTTTTGAGTCTTTATCAAGCCCAGAGACACCAGATCTGACAGTGACTTTCACGGGGGATCTACTGGAGTGTTTGAGAAGAGCAGGAAATGTTTTCCAGTGGGGAAGGTTGCTCAGATGGCTCTCGAGGGAGAAGATGCTGGTGGTCATTGCTCTTTCTTTATTTTTTATGCCATAACAACTTTCTAGATCTAAGTAAGGATTTCAGTTGTTATACTTTGCTGTTCAAACACCAGATGAGTTTTGCTGTTGGTTTCCACCCCCCCAAAGACAACCGGGTGTCTACACCCCCCACCTGCCCATCCCTCTCATTACGTGCAGCCTGAGGACGAACGTGATCCCAGAGTGGCCTCAATGTCTTGGGCACAAATCCCCACTTCTGAAGCCATGTTCTGCAAGAGAAACCTCCACCTCACTTTCGCAGCTGTGCATTCCTGAGATGAAAAGGGCAGCTCAGGCCTGGGATGTTTCGTAGCAGAAAATCAGACCTGGGCAATCTATGGAAAAGTCTGGCAGCTGCAGGAGNTTCGTAGCAGAAAATCAGACCTGGGCAAATCAGACCTGGGCAATCTGTGGAAAAGTCTGGCAGCTGCAGGATCTGTCTGGGGGCTGGAAAAATCTGTAGTGAGCTCCATGAGGGTCCCTTGCTGGCACCTTAATCTGGGGAGCTCCCCCCTTTGGGTTCCTGAGTGCTTGCCCATGGATCTCACTAGAAATGTGGCTGTATGAAGACTCCCAGTTCAGGGACGGAGGAATTACAGAGAGCTGGCCTGGCTTTCTCAGAAGGATTATTTGCTTTTTAAAGTCCTTGTCTGCAGCCCAGGCTGATCATTGTGTTGCAGAGGAAAATCGGCAGCATCCTGAGACATGGATGAAGTAATGAGTTCATCTCTCTGCAGTCTAGCCAGGTACGCGGTTTTTTTTCCTCCCAGAACTTAATTAAAATGCATACATCTTTCCTCACATTTTTATGGAGCTCAGTGGCAAATAACGGTCACCCTCTAATTACACCAACATTAACTTGTTTTTGTGGCTGGAAAGGACAGCTCCAAGGGCAGTATCCTTCCTTCCTCTGCCTTTGGTTACTCTGGGATGTGCTGTCTCCAGCAGGCAGCCAGAAACACGGGGTTTATATCTGGGCCAGCACTCCCATGGGCTGGACTCTGCTGAGGAGAGGAGGATCCTGGTCCAGTGGAAAACACATAATCTGGGAGAGCTGATAAATCCTTACCTGGCTCATGCTCCTCCTGTTTTGCTGGGATTGGCCCTGGTTCCATGGACTTCATCCTGTCTGGGGACCGGAGCCCACAGTTTGCTGCCTGCTCAGAGCCCTCTCCTGCCTGGACCCCTCCTGGTGTCCCCTGTGGTAACTGGAGAAAGGAGAAATAAAAATCCAAACATGGCATAATGAGTTTAGTTACTTTACCCAGCTGCAAAACTGGGCAAAATGAAACAGGGGCCCCCTTGGTGCAGGAGAATCATCTGTCTGACAAAGGAAACCACCAGCTCCATTGTGGGAAGGGTGTAAAGCTGTTGATGGAAACAAGCATTCCACAGTCCTATGGCCTTCCACTCCTCTGTGATTTTGGTCACTCCAGACTGTGATCAGCACAGCCAGACCAGTCCTTGTCCCAGCCCAGTTGGCCACTGGCACCAGTAGTTGCTGGTGGGCACGTCTGGCTGAGCTGACTCGTGGCAGGTTTCACAGGGAGCTGATACAGCCCCAGAAATGTCTTTGTGCTCCTTTATAATATCCATCCAGCCTGGCTGCATCCTGCAGGGTATTGCTTATGAAACGGCTGGTTTTACAGTGGCATTTTAAAAATTCAGCTCTTTTTTATTATGGAATTGGTTTCTTGTAGCATGAATATTGCAGTGCCTTGTTCTGCTTGAAGTGATGCTGCTCAGAAATGCCAAAGCTCAGGAATGGTTTGTTCCATTTGCTCGTCTAAACCCGACCAGTCCCCTGTAATCAAAATCAAACCTGAAAACACTAAAACTGCTCGGGTTACACTTCATGCATGGGAAATGAACACATTTGGGATGTGTTGCACTAGGAGAGAAGGTTATGGGCCGTGAGAGAAGGTTATGCACTGTGGGAGAACATGCAAGTCCGACACGACTCCACCAGTGGGAGGTTTGGGTCTTGCCCAAGGCGAGGAGGATGGAAGGTGGCACGTGGCTCTGCTGGGGTGCTCTGTGGCCCTGAGCATCTGCAAGGAGAAGGAACAGGCACCATCCTTCACATCCACCCTCCAGTTTGGGGCATGCCTGGAAAAGGCAGCGGTCGGTGCTGTCGGGATCACAAACGGCATCCGGATGACAAATGGTTCATCCCCAGGGTTTTCCTTTGGGGCTCGGAAAGTTTCGTCTGGAGTGATGGGGACAACAGAAGAGGTGCCTGCAGGATGAGAGGGTTCAGAGAGCTTAGCTGGCTGCCAATTCCAGGAGGAGTTAATCAGCTGGAAGCCGTGAGGGCTGCGGGGCTCGGTGATGAGCGGGAGCAGACGGAGAGGGAAGGCCGGGCAGCCAAAGGAGCAGCGGTGATAGCACAGAAATCCTTCTGGCAATGTGATTTATTAAGCTGTGATGGTGCCTCTCACAGCCAGTGGCAGATGCCTCATCGTGCGTGACATTTAACGCAGGGTGAGGGAGGTTTCACTGCAGGAAACCATTCTCTGTGTGCCAGGGGGGCACTGGGAGGGCCGGGCAGCCCTGGTTTGTGACTGCCACGCTCACAGCCGGAAAGGGAATTGTCTAAATCAGACTTTTATTAGGTGTCTAATTGACACATCATCCCTGCCCCCCCCCCCACCTCCCTCTGTGCACAAACATTTGCTCTGCCCTGAAATGTGAGATGAGCAAGGCTGGCGAGAAATGTTTTCTCAATATAGCTGGGGAGGGAGAGGACTGAGCGGGGCGAGGAAGGAACAAATTCGTGCTGTTTTTTAAACCAAGATCGTAAAAGAGTGTAAAAACCCCCGTATGAAAAAATAACAACAACAGAAAGAGGTTGTGGTTTCTCAAGCCTGTTTGCATTTCTGGAAGTCGATGACGCCCTGGATTACTGTTGTTGTTTTTAGACCTCTTTCAATTTTTTTTTTTAGGGTAGTTTGTCTGTAGTCTGGGTATGTGTGGGTAGAGAACTGGGAAATATGCAGAGGGAAAGAAAAAAAGCTAAAAATGGGCAGGAACAGGCTGACAGCATATGCTTCCCACCCCCCATATTAAAAAAAAAAATTAAAAAGAGCTTGAAGTTGTTAAAGATTTGGGTTTGTAGGGGTGGAACCCAAGCAAAGGGAGTCAATCCTGAAGACCTTTTATGCTTTGTTAAGCACCGTGGCCCATGGACTGCAGGACAGCCATGTCTCAGTTTGCAAAATAATAATTCAAACTTCTCATTTCCATCCCTTGGAAGCTGCCTGGCTCTGCAGAGAGGAGAAGGGAAGCAGCCAAGCCATCCCAGAGCTGGATGGTGCGATGGTCTCGTAGGGCTTGTACTGGTGCCACCAGGAAATTGGTTTCTTTTCGCCGTCCAGTGTGGTGTCACATCTCATCTTGGCATTTCTGCTTAGAAAACAGTCTTATTCTTTAGAAATAGTTCTCTTTTCTCCGTGTTACTCCTGCTAATGCTGAGATGAGCCCTGTCAGTCTCCACAGGATGATGCTGCTGCTGCTGGGCAGGAGCTCCAAAAAATGAAGGATTTTCTCAGTTGGTTCCCAAATGCGAAGGAGGGAAGTTGGGGATCACAGGGCCAAAGTCCTCCCCGATTTGTGTGTATGAGTAACAGCCAGAGCCTGTTCTGGCTGTTCTGCTGCTTTCCTGATGGTTGCTCCAGGTTTTCATTGCTTGCCCTGAAACAAGGGTCTGGTCTGTGGTTTGAACATCTAGAGGGAAATTAGAGTTAAAAGGCTGTTGTTGCCTCATTGTGTGAAGGTGAAACAGCCTTTGCCACTGTGCCAGGGTGTGTGATGGCTCCTGGGAGCACCAATGGCTCCGTGCTGGCTGGGCTTTGGGTCGGGCACTGGTGCCTGTGCCCTGCCCAGAGGTGGCAGCTGGAAGAGATGTGGGGGCTGTCGTTGCCAGGTGAAAAACACCCATTACATTTCCAATCCAAGCTCCTCTCCACCCTGAAGCTCTGTAGACATGCCAAGATCACTTTTAAAAAGTATTTTTGCCCTGTTACCAAAGCAGAGCCTGGTGTTCCCAGCCAGGGTATCCAACTGCTCCGTTTTTGCCCACTGCTCCTTTCCAAAAAAATAAGATTTTATTTGAAAAGTTCAGATTAACTCTCTTCCTTTCTTTTTCTCAGCTAGAAGCTTCCTTTTAAAACATTAATATCCACATTATTTTTTCCCTCAGCAGGTTAATTAATACTTGATTCATCACCTTGAAAGCTAATGGGTATTTATCCAGATCATGAAGGAAATGACTGCCTGCTATAAATAACTGTGTTTACTGACAACCTATCTTTATTTATCTTCTTTTTTCTTCAGGAAACAAACTCTGCTTGGCTCTAGAGGAGTTAATTCCAGCCTTTTCCCAGGGTTGGTTTTGCAGTGGCCTGAATCAGTGTTTTCCTGCTTGAGCTTTACTTTGTAAATCTTTTTATGGGGGGAAACCTCAGCTTTTGTGGAGAGAGACCCAGACAGCTCAGCAGAATCACTCCAGCCTGGGTCAGCAAAGGCCACTGGAGACTGTGGGTGTTTTCGTGGGCTGGGAGGGCTCTGGCTCTCTCTGAAATATTTAGTTTTGGTTATTGGAGAGCCTTTTCCAAGCTCTCATCTGCTTCAAATAAATGGTGTTTAGTGTCTTTGTCTCCAGCTCCTCAGCTATTGTCATTGATGACCTTAATTAGGAGCATATTAAGAATCATATCTAGCTTGTCACTCACACATGCACGATTGAAAAGCCATTATTTACTTTAGTTATTAACTCACATGTTCCTCCTGGGTGCTGCTCTGGAAAGTCCTTGTTATCCCTGTGGACTCCAAGGGCAGGAATAACTGGGTGGGTGTTGGGAAGCTGGGCTGGCACAGAGAGGGCAGGAGAGGTGCAGTGGATGTTGGATGCCAACCAAAGCGTGGCCCTTTCCCAGCTCTCTGCTGGGTTTGCACCATCTCTGCCGTAGGTCTGATGCTGCTCAGGGGTGGCCAAGAGTTCTGTGTGCCGTAAAATATCTCTGACACGGTTTGCAGGCTCCTGCCCTCGCTGCAGTGAGACCCTGGCACAGCCTGGCCCGGGGTCTGCAGGATGGGCTCTCGTCCCTTCAGCAGTGCCACTTGTTTTTGCTGCAGGATAACAGGAGCCCAATGTGGCTCAGCCTTTGGTTTGCACCATTTGTGAGGCTGCCTCCAGGAAACCCCAGCCTCTGGAGTCACCCAGGTGTGTGACAGTCTCAGCTTTTGTACATTTTCCTGTCCCTCATGAAAGCGGGAGCTGGGAGTGTCAAGCACAAAAGGAGCAGCCAGACAGTTTTTATGATTGTTTTAAAAATCCATGCTGCTCTAGATGATGAACTTACATCTTTTTTTTTTTTTTCCCCCTTCAGGGACATTGGCTCATCAATTTTTAATTCCCGAGCTTGGCAGCAGTGGTTGAATTAGAAACAGAAAAACTGATTTTAATGAGCGCAAGATTAATGCAGATGAACTTGGCTGGAGCTGTGATCCAGCTGAGGGGAGATGATGGTCTCATTTCACCTACCAGCTCCCTCCTTGGTGGGCTCTTATGTCCCCAGCATTACTGGAGCAGAGCATATCCCCATCACAGACCTTCACCTGCTGCAGAGATGCTCCTTAACCAGCCTGAGGCACACGGGATACTTTGCACATCAACCCACATCAGCTGCTCTGGACCCTCCGCAGTCCTGCAGGGTGGTGAGGAAGGAGGAGGCTGAGGATGGACGAGGAAAAACCTCCCTTGGCTCTGGTGTCCACGGGGTGGGAAGGAGAAGACTTTTGGCTGTTACATGAGGCCGCCACAGCTCCAGGAAAGGTTGTGATCTACACCTGTTGCCCAGCTCTTGGCGAAGAGCTGTTGGGTTATTGATCAGCAGCAACTGCTAGAAGGGAGCTCAGAACATCTGGCAGAGCTCTCCCACCGCCCCACGTAACCCCTGAGCTCAAGGACTCGCTTTCCCAGGCACCTGAAATTCCATATTTGCATAGTGAATGGTTTTATTACCAAGGAAAGAAGGGGGAGGTTGAGCTGAACTAATTTTATTTGATTCTGTGGGCTACTGTGTTATTTTTTTATGTGTTTTAATCAGGTGGTGCTTGCAGAGATCACAGGCTTAGCCTGCTTGGGCTGTCCTAATGTGGAATCTCCCAGCAAAACACCAGGGAGTTTTGGAGGGACAGGCTGGAGCAGCAGCTGGTGAGTTCAACCAGTGACTTGCGTCCAGCTTTACAGGAACCTCCTGCCTGACCCAAGGCATCCTGACCAAGGATAATCCACAGTATCGTGTTCTGCTTCCGTATCCCACCCTCGCAGTGGAAGGAGGAGCCGTGCAAGATGGATTAGTAGTTCCCAACCCAAGGTCATGCCAGCACGAGCTTTGCATCCCCTGGGGATTAAAACATGGGACAGAGCAGCGGGAACATGGAGGCAGATGGAGAGACTGTTACTATGAGTGTGTTTTGCAGATTTCTGGGATCTACAAGGGCTATCTGTGAGGGCAAGAGGCTGCCTGGGATAAAAGGCATCTTGTGCCCCAGCTGGGTTTGTACCACCTCCAGCTCTGCAGTAGCAGCAGCACCAGGATGGGGAACCTCCATCCCAGAGCCCAGTGGTTCCATCTGGGGCTTTTGGAGCCCTAATTCCCAAATACCAACTTCCCTTCTGTGGTCACAGCTCCTGCCACTGGGTCAAGAGATCCAGAGACATCCAGTGCTGGGGGCAGCACTCACCACAAGGCTTTCACCCTTGTCTACCCCAAAAATCCTTGGGCAGGGCTTGGCCAGGCTGTCCCGTGGCAGCTCCAGGGATGCATGACATGGGCCATTCAGGAGTCTGGAATCATCAAAGCCTCTCACACCCCAATGCCAGAGGTTTTTTCCCCACTCACCTCAGTCTCAGCCTCTCCAGGGCTGGTGCTGTGCTGCTGATCTGGCTGGGTAGAGATGTCGAGGCAAGGAATTCACATTTTCAGCTTGTTAACAGCCGTTGTTACCCTCACATCTGTCAGCTCAGGAGAGAGCCACTGCTCCAGCTCTGTGTCGCCAGGGAGAGCTTAAATATTGTCATTAAAAATTTCCAGTCTTGCATCATCTCCTCTGGCCCGCAGGAAGAAACCCTGGCAATTAGATTCCCTGTGCACTGGCAGCAGGGCAGAAGTTCCTCTCTCTTCTTTTTTTCTCCTTTTCTGTGATGAAGATATTCAGTGATTTTTAGAGCAGCGGGGGGGGGAAAAAAAGGCGTCTGTTTGATTTTCCTCATTATGTTAAGCCTGGTTTTACTTTCTGATTGCCAAAGCATGATAAACGGAACAGAGATTACCTAGAGATTTTCAAAGATTTGCTTTCAATTTGATTTTTTTTCCTGAGCCTCATTAAGCCTGCAGGCTTTATCTACACTTTGTTCTTACAGTGGAGTAACATGACCATGTATTAATAGCCATATTTTTTTATCATTTGACATTAAAACCAGATGGAGGTTTCTCATGGTTTGCTTTCAAATCCTATTTTAAAAAATATTGATCATGTGTGTGTTGTTTTCCTTTCCCTCTGACCCTGCTGGATCTGTAAAGGACATTTCACTGGGGAAATGCTTTCAGCCCTGGATCTCTGGGCATTACTGGGTGCAGTTTTGCGGATTAAGGGACATATTTTGGAAGGTATAATGTACAGATGAAAGAGAAATGTGGCTTCCAACAGAGAGGCAGACAAGAAAAACAAGGTTTAAAAGCAGGAGCTCTACAATTAGGGGGTACAAAGGAGCTTAGGCAGGATAAGATAACCCGAGATGTGCCCAGGTGCACCTTTAGGGAGAAAAATGCCACTGGAAGAGCTTGTCCTCCAAGACTTTAGGAAGAGTGGGCAAAAACCATCTCATGGCTGAGAACAAGCCCAGCCTGGGTGCTGCTCTGTAGGAGGGTGGAAGGGACCAGGAATGAGGAGAACACAGGACACACGACAAACACAGGACACACACAAACCCACCCTGGCACAGCTGATGGTGGTACCTGTGCCAGAGCCAGGAGAACTCACCCTCCTCCAGGGTGTTGCAGGTGTGCATCTTCCTCTTTCTGTGCCCTCCCAGGAGCCCACAGAGGTCTGGGGATAATTTGGAGATGAGATGAAAAAGTCTCCTTGTAGCTGGTGTGGGAAGCAGCTTCCCCAGGTGCATTGGGACAGCACAGGAGCTGCCTGTGTCCTTGGGGAAGGGCTGAAGGCCCAAGGCAAGTTGGTCTGTTGATACCCTGACTTGTTCTAGGAATGGGAGACACGGGGGCAGAGAGTGGGGGGAGGACAGACCACCCTCAGGGCACCACTACACCAACCCCAGTGCAGCCCTTCATGCCAAGATCAACCCAGACCCATCTCCAAGGTGCTTCTCCTGATGTTTTCCTCCAGGAGCTCTGCTTGAGCTGGAAAGCAGCTCTTTTGGAAAGGTTTTCTGTGCTCATTGAGCACTAATAATAATGAATTGCCCTTCTATTTATAAATGAGAACAGCATCGAGGAGGAAAGCTCACGTGCCACCACGGCCCTGGTGCTCCCACCCCGCCCCAGAGCCCCATCCTGCAAAGGGCTTTCCCAGGGCTCTTCCCTTTGGAGACACACACGTGGGTTTTTTCCACTTGTTTATAAGGGACTGTTTTCTTTTTAAAAAGCAGGGACTGTTTTTGTAGCAGCTCCTACCCGTAAACCAAACATTTCCCAAGCACGCCGTGTTTCAGATGATGTTACGGTTGCTGGAAGGCCAGTGGGAATATCTGAAAGGCATTTCTTGGTGGAGCCTGGGGATTTTGTGCTGCCTGTCTCCAGAGGTGAGTCCGATGGGTCCTTTTGGCCAAGGCAGCTGGATGTGGCTGGTGTTGGGGCTCAGCTGGAGAAGGATCCGTGTTTATATTCTGGTGCTGTAGCCCAAGGCCCACTGTCACCATCCTGCAGCATCCCCTCAGCTCAGGCTGGGGCAGGATGACGCTGCCTTTGCTGGTTCCAGTCTGACAGGGACTGGACATGTCCTGCTGGATCTGGTTCCACCACGTCGTTGCCTCTTCTCCCCTTCCCAAAAGCACCGGGCTCTGTACCTGCACTTCTGAGAGAGGCTGGAGAGAGTTTTCCCTCTGAAACATCCTCTCACTATCTCTGCTAGATACGGGATGCCAGATTTGATGAAAATGCTCTGATCTGTCCTGACAAATCCTCTGTTCCTAAGTAGATAATAACCAGAAAAATCTTCCTGAATAAATCCCGGTTTCGGATCTGTGCCCACGCTTTTTGTACCAATTAACTGCTCCCTCTTGCCCTGAACTGGGAGCATCCTCAGCACCTCTAAGGGGAAAGGAGGCACAGATTTATGGCTGCTGAAGGCAGTGTGGGACTCAGTGGAGCATTAAGACTGTAAAAAATGAGAGTGTGATTTGGCAGCTGAAGGCACAAGTGACCAGAAATTCTCTCCTTGGCTGAGCAGGGATTAAAGGTTGCAGATAGCTGTAATCCCAAACTGCAGAGAGAAGTGCTGGGATACCGTCCCATCATACAGGATCACAGAACGGTTTATGCTGGAAGGGACCTTAGGCTGGAAGGTTCCAACCCCCTGCCATGGGCACCTGGAGGAGAGAGAGGAATATTTTAGAATAACATCCATTTACTTCTCTCACTTCAGGATCATCAACACACTTGACATTGAGATGCCCCTTGGACAAAGGGGAGTCCCAGGATCCATCTGCCCCCAAACCTGGGCCAGGTCTGATGCCACTGACAAGGTTCTTTGCACGTACGGAACAAAGGGAGCCTCACCATGGAAGAAGCAAACATCGCTGCTGGTGGTGGTGGTGGCTGCTGCTCTCCTGTGGTCACAAGCACCTGTGGTCCAGCTTTTTAACCAGGTTCCAACATCTATGAATCCCCGGCGTGGATCCAAAGCCTTTGTTCTGCAGCTCAGCGCTGCCATCCAAGGGTCCGGCTAACAACATTTGAGGACCAAACCCCCCTCCCCCAAACCCAAAAACCCCAACCCTGGAGATGCAGAGGTGCGGGTGTCTGGGTGTTTTTGGGATGCCGGGATGCGCGTGCACAGCGCGGTGTCACCAGGAGGTGGCACAGCGGCAGCGGCGATGTCGCGCCGGGTCCCGCACCCCAAAAGCGGATCGTGATTCATCGGTTCCAGGAAAGAGAAGAAGAAAACTCTCGCATCTTCTTTCTCGGAAAGTCATCGTGCAAAATGCTTTCTCGTGGAAAACAAACAAACACACACACACACAAAAAAAGGCACAAACTTCGCGTTTGATTTGGAGAGAAGGGAAAAAAATGAGCCCGTCAGCCCGACTTTGAGAGCTCACAGCTGTTGGGACACCCACTGGCTGTGTCCCAGTGACCTTTCCTGGCTCCTGTTCCCCCACTGGAGCCCTCATTCCCTGCTCCAAACCCCAGCTCCCAGCGGGTTTTCGTGGATCCAAAAGGTGTCCTGTGGTCCCTGAGCATCCCACCTGCAGGTCCTCATCTCCTGATTCCCAGGGGGGATCAAAAGCATTTTCCCCCAGGACACGTTTAATCCTTGTAGGATCACTCCATAGGCACCCAGGTTTGAGGTGAGACACCTGGAAGTGGCAAATCAGACTTTTTTTCCTCAAGAATGGCTATTTTCCCTTTCTAGTAAAGGCAGAACAGGGGCTGCAGAAGGAAGAAATTAACAGTTGGACCTGACAATCTTGGAGGCCTTTTCCAACCTTGATGATTCTATGATTACAGGGCATAAACATTAGTTTTGAATGAAACACTGACCTGCAGCCCCTTCTGCTGGAAACATTGTGCTTCAAGAAAATTACTGTCTCTATTTCACTTGAACAGATGATTTTGAAGTGCAGCGCTATTTTGGGTAAAACAGAATCCCAGAATGGTTTGGGTTGGAAGGGACATTAAAGATCGTCTCGTTCCAACAGGGATGCCTTCCACTATCCCAGGTTTTTCAGTGCCACGTCCAGCCTGGCCTTGGCCGACATAACATGCACCAGGCCACTTAGCCCACGGCCAGTTTGTAACAAACAAACAAAAAAAGAGGTGATTTCTTACCCAAAAAAGAGTCTCTTCTCTCCCAATTTTCCTGTTTTGGGTTTACATGTCCAAAGTTAACTGAAATAGTTAACAGTGAGTTAATGGGGTCCCAGAAGAAGAAGGACCCAGCACCTTCTTTGGCTGCAAGAAAAGAAGCTGGAGGGGTTTAGATGCTCCTCATGGATGCCTCTTTTTTTTTTGCATGATTTTCTCCAGGTGCTTTTTAAAGGCAGCTCAGCTTTCAGCTTTCCTCATAGAAGCAGCAACTCCACATCTTGCCCTCTCCTCTGAGGCTGGAGGGGCTGGGGCAGGACACCCCTGTGAAGGTGTCCAGGGGGACACGGAGCTGTTGCTGCTCTCCATCCCTCCCACTCACAGTTCCCAGCTGTTTGCTCTGTAAGTGCTTTCCCTTCCCTTCCAGGAAAGCTCCAGAACGGGGGATAAATGTTCTGCAAATGCAAGAAATCAGAGACAGAAGAGGTTGTGCAATCATTTACTCACCGGAGCCCATTTTCTGCCTCTCAGTCCCTCATGAGAGACAATCACAAATCCTCGTGTGAAATGTGGTGTAGGCCTGAGACATGATGTTGGCAGGAGGCTTCTGCCCTGTCCTGAGATGGAAAAAACCAGCCATTTCAAGGCCAGTTATTTTCCAAAGTAAAGCAAAAAGCAAAAAAAACAAAACAAAAATCCCCTCTTGCTTCTTTTTGTTATTCTTTCAGAATTCCGACTTCGCATCCTGAGAACCCTTGAGAGGATTTGCATTTAGAACATGAAATGAATTTCTCACAATAAGGGCAAAGAAAAGCAGGGGCTGTGGCCAGTAGCAGCAAGGAGGAGTCCTCAGCTGCCTAAGGTGAGCCTGAGCACTGCCTTAAATCATCTTCTCATCCTATGGCACCTGCTTTAATTAATTAATCAATCAATCAATTAATCAATCAATTAATGTTTGCTGGGATTGGGCACATAAGGAATATTTCCAGGAGCCCAGTGCAGACTTTGCCTCTTAGTTCATCTGTGGTTGCAGATGAATAAATAGATTTTAAAAATATAGATTTTAAAAAACCCCAACAACTGACATCCACCAACCGTCTCTGACCCAGCCCCAAAAAACTCTCCAGGGCCATTAATTACTTCTGATACTTTCAAATAGCCAAAACTCATCCTGGAAAGCACACAACCCTGCAGGAAGGATGTGTTCCCTCCACTGTGACCCCCCCCCCCCCAGGTGTGTTTCTGGCTCACCTGCTGCACAGCCCAGGTCCACAAAACCCCATCTAATGTCTGTGCCAAGATGAAGGTGCCCAGGAACAAAACAAACACTCCTATTGTGCCTAGAACACAAGTTCATGAACTTCTGTTATCATTCAGGCCTGTTCTAATTGAAACATCGTGTCTTACACAATCATCTCCTTCTGTCCCCTTCTTTCTCTCCTTTAAAAAGCATTTCCTGCTTTTTCCAGCTGGACACGCTATCCTTCTTCCTGCTTGGAAGCAAATATTTTGTTGGGTTTGGCTGCTGTCACAGCCACACATCGTCTTCTGCCTGATATTTTATCCATCTGCTGCTGAAGGGAGTATTTTGAGCTGAAAGTCTCAAAAGGGTTCTGAGGTGCTGAGTCGAATCAGGAGGTACCAGTGCAAGAGAAAAATCCTTTCTCAGCTTTCACGGGCAGAGCAATTCAGGCTGAAACGCCTTAAAACTGAAATGCTGCGAGATGCTGGTTACAACACCCTGGGACTCGAGTGCTGTGCTGGTTCCCAGCTGATGCACTGCTCACCCCTCCACGCAGGGAGACAGAATCCAACCCCCATTTCCTCTTTTGTCTCAAGTGAATGGAAAAAGAGGATTTGACTCCTGCGCTGTCCAGGTTGCCAGTGTCTGCCTTGCCTCATTTCTTCTGCTTCACCGACATCTGGCTCTGCTCTAGGACAGCCACACACGGCCAGTGGAGCTGCCTGCGCTGTGCTCTCCTGGCTCTGCCTGGCTGGAGATGCTCCCTGCCAGCCCAGCGTGGGCCACTCCATATTCATGGGGCCTTTTCTTCCAGAACACACACAAAGAACTTTTCTCTTTGATGCTGGTCCTCACCTCCTGTTGGGTTTTTTCCCCATGGGTTGCTCTGAAAAAAGGATGTTTCTTTGTCCAGCTGAGCTACAAGATCTGGAGGTGCCTGCCTGGAGGAGACAAACATGGCACTGCTGCTGGAAGGGGGGTCAGGAGGGGCTGTGAGGAGCTGCACAGGGTTGGGGTACGTTGCCTTCACCCCACGGGGTGTCTGCAGGCAGGACACATCTCACAGCCTGGCATCACTCAGCTTTACCCTCCTCCCACCCCACACAAGTTTGTCTCACAGCTATTTTGAAGCTTTGTCACCCCTTTTGTGAAGTTCTTTGAAATTCTCAGAAATGCCACTTTTTTGTTGGTTTTTTTCCTTTCGTGCACTTAAGGGGAGTTGCTTAATTAACATTTGAACTAGACAACGTTCATCTCTATCACTGCTTCCAGGAGACCTGGAAAGCCTTGTCGTTCCTCTGCAGGCATCCTCCAAACACCCCTTTGCTCCCCAAATTTTGGGGTGTTAAACACTCTCCCCAAGCTCCCAAACATTGGGTATGCATATCTTTCTCCCCTGTGTCCTCAGCACCCAAAAAACCCCCTACCATCTGGCACTGCCTTTCCTCACCTGATCTGAAAGGTTTGGGGCTGCTGTGGCTCCGGGGTGCCCGTTTGGGACGTGGTGCTTGGGGATCAGAGCTGGAGGCAGCTGCTGAATGGCTCTTTGTGTGCTCTTGTCGCTTCGCTGCATAAAGAGGCCATTATTAAATCTATCAAACAAGAATCCCCTTCTGTTAATAAGATCAAGTTCCTGCCCGAGCTGCTGTGGGGAACGTGCGGAGCTGCCTCGCCCAACTCCAGGCTGGGACAATGGGACACACACCCACTGTGGCACGGCCACCACGCTCTGCCCTGGGTTCCTCAGCACGGAGGGCTCGTGCTGTGCTGCAAAACGAGGAGAATAACCAGGATTTATTTCAGGGCAGTTGTAGAGCAGGGAGCATCCCAGCAGGATGGTGTCAGCCCCGGCGATCCCAGGGCAGGTGGAGCGGTTGCAGCTGCTGGGGATGGTTTTGCTCCTTCAGCTCAGGGCAGGGGAAGGGAGAGGGGTGGAGGCGAACTCCGAAGGGAATGTTCATTCAGTCTGTTCATTTCCAGGAAATCTCTCTCTTGTTCTTTTTTTTTTTCTTTCTTTCCAGTGGAAAAGCTAAGTCCTTGTGAACTTTTTGAGAACTTTTGTTCATCCCCCGTTGCCAGCTAAGCTCTGCTTTGTGCTGGTGACAGAACCCCTTTCTCCAAGCACTGGCCATGGGCCAGGACCTGGAAATTTCCACTGTGTGCTGGCAGTGCCATGAGCCCTGTCCCCCTTCCCTCCAGGCAGATGCAAAGCCCCAGATCCGACGGGGCTTTTTCCTTCTCCACCTCGTGCAGGAGGTGATGGAGGGAGTTCTGCTGATTTGTCTTCCCCTGCGATAAAAAATGCCAAGTATCATGGGGAATAATCAGTCAAACCTGTGGAAGTGGAGGGTGTAGTGCATTTGTGGTGGCTCCTTAGAAGCAGTGCCAGAAGGAACTGCCCTTCCCCTCTCCAGCTCCTCAGATGTTCTCTCTGAGGCAGAACTGGGGCTTTTTGTACTGTTTGAGACTTTAGAGAATTCAAAGACCTCCAGACTGACCCGGTTCCATCATGCTGGCTGGTAAAGAGATTTCCCAGAGGGTCTGTGTGTAAGAGCAGAGACACAGAGGGCAGAGGGAAGCCAGTGTATTTCACAAGTCCACTCAAACCAGTAGCAGATGGACCAACATCACCAGCAGCATCTCCAGAGGTACAAACCACAAAATGCTGATGAAAAAAGGCAACAGCAATGGATCATATAAACCGTATTTTCCTCAGGAGGCCTGTGGGTTTACTTCCTCACCACCACTGATACCCCCCAGAGCACTAAATAAAACCTCCCTTTCACAGAATTCCCATTTCCCAGAGCTGAGTGTATGAACAGGTGACCAAAATGTTTGGTGACTTCACTTAACTCATTTCTCAGGGGTGCAGAGTAGAAAGGAGCTGTTGTGCAACCATGATGGAAATAACCAGGACCTCTCTAAATATGAGTCGTCCAACTGCCAAAATATGTTTTGAAGCCAAATGGAGAATATACACAGGCAGTGATTGCAACACAGCCACCACTGGGATTGAATGAAGAGAACTGGAGTTGATATTTTTTGTGAGAGTTTTAACCTTTGCAAAGCAGTTGGACACGGGGATAATGGGAGGAAAATCACTGAATCACAGGTTTGGGTTGAAAGGGACCATTAAAGCTCATCTAGTCCAACCCCTCTGCAGTGAGCAAAGTCATTTTCAACTGGAGCGGGTTGCTCCAAGCACCATCCAACCTGGCCTTGAATGTTCCCAGGGATGGGGCAGTCGCGGCTCCTCTGGCCAACCTGTGCCAGGGCCTCACCACCCTCATGGCAAAAATGATGCTCCACAGCAACGGTGACAGACAAGGGTGACATTTATTGCAAGAGTATAAAAATAGAGTGCAAATTTCAGTAAGATGTATTTAGACATGTCTTAGGCAAATAGTCCCTGCTATCAGTGGGACAGGAGTCTGGAATATCGGCCGTGTGTCCTGATTCCCTGATGCTCCCACATCCAGGGAGACTTGATCCCCAGAGATGGGATACCACCCTTCTTTCTGCAAACCTTTCAGTCCCTCTGCTTGGCAAGAGCTCTCACCAGTGCAGGCACTATTTCATCAACCAACCACTGGGAGTGCAGCCTGGGGCAGGGCTGAGACACCCGCCCAGTCCAGGTGAAACGTCTCCTGCATTGGAGAGGAGCCCTCTCTGGGATATGCTGATAGTGGCAGTAAATATGTGCATTTGGTTAATATTGAGTAATGCATAAATGAGCATCATAGGCCTTTTAACAGTCCTCCTGCTGAAGATGTTTCCATTCGAAAGCCCCATCCAAATTTAGATCAAAATTATCCTTTTCCTGCTCTCGGGAGAGTTCCAGAAACACCTGAAATGGGCAAGATAATGGTCAGATTATTTTCCTGGCTTTCACAAGACACCACGGTGGTCCTTTATAGCTCTGCAGCCTCTAGGTAAGTCACTTTATGGGAGGAGCAGGTTAAACAGGAGCTGGGACTCCTCCAGGAGAACCCGCTGAGAGGCACCACCTGCCCACAGGTAGATCCATGCAGCAGATTTTATCCACCAACAAATTGACAGAAACATTCCTCACCTTTGCCACCAGCCCTGTAAAGGCAGCACTGACCTGCTGCCTCCAAAGAAACTGGAGGGGCTGGGCATGGCCACCTACTGAGGGGCACCCACCCCTCGTGTACCTGTCTCAGGTGAGTGGAATCGGAGATTTTACCCACCCTTGTTCCCCCTGTGCTAAATCCCACCACCAAACCCCCCTCTAAACCATTTTTCATCACTTTCCCAGTTGAGGAGCCCTCACACACAACCCTCAGGCAGCTTTTTGGTGGAGCTGCCACCAGCCCGGGTTTTCCTGCAGCTTTTTTTCCTGCTCGTGCCTTTACAGCACAACCAAGCCCTGAAGTCACCTGCCTGAGTCAAAGTATTGAAGGAGAAGCTGTACTCCTCGAGGTTGCAGCTTCGTTTGGCTGTGGAGAAATGGGAAGAGAGTCAAAAATGAGTAAATCTGTGTTCCACCTTTTTAAAAAAATGGCAACTCGTTTCGCTCTTACCTTCCTCTAGCTTGGAGAAAGACTGAGACAGGGGCAGTGCATCTTCCATTGGGACTTTGTAGACAAGCAAAGAGGGGAACCTTGAAGAAATAGAAGAAAAGGTGATTCTTCCTCTGCATTGAGGTTCTGGAATCAAAACTGTTGGGATGTTTGGATGCTTTGCTGCTGTGATCACAACAGGGTTGGCTGTGGTGACATTATCAAATCAGATTCCGGGAAGCCTGAGCTGTTCATGCTTCTCCAGCTGAGATCCTGTGCCTGGCCATTGCACTGGGCGTGTTTTTAAGGATGAGGTAGTGCTGAAACCACTTTTCACCCCCTATTTTGTAGTTACCGCTCCTGACGGGCTGCACTCGGGAAAATCCTCAAAACCTCAGCATGGAGAAGGTCGGTGTGCTCTGGGTCCTTGACCTTGATTTCCAGCAGATACCCTTGGCCAAACTTGTTCTTCAGGTACTGAACGGAGCCAATGCACCTGCAGGGGATGGAGGAACAAACCCAGAAGTCAGTGTGAAACCACTGTCCCTCCACCACCTGCTCCTTGCCATGTGATTTTTTTGGGGAAACCATGAGGAGCACTTCATAAAGCCCTCAGTGCCGGGCAGGTGAGGCTGGAGGACAAGCCTGGATCATTTCGCACGTGCTGGCCGTGCTGTCACCCACCTCAGCTGCCCCGACACCAGGATGGCCACACGGTCACACACGGCCTCTGCCTCCTCCATGTAGTGAGTGGTCAGGAGGGCTCCCGACTCCTTGGATTTCAGGGCATCACGAATTGTCTTCCTGAGGACCAGAGAAAAAAAGGAAAAAAAAAAAATCTAGCGCATCTACCAGGTGCTTTTTCTTATACCTTTGTCCCTCCAAATGCCTCTCCCCTAAAAGAAGAGTAAAATCTTCACATACAGCAACTTGAGCCCACGGTGGTAATTTGAAATAATGACAAAAATGAATTTATGAATTCTTCTAAATACCATTTAGGACTGTCCTAAAATTTGCAATGAGGATGAAGGTAAAATTGCTTTGCTCTTTCCTTCCTAGTGCTTGAGCTAGAAAGGACTGGGGACACCGAGATTCCAAAAACCATTGGCATGTGCTGAGCAGCATCAGCTGTGGAGGGGGTAAAGTGGTTTTTGACTAACATTAGGCATCTCCTCTTGGCTTCCCACCCCTTCAGCACTGTGGGGGCACAGTGCCCGAGCTCACACTCACCAGACGCCGCGCTGCCCTTTGGGGTCCATGCCAGTCGAGGGCTCGTCCAGGAGCAGCACGGAGGGATTGCCCAACATGCACATGGCAACACACAGCTGTGAGAGGGGAAAAGGGCTCTGTCAGACCTTTTACAGCCCCTGGCACTCTGCCCACAAACCACTTGGGGAGTTAAGGTTCTAATTCATGGGAAATGGCACTTTGGAAAAGGCTCGTTCCCATCACCCCACCATGGGAAGCAACACGATGCTGTCCCGGGTAGCTCAGGACATGCAGGTCCCTCCACTCATGAAGGAGATTTAAAATTTTTGCCTTGACCACTGCAGTGCCCATTAGAGGTAAACCGAAACACACCTTTCTGGTTATCCCAACAGATAATTTCCTGGCTTTTTTTTTTAAATAGTCTTGAAGCTGCAGAGCGTTCACTATTCTGCGGGGAAAGGGAACAAGTGAATAAAAAAAAAAAAGAACATTTTCGTTATTTTAAATCAATATCTCATCAAGGATTCCCAGAATGACAAGATGAAGGAACTTTCTCCCCTTGCTCTCGACTTCTGCTTGTTTTCATCAAACATTTATTGTGTTATTAAAATATAAAAGTGAATATTTGAAGCAAAGTGTACTGAATAAGCCACAAGCTCTTCTCTAAACCCATCATTAGTGTCAAGAGCATTATAAATCCATTCCACCTTGCCATTGTCAGCTGAGCAGGCACCTAAACACCCTTTCTTCTTGTGCCAAACTGCAGCATCAGAGATTTTAGAAATCCGCCTGAAGATAACATACCTAAAATGTTACTTAGATTCACATTAGTGGTGAATTTAAAAAGAAAAAATCCATCCCCGCTAAACGCACTCAGGAAAACTGGCGGTTTTTCTGAACCCACTCACTTAATCACGGCTCTCTCAGCACAAAAGCGCTTTTGCAGCTGCATTTCCTGAGTTTCTCTCAGCGTTTTCTCTGGCTCACGGTGAAATTTGAGTTTTACCCTTCTGGGGGGTGAGACTTTGGTGTCCCTACCGGGTGACAGCAGCCGCCGTGTCCTCCTTGCTCAGCCCTTTCACGGCCGCGTAGACCCGCAGGTGCTCGTGCACGGTGAGGTCCAGCCAGAGGGGACTCTCCTGAGGGCAGTACCCCAGGAAGGCAGGCCCGTCGTCCTGGGGCTGGGAGGTGGCTCCATCTCCCCTTTTCATCAGCACCTGCACAACAGGGACGGGTCGTTTCCCTCTCACCCAGTTCTGGAGGAAGACGATGGGTTTCGCTGGGGTTTGGGTGAGGAAACCCAGAGAGCCAAGGGGAGTGGTTTCACCACCCTCATGTGCAGGGTCTTTGAGTATGAACGTGGCCAATTAGGGCGGATGCAAAGTCAGAAGTAGCTCACAATATTTTTATTATAGTATCATAGTATTGGACAAGGTTGGGAAAGACCTTGAAGATCATCTAGTCCAATCTATAATCCAACTAAATCCTAACATCTGTAACATTTATATCATGACCCTCAGCACCTCATCCGGTCTACCCTTAAACACCTCCAGGGGCGGCAACTCAACCACCTCCATGGGCAGCCCATTCCAATGCCAGATCACTGTTTCGGGGAAAAGCTTTTAATACATTATTTAATTTAGTAGCACAATGAATTCAGTTAAAACCTTGAGCACTACTAATGTTTGGACAGAAATTATAGCCCAGGGGCAAGATTTGCATTTTTATCGTGAAGCCATCCCTTCTCTCCAGATGTTTCCTACCTGCCCAGCAGTCAGGGTTGTCTCTCCAGTAATCATGTTGATTGCTGTGCTTTTACCAGCTCCGTTGGGTCCCAGCAGTCCTAATACCTCTCCTGGAATCAATACGTATCATTTCATAAGAATACTCTCTATTCCACATGCATATTAATGAGACAAAGTCCCAGAAAAGAAAAAAATATAAACAACAGCATGCTAACATCAAATACCACATAAAATACATGGTTTTATTGTCCAAAAGACATTCTCTGAGAGCCCATAACATTTCAGCTCTAACTGATGCTGTGAGCCTGAGCATCACTCCCAAAATCCACATCTAAAGGGGTCCCCTCTCTCCAGGATCTTCATTATTTTAGCTCATGGACAGTCAAAGGTAACTAACAGGATACACCCACATCACAATGTTCATTAACATATCAGCCTCACACCAAATGCCTTAATGACAGAGCAAACAGGTTTGACCTTTATGTTCGTGCTCAGACAACTGAGAGTCTGCAGGGAATTAACTCTCTGGGTGTGATGACAGGCGTAGGAGAGCAGTTGCAGTTCTCACCTTTTTTAACACAGAAGGAAACATTTTTGGTGGCTGTTTTCTTCTTCTTCTTCTTCAAAACAGAGCCAACTTGCTTGATTTTATACTCCTTGCACAGATTGCTGACTATAATGACTGACTTCTGCAGGTGAGGAGGAAGAAGGACGATCAGTTTATTATCTTGGATTGCATTAATCCCTCAGTAATGTATTTCCATTAACAAGGCAGAAAAGCTTCTGAAAGATCTTTGTTTCATAGTCCACCAGGAATATGAGATGCAACAGGACACTTTATTGTCCATGTTCCTCTCTCCTGATGGAACTCACACTGCACTTTGGGGAGTTTTATTTTCCCAGTGAGGACAATACAGCAGAGCACTGACCTGCTCTAACTGATGGTTGGCAGTCTGTGTTTTATCACGTAAGAAATAAAATAAAACAACACAGGAAGGACAACACTCAGTCGTACCTCCTCCCGACTCGGAGCTGCTATGGCATTTTTCACTGCTTCTCTTTCAGCTTTAACATCTTCATCTTCCTCTTCTGGCTCCCTGGGGTGCTGCTGGCTGCTTGCTTTTTTGGGAGAAATCCTGAAAACCCATCAGATTTGTCTTAAGATTTTGTTCTTTGCTTTTGTGACTATCCCCTTGATTTATGTTTCTTCTACTTTTCAGTTATATTATTATTAGTGTCATCAAACGNGTCTTAAGATTTTGTTCTTTGCTTTTGTTCTCCTCTGGTGCATTTTGGAGAGACCAAGAGTGACTATCCCCTTGATTTATGTTTCATCTACTTTTCAGTTATATTATTATTACTATCATCAAACTTAAAATATTTGTAACCTTTCTGTGTTGTACAAGGAACAAAGCTGGTACATCCCAGAGCACAGGCAACATCACATGGAGGCGCTAACAAGCCTGAGAGCTGTTTTATATTATCTCAGCACTGGAGTATTTAATGGGCTGTTTTAGTCATTAAAAACCCAACCAAAACTATTTAAAAGTAAGGACACACAGGCAATGATGTCTTCAAGGAAAAGCAGTGAGGTGGGAGTTCAGATCTCACATGTGCCTGTGGGGCATTTCTCTCCATACAAACCTAAATACTGGGTCCTTTCTCAGAACTGATTTTCCATATTTTAACTCCAAGCAGCGAAGAAGAAACGCGAAAGCCACGGAATGGATGTAAGGCTGAAAAAAAAAAGAGGTTGCCACATGAGCAGTCTTGCCTTCCCTCCTACTACAGCTGGCACTGAGGTGGTGGCAGTGACATAAAACATGTGGGGGGAAACACATTATGTGAAAATGAAGTTCATTAACATCTGAACTCGGGGTAATCCTGAACGCTGTGAACTCTGTTATCACTTATCAACACTGCAGAAAATACTAAGGGCAGGAAAAAAACCCAATTCATAAAATAAAAGGGCATCATGAAGTGATCTGGGCTTATTCCCTTTTCCCTTTCCCCTTTCAAAGGCGTGGGGTTGTTTTAGCTCAGATCCCAACCAGATCCACCCAGATCCTCCTCCTGCATGAGCTCAGGCTTCTTGCCTGATTCCCATAATTGAGGAGGGGCTTTAGGAGACCCACATTCTTAAATAAAAGTAACACTCAATGTTTTCTTACTGCGAAGACAGCAATTAGTACATCATTGTCTGAAGTCATACCAAATGGCTCCAGGATGGACATAAAAATCTGTAATAATAACAAAAACACACACTGAAGACCTGGGATTCTTCAGTATCATTCTGGCTACTAAATGAAATTCAGAAATTCCTCTCCTTGCCCAGCACCACCACTTACCTGCTGCCTGTGGAACACAAAACCCAGCAGTGGGTACACGGGAATCAAGAGTGACAAAACATAGACAGATGTCCCGGGCTTTATTAAAAACTCCATGATTCTGTCGATGAAAAGAGCAATAAAACCCATCTGGAAACAAAAGAAGAGGGTAACTTAGCTGGTGGGAAAGTCTACACTCACTGGTCTTAAAAATTGTGTGGGTCTAGTTTTGCAATCTCCTCTTGAACTTATGAAAATGGAGCAAAAAAATATAAACCCAAGAAGCAGTGAGGGTTCAGGAGGTCCTCAGCTGTCTCTGCCTGAGATAGGCTGCTGGTCTGGGGAAGATTTCTTCCCAGACACAGGGCTGCTTCAGGCAGAAGAACAGAGCACGGGATTGCATCCTGTTCATTCCCATCCTGGTCCAGGCCAAATAGTTCGTCCTTCTTCCAGGCCAGGCTCAAACAATCTGTGAATAACCTGGTGGTTCCTGCCTCAACACCTCACATCTAATACAGAATTGGCTGCCCAAAATATTCCTGTAAAGCCTGCAGTGTGTGATCCAGCCATGGGCTTACCAATATCAGGATAAAAGACCAAAGGTCACAGTTCCATCCTTTGCGGCAGTTGAAGGAGATCACGTAGACCAACAGAACCAGGGAAATTCCATAACCCAAAGTCCCCGTGACCTACAGAAAAAAATGGGCTTTCACTGGAGGAAACGGAGCGATGTAAAGCACCAGAAGCTCATATTTCACAATGAGGTTCAGTGTAAATGGTCACACATTCAGATCAGGCCATTTAGAAATTATCCCCAATTTTACTGAGAGACATAAAGGACTCTATTAAGGCAAGATGTATTGCCTGTTATTTCCAGCTGGAAACACCCAAACGATAGGAGGTGAAACAAGGAGAAGGTCAGCAAGGGGACCCAGGGGTGTCCCAGCACCATCTGCACCCACATATGCTCCATCCCTCCCTAGTGAACCACCAACCACCAGAATGGGACGTACCAGGAAGAAGAAGGTGCCGACACCTGCAGAAATCCTGTTGCATATGGCAAACAGGAGCCCAAACATGGAGAAGAGCAGGATCCAGCACAATGGGACGTCCACCAGTGCCTGGCCACACCAGTAGGCCGAGGGGAAGAGCCCCGAGATCCGCAGCTGGGCACGAGCTCCCGCCTGGAAAAGCACAAGGCAAAGGGGAGTTTATTGTCGGTGCCTGGTTGGCCAACTGCACCCATGGGAATGGCTCCAGGGAATAAAAGGGTGATAAAAAGCTGTCACCATGCCATAAAATCCAACCTCTTTTTGTCTTCTAACATTTTGTTCTGGCTACAAAGGTACTCATGGTAACACAGATCGAAACACCTCAACCTGCCCATCGTATGGAAGGACTTGATGACCTCAGAGTCAACCTAAATGATTTTATGATTCTATTCCAACCTAAATGATTCTGTGATTCTGTATTCAAACATCCTTGTGGCAATGCAGTTGTAGCACTTCCTGCCCACCCCCAGATCACAGAATCACAGAATATTCTGAGTTGGAAGGGACGCACAAGGATCATCGAGTCCAACTCTGCTCCATTTTGAGGAATTTACCTTGTAATCCTGCATGTAGCCCATTGCAAAGTGAGGAGGGAAGCCGGGGAGTAACAACAGCATATAAACGACGTAAAAAGAAACAAAAAAATCCCAATATCCTGGATTGTAGAGCTGAAAACAGAAGAACAAAACATCTGTATTAAATGTCTGCAATGAAATGCAACCCTTCATCGTACTACATTTCTCATGGATTACAGGGTGGTGTGAACAAAAAGTGGGGTTTGAAACCAAAGACTGGCAGAAGGAAGGTCTCAAATAAGATCCCTGCAAAGTGCTTGCCACTGGTGAGGAGAGATATGGTGCAGGTCCCACTCCTCCATCCCAGACTTGGGGTGAGCTCTCCCTGAAGGGCCACAGCCTGGATAAAGTGATGCAGAGAACCAGGAACCTCCTGGAGAATCCCTCCCAGCCACCCTCTCTGCTCTGCAACCCTCGAGATCCAGTTCTCCTGAAGTCAAACGTGGTGGTTCCAGAGCCACCGCTGAGGAAGGTGGGTTCACAGGCACAGCCAGCCCTACGTGGGGATTAAAATCTGAAGGTTTACTGAGACCTTCAGCTGTTTCCTGACCCCTTCTGGCTTCACTTACAGAGAAGAAGGGATGACTCCAGACGCGGATGTGCCCGGTGGCATTGAGGGATCTCAGCAGGGCGTTGCTGATGATGTTCACGAGCACAGGGAAGCAGTTCACAGCCTCCAAGTGGCACAACACAGTGAACCTGTAGCTCTTCAAAGAGCATGGAAACAAGATGGAAACTCTTGGCTTTTCCCATCTGCAGGGAAGCAGTAGAAAACACACGGGGAGAATCCAGGTCTGACATGATTTTGTTTACGCCTTGTTTGCTAAAGAAATAATTATGAGGTATGGGAAGCCTATATTGCTGTGCTAAAAGAAATTAAAATTTGAGGGGGATGATGACGGAGGTAAAGTCTCCCCCAGCATGTACTTCACTGCTTAAAGCACTTTGTAGTTTCTGTACCTGTGGGCTTAAATCAACAGGGCCATCCCATAGGGAGAGCTGATGGAGGCGTCTCGCTTCATTATTCAATTGCGTTGAAGCAACTGGAGGAAGAGAAGGCAAATCCTCACCTGACCTTCACGAGACACACTTATGGCCCCATTGTGCTTCAGCTCCTCTGTGATGTTTTCCTCGCTGGTTATTTCCACTGTCAGATCTTGGCTCTGGAGCAGGTGGACAAAGTCATCAATGCTGGTGCCTGGTGTGAAGGGCAAGAGCAGAGGAATCATAATATTGAAAAAAAAAAAAGAGTCTTTGGTGGTTTGATTTTTATCTTTTTTTTTTTTTAAATCCATGATCACCAAACCAAAAAAAGAGGAAATCTAGTAACTGTGGACATCAGCCAGCACGTGTGTGGGGATCACTGCACATTAATTTTTGTGAAGTTAATGGATTTGAGTCTCACTGACTTAATTTTTGCATCGTCATTTTTCCCTGCTTTTTCTGAGATTCTACAAAATGTGTTCTCCTTTGTGAAGGTCTGATGAAGGTAACAGTGTCACACTCTGGCCAAATCACATAAAATAGAATGGGGATTCACATAAAATAGAATGGGGATGTTGAAGGTGAAGCTGGAAGAAGCTCATTAATTTGACTCAGCATTTGTGAGCCCTTCCTGGAATGTGCTGCTGGTTTGAGAATCCCACACTCTGAAAATGCAGAAATTGCTTGGACAGAGATCTGGATTTGGGGCAGGGAAAGAACTGTGTCCCATCTGATCTCCTCTGCTCTGATATCACAGCCCTTTAAAGACAATCCCTACCCTCTTCTGCCACAGAAACCTTCCCCTGCATCCTACAACCCTCTGCCCTGTCACACATTTTCCTTTGGAACAACAGAAACCCCAGAACAGGGAAGGCTGAGGAAAGGCTCGTTCCCCTGACCTGTGGTGTTGTGGAGCAGGAGGGTGGTGGTTTCCAAGTAGGATTTCTTTCCCAGGGGCAAGAAGTACCGTTTGGATGAGAGCTCCCAGGCGCTCATGCTCTGCCAGGCAGCCACCAGGGACAGTTGCAAAACCAGAGGAAGCAGAAAAACCACATAGAGCAGCAAACTACATTAAGAAAGAGATGAACAAACACGCTGAAAACAGACATTCAGCAGAAATGTGTTTGCATATTGGAAGTTGTGGGTGATGTTCAGGTTACCCAACACTCTCTGTTAAACACTTTTGGCAATTTTCGTAGAATCATGGAATGAGTTGGAAGGGACTCACAAGGACCATCCAGTCCAGGTTCTGGCCCTGCACAGACACCCCAACAATCCCACCCTGTCCCTGAGTGTTGTCCAAACCCCTCTGGAGCTCTGGCAGCCCATTCCCTGGGGAGCCTGGGCAGTGCCCAACCATCTTCTGAGGGAAGAGCCTTTCCCTAATATCCACCAAACCCTGCCCTGACACAGCTCCAGCCCTTCCCTCAGGTCCTGTCACTGATCACCAGAGAGAAGAATTTTATTCAAAGTATCAAACCTCAAATAATTCACAAAGATATTCAACATTTAGCAGAGAGATGACCTCAGATCTGGAGTGTTCAACTTTTTAGGGCCATGAGATGCCTTTCAGACTTCCTTTAGATACAAGTTTTTCATAAATCAGCATCTTCCTTTTGTTCCTTGTGTTCCACTAGGAAATGACAGCTTGAACACCAACAGGCCAAATGAGTTTAGGTACTGGCAACATGAGAGAAGTTTAAAACAAAAATGCATAGGAAGCCTGAAAGTACTCTCTGTACACAGCAGCTTCTTTGAAAACCTCCTCCTCCATCTGAAAGAAAAGTGTTTCTAAATGATTCTTTTCTTCAGTAAGAAAATGGGTTTCACTGGCATTAATTATTCAGTAGATAAATGAAAATGCACGAAAGGGAGATCTTGTGCTAAAAAGGAAGAAGTTTTCCTCTCCTCTGAGCCGACATTACCCAGATCACTCCTAGCCAAGACCTGATACCAATTAATCCAAACTCCATCAAACCAGGGCTGTGGGAATTGTCCCCTCACCGTGTGACCGTGCCCAGTTCCGATCCCCAAGAGAGAATCCCTTTGGCACTTACATGGACCGCAGGCTTTTCACCGAACTCTTGAGGTTTAAGAAGTGCACCCATGCCATGGCAGAGACCTGCTGCCTCCAGAGAGCCAAGCCTTCCACAGACACGTTCCCAGTGTCCGAGAGCAGGAGGGAGCCCGGCTTTGTCTCCTCGGGGCTTCGTGGTCCTGCCTCTGCCCCCTCCTCCCCGAGGCCGTGCTCATCTGCAGAGAGTCCCCACGGGCACATTTATGTCTCAGAGCAGCTGCTGGGTTGTAATTCATGAACATTTAAGAGCCACCTCTGGAGGCTTGTCCAGGGGTTATTTCAGAGGAGCTGACCCCTTTGGCTGCGGGTTGTGTGTATTCACAGCCATGATTGTACCTTCTTGGTCCAGTGTGTCTTCTCCCTCCAGCGTCAGGAAGACATCCTCCAGGGTCGTCATGCTAACTCCATAATTGATAATTCCCTGCTCAGAGCAGCTGTCGAGGCCACTGAACAGATCTGCGGGTCAGAGATAAAACAAGTGCATGAGCATGTCTCCACTTTGGCTCAGCTGAGTCAACCTGAGTGGAGCATCAACCATGACAGAGAAAAAAACACCACCAGGACACGAAGGTCTGGAGGAACCACAAACTGCCAGATCCACAGCTCATTGAAGGTGTTTTTCTGCTTATCACCAGCATTTCAGACTGTGCCTCCTGTGGGATGGTCAGAATGTGATGGACACGGTGGGTGAGGGTCTTCCTGGTGCCACATGGAGTGGGATCAATTCCGTGGGGTCCTCTCTAATCACTCTCTTTTCACTTAACAGACAGAAAACTGATACCTCAGTAGCACAGTTTAGCCTGCTGGGTTTGTCATTACAAGCAGTAGGAAAGCATTTGTTGCACAGTTTGATCTTGAACACACAAATGATAAAATTGTGGGGGGAAACCAAAATGCAACAGTTTTTTGAAGTCCTAATGTGACTCTTACAGAAAAATCTCCCTTTTCATTTCTCTCTCCCCACATTTATGAACATTTTTCCTCTGTGGATAACTCTCGGTTAGTTTGATACACATTACCTGGGAATTTATTCACGTTTTCCAGTGGCAGTTTATATCTCAGCTCATACTGGCTGTGCCCTGAGAATGTGGCATTGGGGAGGTACCGTTTAACCTGGGACGTCACATTCCCCAAGTCACAAGACTCACTGACATGGATCCTGTTGGGTTGAAAAAACAGATGCTTAGTTTTGGAATAAACCCAACTAAATCCCACCTGAACAAAAACCAGCCACTATTTTATTTTCTGGGATGCATAAAAACTCCAGCACACTTTACGCTGAAGTAAGGAATTAATTCGGCGTTAATTTAACTGACTATTCATTCAGTCAATTTGCTTGTTTGATGACCCTTTCTGCCTTACAGTCATTCTGGTGGCTCTTGGAACATGCATGTTCCCAGACATCAGTCCTGGGGCTGAAGCAGATACCTTAAGTGGTAACAAATCCCCCATTTTTTCTTCAGGAACAGAGAAGAACCAACACACTTCAGCCTCCCACGCGAGATAAAAGCCTTGCGGTCTAAAGAGAGGAAAAGCCAAAGGGATTTATGGCACAGAGCAAGTCATTCCAAACTTTTTTGGCAACTGCTCCAGGGCCGAGCCCGTGCCCACCTGCCAGGATATCGGCCTCGTCCATGAACTGGGTGCTGAACAGGATCACCCGTCCCGCCCGCTGCTCCCGCAGGAGGCTCCACACCTGGTGCCTGGAGAGAGGATCCAGCCCGGCCGTTGGCTCGTCCAGGAACAAAACCTGCAGCAGGAATGGGATCAGACATTCCTCAGCACCCGAGCAGCTGCACATCTCCTGGGTTTGGTGCTCTGCAAGCCTCGGGGCCGTAAGGCAAGAGAGTCAGGGCAGCTTTTATGCAAGGGCAGCTTTTTTGGGGAGCTGTGAGAGGTTTGGAAACTCTCTGTTTTCTTCAAAACTACAGTAGCAAGGTGAGTTATCAATTTCTTAGGTAATTAATTAATGAAATTTATTGATTCTAATAATGATGAGCACTTTAAAGGCTGAAATCTTTCATGAAGCCGTAGCCAAATGCATGGACAAGGTTTTAGTTATGTTGGACCTGAATATTCCCTGGATTACAGAGCTGTGGCTGCTGCTTTACCTGGGGATTCCCAAGCATGGCTATTCCAATGGATAACTTCCGTTTCTGCCCCCCGCTCAGTTTCTCAGCTTGAGTGTCTTGAATGTTCTTGATATCCAGCAGCTCCAAAATGTTTTGCACCTAGAACAGCACAAGGATGGCCACTCTCAGCAGCAGTTGTCTTTCCATCCTTTATTAAGGTAGATTTATTTATAAATTAGGTATTAGGCAGAAATTCTTCCATGTGAGGTTGGTGAGGCCCTGGCACAGGTTGCCCAGGAAATCTGTGGCTGCCCCATCCCTGGAAGTGTCCAAGTCCATCTTGGACGGGGCTTGGAGCTTTGATTTTCAGGAGACACAACATCCAAGTGGATCCTTTGAGCTTCCCAGTGCAAAAGGAACCTTTATGGAATGGGGGGGTTTCCAACAGCCCCACTTTTCCGTGTGGTGATGATTTTCAGGGGAACACACACTCACCTCTCTCCCCACCTCTCTGGGCTTGATGCCCTTGATTTCTGCAAAAATTTTCAAGTTTTCTTTCACCGTCAAGACTTCAAACTGTGTGTTGAACTGGGGGCAAATGCCGATCATCCCTCTGATCTCCTCCCTGTCTCCTATTTCGGACAGTTTGTAGTTGTATATGGTGGCAGAGCCTGTTTAGGGGAATAAATGTGACGAGGTGGGATGAACTGGTCTTTACAGCTGTTGAATCAAAGCCCCCCCAATCCCAACATTTTCCATCCTACCTTCGGAAGGGAAGGTGAGCCCACTGAGCACATTTAGCACCGTTGTCTTTCCAGCCCCACTGTGACCGAGTAAGGCAGTGATCTGACCCTCATAAATATTTAAAGACAAACCTAGAGTAGAAACAACACCGAGTTTGGGAAGAAATGAGGTTTCACTTGCCCCCATTCATTGTCAAAGGCAAGAGAAGCTGAGAAATATAAGAACAAAGTAGAATTAATTAGCCAAAAGTGCATTGAGTAACATGGGGCAAAGTTCTGCAAACCTTGAGCTAAAGGCATAAGAAGCTGCTCTGTAGGTAGCAGAAAAAAACAGAAATTAGTTTTATTAAAAAGAGAAATTCAGTAGAAACTGAACAAAATAGTAATCAGCTACATCAATTAATACGTGACATAAATTTTCAAGCAATGCAAGTGTTTTATTTCTCTGACCGAAATGTTTGCACAACTGGTTTTTCTCATATCTACCAGGAATCAATATCACAGCTTTCATACCTCTCAAAGCCTCTGTCTTCTTGTCCTTCTTTTTATAGGCCTTTTTAATATTGTGGAGTCTAAAAGGAAGGTAAGGAGGTTATTATTTGGGGATTTCTGTAAATGCATTTCCCTGGTGCCCTTTTACATTTTTATGGTTCTTAAGTTAAAACTACAGAAATGGCATTAAAAAAACCCAATGGAGGTACTGGGGAACATCTCTGAGGTTTGGCATCCTTGGTACCCAGGTGTGACCATCACTCCCTGGCACCAATAATGGGGCACCAAGCCTTGCAAGGACAAGGCCAAACCCATTGCAACAGAGGACAGTTTTACAGTGGGTTTCCCCTCTATGTTCTCCTTGTTGTCCTTAAAGTACATTTAATGTCCATGGCAAAGAAAAAAACCTGTTAGTTTTAAATCTGAATTTGTATAAATTTCACTATTACTGACCAGTGTGAATTACTATCTATTTATCTCAGTTGTATTTTATATCTAATTTTCCTCTGGGAAACAAAATGTTTTCCGAGAGCCTCATGAACATGGGAACTGCCTGGATGAGTCAAACCCCAGCTGATGGAAGGAGTGGGGATCTGTGGGAGCATTTAACCCAAGTGCCCAGTTCACCCAACATGAATAGAAATTCCTTCTCTCTTAACCTGATGGCCTCCTTGCCCCTGAATTCCAGGGGCACCGGCTCTGCATCATCACCAAGGAGCTCCTCAGGATTCACTGGGGACCTGGGAATCTCCCTGCTGGAGCTTCTCCTGCTCCGAACCCAGTAGGAGGACTTCAGGCAGAAGAGAGGGGGGTATGGGATCCCATATTTGCCTGCCAGGAAAGCAAAGATCATCAGTAACCAAAGCCACAAGCAAGACACTGAACATTTAGGAGGTTCTGGTAAGTGCTTCTCTGCCTCAAAATTGGTACTTTGTCCAGTCAAAAAATCAGGTTTGGAGCAGAGGTATTAAAATATTTTAAATCTATTAATATATTAAAATACATTAAAGTATTTCCCCGCACACTACTACAGTATAATCTCATAGAATGAATTCAACAGCAGCATAATTAGAAAGAAAAAACCACTAAATACTTTGTTGTCTTCTATTCTGTGAGTTACCTGCATGGCCAGGGGCAGGACAGTCAAAAACCAAACACTATTTTGGTTGACTCAGAGCATGGAGCAGCCCTTCATTTTCTGATATATCCCCTCCAATCCGTACAAATATAAAGTATAGAAGAAGCAAATACAATCAAAAACACAAATCAGACCTACCTGGCAGAACTTTGTCGAAATACAGAGCCAACAACAGGTACAAGACTGAGTCAAAGACCAGCAAAATGTAAGTTGTCAATAAAAAGTGTGCTTCGTCCATAAGGTTGGAGAAAGAGAAACCAATTCCATATTTTTCTAAATGGAAAATCTGAAAAAGAAAAGGCAAAGAAGAATAACTTTCAGGCTGGAAAACTGTGCACATGCCATCAAACAATGGGTGCAATTGTCTTGGTTAACCTGGAAATCATCTGCAGCACTGAGCAATTGTTCTTTCTTCCTTCCTAGAGGGGAAGGGGAATAAATTCAGGGGAAATAAATTTACTCCGTGCAGAGATTATTAATGCTTTCATCCAGGATTTTCCAGAACAATCCAGAAACAGAAGAAAAGATCCGAGTTTTAGAGGAAATCATTCAAGAAACATGAATACTATTGGCACCCTCGATGTGACAGAGCCACGACAAAAATGGTGTCGTTTTACATAGTGATTGATTCAACCACATGGCAAATCAGCAGCCAATTCTGATGGAGGAACTGAGTTATCCAAAGTGGGGCTGGAGGAAGGATGGTGGCAGCAGGGAACTCCAGCTGCATTTGCACAGTCTCTGCTGCCAGGAAGAGTCGCTGCAGCAAGAGGGGAGCGATGGGGGCAGCCAAGGGATGATGTCCCTGGTGTCCCTGAGCCAACTCCTGCCCAGCCCCGAGGATAATGGTGCTGTTGTGTGAAGGGATGGGCTCGCTGGGGCTTCCTCGGGGTCATGTGGAAGCTACAGACGTGCACAACAGCAGATTGACTTTATTTTTGTGACAGGGGCCGTGGCTGCCTCTGCATTTGTCTGCTTTTAAAAGAGGGGAATGGGATGGGGGCACTGGAGCCCTTCCTTGCTGCCCAGCTCGGCTCACGTGGAGGTCTCAAAACAGGACGTGGATATGACTGAAAAGGACCCAGAGATTTCACACCTGGACTTTTGAAATAAAGATCTGCCTTCCCTTTGTCTGTCGGCACAAGAAGGTTCAGCTGCAGAGGTGGTGGCCCCATACCTTGGCAATTCCAGTGTTAAATGCAAAAGGACAGAAGAGACCGAGAAACAACTTCAGGGGTTCGGGAACATTTTCTATCAGCACTGCCAGGCTCAGGCATCCGAAGATAAAGGTGATGAGGAATCCCATGGAGCTGGCAAGTTTGGAGGTCCTCAGGAGGGTGCAGAGCATGAAAACTAGGTGGATCTGTAAGAACAAAAGTTTCCTTCAGTCCCTGAAGGAAATAAATATCTTTAACAGTGGCAGGTCTGTTTGTGAGGCAAAAAGATCTCTGATGAGCTGAGTGTAATACAATACACCGAGTCTTTTTCAGTGGCTTGAGCTGAGTTTCAAATCAGGCCTTTTGTCGCCAACCCATCAGCCCTTCAGGCTGCAAATCAAATCCCTGCTGCTGGGTCAGAGGAGCCACTGAGCAGTTTCAGTCACACAGACCTGAGCACTGTGCAAAAGGCTCCAGAGTTTAGGGCACGTCAACAAGGTGATAAATCATGTGGTGAGAAAATCTGGCTTTAAAATCTGACTTACACATGCCAGGCCATAGAGGAAGAAGAGCAGCAGGACAGCAGAGAAGCTGCTGTTGTAGAAAGGCTCCCGCAGCACGAGAGGCGTCAGGAAGCAGGAGAAGATCAACACGTACAGGGAATACAGCAAACTCCAGGAGAGCCTGGGGATGGAAAGGGGCCATTACACTCCTGGTTAACCAACAACTGTTGTTGCAACTTCATCTGCACGTCAGGGTCATTTTGAATTTAAATATTAATTATTTCCCGTGGTCACCTCCTTCACATCCCGGGCAGAACACAGAGCACGATGCACCTGAGGAGGAAATACCCAAGGCAGAAGGGCACACACCACTACCTTTCTCAACCCTCTGGTTTGTCCTCAGAGTGCTGCGGAAAACTCATGAACTCATTTAACTTATTAACTGACTGCACAAGTGGCCAGGAACGCGCTGATTTTTGGCAAACATGATCTAGTTAAAAAAAGCACTCACCAAAATGCAATGTCCTGCAGTCCCATCGTCTTCATCAAGACTTTGAGCTTCTTCTTTTCTCTGGTAACATTCATGGTTAAGAAATACATGAAGGGGAAGAAACACATCACGATGGTGATCATGAAATAACTGTACTCGAGTGTGATGGAGAAGATGATGCTCCGGGACTTCATTCGGACACCTCCAATGGATTTCATTTCTTCCCAAACAGAGTGATTTGCCACTGCCTAAAGGAATTCAAGGTCCACACGTCAGCGTTCCATTTATTTTCCACAGCAAGGCGTTTTTAGATAAGGAACCTTCTGGTTCTTCCTCCCTGGATCCACCTTTTAATGCAGCTTTAGTATCTGACGAACCCACCCCTTGCTGTTCCCATAGGAGTTTGCCTTTCCTATGTCAAGTTCAAAATTAAAGGATGCCTACCCTTAAAAGTTCCTAAATTTGATTTACCTCTATAATAGCAGCATCAATGCTGGACTGCAGGGACAGGAAGCCTTTGTACCAGTACTTTGGGCTCTTACAGTGCCACCAGGAGAAATCGTAGCATCCATCTGCAAGGTGAGGGCACCACAGGTCAGAGCAGTGAGAGGCAGCTGATTTTCACTACAAAAGGTGGTGGTGACAAGAACACATTTGCACCATGGGGAACTCTGCAAATGGACAGTGACACTGACAAAAAAACCCCCAACAAACCGAACACACAGTTTATTAAATCACGACATAAATGGATTATTCCAACAAGGTGATGCTTGTCCAGGCCAGGCAATGACCCCCCAGGAATTCTCATTCTGTATTACCTACGTATCCAAAGACTTCATTGGGAATGACCACATCCAAAGTGGGAAACCTGAGATGGTAGGAGAATCTGTCTTTAAATACAACCCCTATAATTTCTTTCTCCAAAAGCCAGGCTTTTTCCAGGGCTCTCTCATTGTCCACTTCCTCTAGTTTTACACCTGTGGTAAGAAAAATAATACAATGAGTTTTGGGAAGTCTGGAAATGTGTCCTCAGGCACTGGGGGTATGTTCTGCTTTTTTAGCATCACAAATCCTCCTTTCCCAGTTCTCACTGAGACACTTACCTTGAAATATTTTGTGCTTTGCTGGTTGAGAAGAAATGCACCTCAAAAAAATGAACCAAAGTGTCTTAAAAAGGTATCAGGGGATATCAGGTGAGGCAGAGCTTTACAGCTCAGAAGGACACTCTGGCCTCACCAGTAATTTATATACTAGAGAAGAAACATTTGTGAAAATGCAGGATTTGGGATGAATTTTCTCTCCTGACCAAAGATCCCAGAGAACCATTAACACGTGGTACATATGTAACAGGTTAAATAACAACAAAACTCACTATTTAAAGAACAAAACCCACCTGTCATGACAGAGCTGAGGGCCACTTTCTCCATGATCTGCCTGGTGGCGGCAGTGACGGGTGTGAAAGCCACGGTGACCCCGGTGAAGTTAAAGGCAGGATCATCCAAGTGGCCCAGGGGGCTGAAGGGCACCTCAGGGTACGCAGTGTTCATCATGAACGAGGCCACGATGAACAGCAGGGGCAGGAAGAGCAGGGACAGCATCCACTCCTGCAGAGGATCCCGTAACACAGCAGTGTGAGAGCACATTCCTCGTGGGATTAACTGAGCTCAGTCACTCGGGTTTCTTGGGTGTTGACAAAGATGTCAAGGCTCTCTGCACCGTGCCCATCACCTCAGGAAATTCCTCTGCTCAAAGAGCCCCTCTGTGCCCTCACGTTTCACAAA
The DNA here is from genome assembly GCA_013390025.1 of Pitta sordida. Classification (NCBI taxonomy): domain Eukaryota; kingdom Metazoa; phylum Chordata; class Aves; order Passeriformes; family Pittidae; genus Pitta; species Pitta sordida. The sequence goes on along the minus strand of WEKX01014570.1, from coordinate 506,894 downwards.
CATAAATATCAGCAGTTAAAAACTTCAAGTCTCAAAGGGTTCGTTACCAGTCAGGTCTCACAAAAGTACTTTAACTCCTGATTTTACCAAAAGAAATCGCTGTCTAGGGGCAGGCAGATGTTGGCCATTCTCAGTCCTTAGCTGTTAGTTTTCTATTATTGCTTTTTTATTATTTTTTTTTCCTTACCTGAAAGCTCTGCATCTTCATTCTCCGCTTGATAAGGACGTTTTTCCACAGGAGAATTTTCGTTTGCTGGAATACACTCATATTTCTTTGGAGTGTCTTCATCTTTGAACCTACGAATAATTTTATTTCAAAAATTACTGGCTAAAACAGCAGCAACTTCTTTTATGTGCACAGGCCTTGCAGATGTGCACTTTCTGTCCCTTTTTACAGCAGGAATGAGCTGAAACATCTCAGATGTTTTGTGCTGAGCACAAGCCACCCCCGCAGCACAGGGTCCAAGGGACCTCATCATCCTCAACAGTCCCCAGCCCTCCCAGCTCAGCAGTAAACACTGATTATAACCAGAATTCCAGGTTTCCACGCTGTAGTACGGTGAGCTTGGGAGGAGTTATTTAAGCAGTAAAAAAGGGAATATCGTGCTACATGACCTAATTGGCTTGGGTGGGCTTTGTATCCGAGGAATGACAACAATACAGTCAATTAAAATCATGAAAATTCTTTTGCATGTAATTTTAATGTGTTACAGGCTCCACACCAACAAGTGTTGAGCAACTCCTGGCTGTGGTGTGAGCTGAGCTCATTTGGAAGACAGAGTCAGCGGAAAGCAACTCGGAGCTAGGAGAGAACAAATTTCTGGAAGTGCGTTGGGAGACATTTCATCGCTGGGATAGAAATGATAAATGAGAGAAAACCCAGGTAGCCACGAGCATGCATTGGTGTGTTACTGCAAGAGACATGGCAGCATCCTTAAATGGTCAAAAAAACCCAAGGAATTTTTGCCTGGATTAATGTTGCTGGTGGAACTGAAATAAATAGGCATGAAGCTGGGTGTCAGCCTGTCGAGGATGTATGTGCATATTAACTGTGAGTAAAATATTTATTATGGCCTTTAATGAGCAAAAGGATGAAGGACCCGTATGCAAAAGAGCTACACTCACACAGCCAAACTACCCTGCTGTCACATCCACAGTTAAATCTGCTTTCAAAGAAGCTCCTGGTCTTCTGTAAGTGATTCTCAGGCACGAGTATCAGAGCAGCTGTAGATCTAATCCTGTCAAGGCTCCCTGTCGTACAGAAGGAGGATTTGTGTTTTCCTGCTCCCTTGGGGAACGGTGCCGACAGGCAAGAGGGAGTTTATCTTCTCCCAAATATTTATATTCAGCCCTTGGGAGAGGCACGTCCCCACATGATGAGGCAGCAGGCACTGCAGTGCTGGAAAAGCAGCTGCAACAAATGTTCTTCCCAGGGCACGCACTGCAAACACTTGGACTGGCACAGGGGGGAAGGCAGGGCAGCTCAGCACCAGGAATCTGCTCTTTCCTCCAGCATCTCTGCGTAGATCCATTTCTTACATAGAATCTCACTAAACCCAGGTGCATAAATAGAATTTAGCTTCTGAAACAACCTCTAGACTTCCCTGAGGCCACTTGTAAAGTCAAACTTGTGGTTTCTTGGTGACTTTTTCACCCAGCAGAAGTGTGGGATGTGGTGCATCACCTGCGTGCAGTTCCACCCTGACACGGGGCTCGTGGCACAGCTGAAGGTTTCCTGTTGGCCCTTCACTTTAACAGCCACGTCGAGTGACCTGTACAAGCTGCCACACTCCTGGGTTCCCACCACGGCCATCCCAAGTGTCCCCCCTCCTGTCACCCCTCAGTGCTGACTCACTGCTGCGGAGCTTGGGCAGCTGGGGGAAACGTGCTACAACTGATTTCTTTGCTCCTGCAGTATTCCAGGGGGAGTTTTCAGGTGTGTAGGATGGACAGGACTTAAAAAAATTCAACCTCTAGGTTACAATGCGTGTAGGGAAGAAATCTGCTCCTTGGATTAGAATGTTGAGCCGAACCTACTGCATCCTCTCAGTGCCAAGAAACACTGGAAATAAACCTCTGTCGTAAATTGAGCTCCATTTGTGTGTTATTTCACCTCAAATTAAGGTTAAAAAGACTGAATTGCCTTTCAACAGCCCCTAAGCTTAACCACAAGCTTATCTCAGCCTGATAGAAAGATGTCCAGCTCCACATTTGTACCCTCACCAGTACGATTAATGGGCTTATAATTTCCTGGATGTTTTCCTAAGTTTAAAATAACATTTTTGATTTGCTTTAGGAAGAACGCTGAGGTCTTACCTTAAAGGGAAGGTTTGGAAGGAATCCAGAGCTTCTCCTTCGCCGTGAGCCTGTAGAAGAGGAGATGCTGAGGCTGGTCTGGGATGTCCCGGCTGCTCCCAGCGCTCCTTTGTCCGCGCACTCCTTTTCCCACCCCGGCACTTCTGCAAAAGGCATTCCTCACACCATCACTTTTGCTTCCCCTGGCTTCCTTCCCCCTTCCTCCCTGGCGGAGTTTCAGCTTTATTTGTGTTACAAAAAGCAAACGGAGCCCTTCGCTGTTGAGTCACTGCGAGCGGGTCCCTCTGAAAAGTTACTCGGGAAATTCTTGAGCCCCGGCCAAGGGAAGGAAAAACAAGCCCAACAACAAACCGCACAAAAATCCTTTCTCTGGCAAACCCCGTCGTGTTTCTCAAGTGCAGCAAGAGGGGCTGAAGTCAAACAGCGGTAGCAGAGCCCGGGCTGGGGGGTGAGCGGTGCCACTCCCTCCCCTCCAAATGGCAAAGGTTCTGCGGGAAAACTCATCCCGTGCCACCATCCCCGGCGCAGGAGGAGCAGCGAAGCGCTGCCTCCGGGTGTCATCCTTTTAATCCTTGGGTTTTATTTGATTTTTTTCCCCCCTCCATCCCAGACTGGGGTACATCTGGGGCAAAAGGGGAAAATTGCTCTGAAACTTCTACCTGAGGACCACTTATGGAAGACCGGGATCTTCTTTGGAAGCAGATTTAACTGGGTACGGTACTTTGGCTGTGTGTCTTTGGCAAAGACCCCTCCTGGACAGGGTGCTGATGTTTGGAGATAGACGCTCATGGAAAGCAGCCCCCTGCTGGGGTGGGTGGCCGCTCTGGGGTCTTTTCCTGGCCACGGCAGCCACCTGCCGGTACCTGCTTGCCCACATCGCTGCCTGCAGTGCCTGGACACACATCTGGGCCTGCCTAAACCAGCTGCATCCTCCTGGCCTGGATCCCACGCCTACATCATCCTGAACTGTCCCACCAGCATCAGCCGCAGGAAGGAGAAATCCTCACCCCCGTGGCCATTCACCATTCCCAGAGATGTTTTCAGGGCTGAGCAGAGCCCTGACATCCTCCTGCCATGGAGGAGTGAGGTGTCAGAGCCTCCTCTGAGTGTGAACATGATTCTCCCCAGTGACTGAGCCCCCACACAGCCACAGTTGTCCCCTCACTGCCTGGGAACCAGCAATTCATCCCGGCAGGGTAATTCCTCAGCACAGCACATTTCCGTGAGTCAGGCTGAGCAGGGTTACAGACAAATGTCAGGCATCGATTTGTCAAAGGATAAAGGCTTTATTTATTAAAATAATAATTCTTTTCTTCTTTGTGAGGCAGAACACCTGCAGAGCTGGATGCGTGGTGACATGGGTAACCAAGTTCTAGGGCTGATCACAGGTACCAGTAACTCTGATGAAAAACACTGAATATTTCCACTGTGGCTCCAAGAGTCAGGGGTGAAGGGCTCTCTGCTCCACACCCCCGCTGGATGCTGCATTCAGGTCGTGCTCCTCTGCATCCCTGGTGAGGTCTACAAATACCTACAACGTGACANATAAATAGAATTTAGCTTCTGAAACAACCTCTAGACTTCCCTGAGGCCACTTGTAAAGTCAAACTTGTGGTTTCTTGGTGACTTTTTCACCCAGCAGAAGTGTGGGATGTGGTGCATCACCTGCGTGCAGTTCCACCCTGACACGGGGCTCGTGGCACAGCTGAAGGTTTCCTGTTGGCCCTTCACTTTAACAGCCACGTCGAGTGACCTGTACAAGCTGCCACACTCCTGGGTTCCCACCACGGCCATCCCAAGTGTCCCCCCTCCTGTCACCCCTCAGTGCTGACTCACTGCTGCAGAGCTTGGGCAGCTGGGGGAAACGTGCTACAACTGATTTCTTTGCTCCTGCAGTATTCCAGGGGGAGTTTTCAGGCGTGTAGGATGGACAGGACTTTAAAAAAATTCAACCTTTAGGTTACAATGCGTGCGGGGAAGAAATCTGCTCCTTGGATTAGGATGCTGAGCCGAACCTACTGCATCCTCTCAGTGCCAAGAAACACTGGAAATAAACCTCTGTCGTAAATTGAGCTCCATTTTTGTGTTATTTCACCTCAAATTAAGGTTAAAAAGACTGAATTGCCTTTCGACAGCCCCTAAGCTTAACCACAAGCTTATCTCAGCCTGATAGAAAGATGCCCAGCTCCACGTTTGTACCCTCACCAGTACGATTAACGGGCTTATAATTTCCTGGATGTTTTCCTAAGTTTAAAATAACATTTTTGATTTGCTTTAGGAAGAACGCTGAGGTCTTACCTTAAAGGGAAGGTTTGGAAGGAATCCAGAGCTTCTCCTTCGCCGTGAGCCTGTAGAAGAGGAGATGCTGAGGCTGGTCTGGGATGTCCCGGCTGCTCCCAGCGCTCCTTTGTCCGCGCACTCCTTTTCCCACCCCGGCACTTCTGCAAAAGGCATTCCTCACACCATCACTTTTGCTTCCCCTGGCTTCCTTCCCCCTTCCTCCCTGGCGGAGTTTCAGCTTTATTTGTGTTACAAAAAGCAAACGGAGCCCTTCGCTGTTGAGTCACTGCGAGCGGGTCCCTCTGAAAAGTTACTCGGGAAATTCTTGAGCCCCGGCCAAGGGAAGGAAAAACAAGCCCAACAACAAACCGCACAAAAATCCTTTCTCTGGCAAACCCCGTCGTGTTTCTCAAGTGCAGCAAGAGGGGCTGAAGTCAAACAGCGGTAGCAGAGCCCGGGCTGGGGGGTGAGCGGTGCCACTCCCTCCCCTCCAAATGGCAAAGGTTCTGCGGGAAAACTCATCCCGTGCCACCATCCCCGGCGCAGGAGGAGCAGCGAAGCGCTGCCTCCGGGTGTTATCCTTTTAATCCTTGGGTTTTATTTGATTTTTTTTCCCCCCTCCCTCCCAGACTGGGGTGCATCTGGGGCAAAAGGGGAAAATTGCTCTGAAACTTCTACCTGAGGACCACTTATGGAAGACCGGGATCTTCTTTGGAAGCAGATTTAACTACAGATGTGACAACAGGGTAGTTTGGCTGTGTGTCTTTGGCAAAGACACCTCCTGGACAGGGCGCTGATGTTTGGAGATAGACACACATGGAAAGCAGCTCCCTGCTGGGGTGGGTGGCCGCTCTGGGGACTTTTCCTGGCCACGGCAGCCACCTGCCGGTACCTGCTTGCCCACATCGCTGCCTGCAGTGCCTGGACACACATCTGGGCCTGCCTAAACCAGCTGCATCCTCCTGGCCTGGATCCCACGCCTACATCATCCTGAACTGTCCCACCAGCATCAGCCGCAGGAAGGAGAAATCCTCACCCCCGTGGCCATTCACCATTCCCAGAGATGTTTTCAGGGCTGAGCAGAGCCCTGACATCCTCCTGCCATGGAGGAGTGAGGTGTCAGAGCCTCCTCTGAGTGTGGACATGATTCTCCCCAGTGACTGAGCCCCCACTCAGCCACAGTTGTCCCCTCACTGCCTGGGGACCAGCAATTCATCCCGGCAGGGTAATTCCTCAGCACAGCACGTTTCCAGGAGTCAGGCTGAGCAGGGTTACAGACAAATGTCAGGCATCGATTTGTCAAAGGATAAAGGCTTTATTTATTAAAATAATAATTCTTTTCTTCTTTGTGAGGCAGAACACCTGCAGAGCTGGATGCGTGGTGACATGGGTAACCAAGTTCTAGGGCTGATCACAGGTACCAGTAACTCTGATGAAAAACACTGAATATTTCCACTGTGGCTCCAAGAGTCAGGGGTGAAGGGCTCTCTGCTCCACACCCCCGCTGGATGCTGCATTCAGGTCGTGCTCCTCTGCATCCCTGGTGAGGTCTACAAATACCTACAACGTGACACAGAGGAAACGATCCTTTTGCTGACAAGGACTGACAATTTTTGTGCTGGTCACGGGTTATTTCTTTCTTTTACACAGGCAGTTTCTAACCTGCAACTCCCACATCAACGCACCTGTTGCAATGTGTTCAATGACAAGCTGTACTCCTCAAACTTGAACCTGTGTTTAGCTGCAGAGGGATGGAGAAAGCATCCTTAAAAACCAAACACATATAAAGTTTGAAAGCCAGTTCCTTACTTAATTGGCTGTTTCCTTTTACCTGCTTCTAGCCTGGAGAAAGAGCGGGACAGAGGTAGTGCATCTGCCATCGGTACCTTGTAGATGAGCAAGGAAGAAGTCCTGAAAAGGCAATAAAAAAAAATCAATTTGTCATTCTGTGGCTCAGCATCAAAGTCTGGCGGGGCTTGTAGGGTAGCTGTGCCCCCAGACAAATTATTGAGCAAAGTCAGTGGGAGCAAGAGGATCCCAGCACAAACGCAGGCTGGTGTGCAGCCCACAGGGCTCTCACCTTTCTTGCCGAGCCGCGGAGGGGAAGAGGTTCAGGACTTCGGCGTGGACAGCATCGCTTTGCCCCATGTCTGTCACCTTGATTTCTAGGTGGTAACTTGTCCCAAATTTGCTTTTCAGATCCTCAAGGGAGCCGATGTACCTGCAGAGGAGGGAAAGCATTGCTCAAAGCCCCATAACCAGCAAATAAAGCAGTAACTGGGGTTGAGCAGCAGATGTACATCCTCTTATTCATCAGCTGTTTGTGTGCTGCTAAAACAGCCCAAAACCTGGCTGTTACACACTCGGGACAATCTGAAACGGTATTAAAGGAAAAAAAACCCCAGTAAACCCAAACAAAACCCACCAACCCCCCCCAGAATGAAGGGCAGGGGGATGCTGGTGGGTGATGTGAGCCCGGTGCCCACCGTAGCTGCCCCGACACCAGGATGGCCACGCGGTCACACATCGCTGCCGCCTCCTCCAGGGACTGTGTGCTCAGGATGGCCCCTCGCTCCCTGCTTTTCATGGACGTCCGGATCACTTTCCTGGCAACAGAGGGATCACAGTTACTTCCCAAGGGCAGCCGAAGAAAATCTCCCTCCCTCAAACCCAATAAATTATAATGATAACATTATTAGAAAGTGGATAACTATTTAAGAGACTCAGTTATCTTGCTTAAAGATGATGTGGATGCCAATGTTCAATTGCACTTTGTCGTGTCAGCATCCCTCCAGATTTTATAGTTTTGGTGTAAACTGTTGGTGAAAAGCTAAAGTAAACAAGAACTACCTATATATGGGGTTTTTTTTTAAGAAAACAGCATTTTTCCTCTTTTGTACCAAATGCAGGAGTTCAGCCGGTGCCTACAGAGATTTTTTGGGGTGTGTTACCATAAAGATTTACGTCAAGGTCTTAGTGGCTCCTGAGTGAGGAATTCAACGAGTGGTACCCCATCCCCTGGGCATTAGGAAAAAGGGAAATTATAGGTGTCCTCTGCCACCTCTTTGCCTGTCCCAGGGTTACTGCAACAGGGAGGGTTAGGCCCATCCTGGTAAAGCTCTCATTTCTTCTAGAACAACTCACCACATGTTTCGCTGCTCTTTCAGGTCCATGCCCACGGATGGCTCATCCCAAAGCATCACTGTTGGCTCTCCCAGGATGCTCAGGGCAAAGCTCAGCTGAAATGGGAACAGCACAAGCTCAGGGCTGCTTTGCTTCACCTGCAGAACTGGTGAGTTCTCCTGCCACATCTGAATCCCTGTTAATCTTTCAGAAGCAGAAAGTCTCGATTCCAAAATGCAGGAGGAACAGGGATTTAAAAAAACCCAAAACACTTCAGGTGTTCTCAGTTGACATTCTAATCTCTCAAAATCAGATTTCCCCCAAATTCTTAATCCTGCCAACGATGTGAAAGTGGTTTTCCGTCCCATTTACTGGCAGATGCACGTGTGGGGTGATCACCTTGTAAATCCACTTTGGGGTTAGCACTCATTAAACACAGAGTGCAGGAGAGTGGGGAAAGAGGAGGGGGGAACCTGCTGGGCTGGATTCAAAAGCTCCTGGTGAAAAGAAAGGATGCCAGGAATGCACTCAGCTGAAGGCTTTCCGTGCAACACATCCAGAGGAGGGCGAGCAGGGCAGCGAAGACAAATCTAACACGAACCTTTCTGGCTTCTCCAGCTGATAACCTCCTGGCTGGAGTCTGGAAATGCTTCAGGAGATCCAAAGTCTTTGCTATGCTGTGGGGAAAGGAAAGGGAAAAACATACTGAAATGACCATCTTGGTATGCAAACACTGAGGTCAGGGGGGCTGAGGAAGCAGACACTGACATACTTGGTTTGGCAGGCACACATCACCTTGGGTTTATTGGTGATTTTACTCCTAACTCGGATGGTAAATTAAGGACTTTCTGCAGAAATTCAAGGCAGTAAGTGCTGATAATGAGAGAAGCAAGTTGCTCATGTAACTGCCCATGAAATAGAGCAAGATCAATTTTTTTTTCTGCAGTTTTCTAGATAAATTTGGGCGAAAATCTTCATTGAGAAGGGATTGGAAATAGTATAAAGCAGCAGATCTCAACAGAAGATCCTGTTTCTCCAGGGTAAATAGGCTCTGGAGGTTCTATCTCTTAATCACACGAGCCAGGCTTGTTAGGGAAACCTTCCCCTGCCCTATAGAATCAGAGTAGCTTGAGGTGGAAAGGACTCTGGAGGGAGGAAGAACCAAAAGCTGAGACCATTTGGCTTCATACCAGCTGATAGCAAGAGCTGCATCTTCTTTCCTCATCCCTCTCACGGCAACATAAGCCTCCAGATGCTGGAGCACCGTCAGGTCTGGCCAGAGAGGGTCCCGTTGTGGGCAGCAGCCCAGGCAGCCCTGTGCTGTGTCATGGTCCCTGAGCAGCACCTGCACAAACACACCCACCCACCCAGAGTTGGGGGGTGTCGGAGTCACAGAGTTCCAGAATGGTTTGGGTTGGAAGAGACCTTAAAGCCCGTCTTGTTCCACCCTCCCCACCATGACCAGGGACACCTTCCACTACTCCAGGTTGCTCCAAGCCCCACCCAATGTGGAGACACCAGTGAGTGGTCACTGTGTGGCTGCCCAGAGGGCTTCATGGGCAGGGTCATCCTGCTCCATCCTTCTTTTCACTACCATAAAACTCTGGGGAATTGTACCAACGTGAGACTCTCTCTTTTCCTAGTAATCCTTCTCCATTTCCAGCATTCAGTCCCAAATCTGTAACAGCAATGGCATTTCCCTTCCCCCTGCATGTCGTTAATCATTCTGCACATAATTAAGTGATGGATTGTTACTGGCCCAGCACTGTCCACATTCGTTTTCAATTTCCTGCTTTTGCAAGGCTGTTTATGGTGAGTGTTATTTTTGGGTTTTTTTGCATGTCAACCTTGCCTGCAGGGCTGGTGAACTTTCACGGTGGGTTTCCAATGCTCACCAAGGATTTTCTGTAACTCAAACTCTCTAATCTGTAACATTTACTTTGACGAAAACGAGAATGTGCCTGGGGCAAATCAACACTTTCTTCTCACTTCTGTAAATATCCAGCATATATGAATTGCACATAAATGTCAATAAATTCCCCAACTGAAGGGTTGTGTTGCTGGTCTGCCTTAGCACATCCTTCATTTATAAAGGTGCTCCAAAGGAACCACCTACCTCCCCAGCAGTCAGTGTTACGTCTCCAGAAATCATGTTTATAGTTGTGCTTTTTCCCGCTCCGCTGGGTCCTATCAGACCTAGTATTTCTCCTGGAAAAAATATTAACAATAATTATTATTATTATCATTAACAGTTCTTGCATAAGACCTTCTTCCATCTGTGCTAGGGAATATCTAAAAGTACAGCAGGAGAAAGGGTCATTCATTAACTAATTCCCACAAATTAAAACTTTGAATTTAGGAGCCTGGTGTGATGGGTCTGGAAATTCTAACAAAAATATGTGACCTTCACTTTAGACTTCAGTCATTTATAGGGTGTGCAGAAAAATACTTCAACCTTTTTTAACGCTAAAAGAGACGTTTCTGACAGCAAGTTTCTTCTTTTTCTTAAAGATGGAAGTGACGTTCTGGACGTCGTATTCCTTGCGCAAACTGTTGGCAACGGCAGCAAATTCCTGTGAAGAGATGAAGAGGGAAATAAAAACTCTCCTTCTGCCCTACAAGATTGCTGATCTTACCATTAAGTTCCAGAGAACTTAATGAACTTTTCAAAGAGAAAATTTCTCAATTAAAAATCCAGGAAACAGAGCAACAAAAATAATAAAAAAAAAAATGGGAAAATAAGCAGAATGGGAATAAAAATAATGGTGTCAGCTAAAGTCCTGCTGGTGCCAGGGTGACTCTGGCAGGATGACGAGGTCAGGTCAGCAGATCTGAGCACACAAGCTCAGAAAGCAGAGACAGGTGAAGATGCAGAATGGGAAAGGAAAGGGGCCAGAAGGTTGGGCTCACCTCGTCCTGCTGCAGGGAGGCCATCGCCCTCCCCACCCTCTGCCTCTCCTCCTGGACTTCTGGGGGCTCCTCCCCAGCGTGGTCCCTGTTCTGGTGGGTCACCACTCTCCTCTGCTGGATCCTACAAGTGGAGGATGAGAGATGGTTTCACTGGGAGCCACTTCCAAAAGGGCTTGTGCTCCCAAGGCAGTGCCAAAGCAGCCACTGCAAAATCTGTTTGAACTCAGGGAGCTCACGAACATCCCGAGCTGGATGGAAATCCACAAGGATAGTTGAGCTGTTCCACAGGCTCAAATATCCATTCATGGGGGGAAAACCTAAACCCCACTGGCATCCATGAGAAAATACAGGGCAGTTTTAGCTTTCCCTTCATCACTATTGACTGGTTCCTGCTCCACACACCCCAATGAAACACTGACATTTGAAAAGGAGTTAAAATGTTTTGGTTTGTAACTATGATTTATGCAATTGCAGCAAAATGCCCTGAAATCTCAGCTATGAGCCTCAATAAAAAAAAAAGCTTAAATCATAATTTTTGTCCTCTGAAGAACCTTGTAGCTCTGATCTGTTGCAACACACTGGGTGGGAATTCGCCACCAGACACATTCAGGGAAACTCCAGTAAGTGAAGCTGGAAACTTAAAAAAATCCCTCCCCTTGTTCTTAGTTTCCTCACCTCCAGATAAACTGATTAAAACTAAAATTGGGAGCTTTATCCACATTTTGCCAAATGTTTTTGAGTTCACCCCTCCCCTCCAGGGGTGAGGCAGGAGGGTCCAGCCTGGCTGTGCAGCTCCCAGCCCACCCTGCACACTGGGGGAATTGTGGCTCACGAGGAATCCCCGGGACACACCTGAAGACGGGATCAAATCTTGTAACTCCTTCTCCATATCTCATCTCCAAAAAGCACAGGAGGAAAGCAAAAATCACGCAGTGGATGTATGGCTAAAAACCAGAAATTACATAGTTAGGTTTGTATGGAGAGAATGTAACAACAGACTTGACTAATTTTAAGGGGATGCAAGAACCTCTGTAATTTATTTCTGCTATTGAAAAAGTCTGAGAGGGGAAGGAGTTAAACTGATGCTTTGCATGCATTTCTGATGTGCAAATAATTTGCAATAGCCCTCAATGCCTACTGCAGTTACAGCCCAGATAATCTGCACCCCAACAGATCCTACAGGGTTGGAGATCACATTGGTCTTTTGTAGCAGCACCATTAGACTGATTAGTTAATTAATATTGCCTCTTCTTTTTAAATGAGCTCCACTTAACCCCTTCCCTCTCCCCCCATTTTTGCACATATGCTACAACACCGAGGGGCCACGGGAGGTACAAACCCACGATTTCACTGCCAACACTTCATTGGAAACTTTGACCACAAAACCCTGGTTTATTTATGAGGAGAATTCTACAAGCCCATTGCACCAGAACAGTCAGTCTTTGCAAAGTAACCCTCTCCAAATTGCTCCTTACTGCAAAGGCAGCCACGTAGATGTTACTCCAGGATTCCCAAAAGTCCTCAGGGATAAAACTGACATAGCGCTGCAAGAGAAGAACATCAGGCAATTAGGACAATTCCTCATCACGGTGTGTCTGAGTGCAGGGTCAGAGCAAGGGTGGGAGGTAGGGATGCTCAGCTTCTCTTCAGGGTAGGACAGAGGAGCTCAGAGCTGCACGTTGGTGTCGGTTCCTGCTGCCTCAGGGGGTTGTGGTTTTTGTGGCTACAGTAATTCAGAGGGGCCTCAAACTGGTCAGGTTGGATTGGCCTTTCCTGTCTTTGCTTCTCCCTTCCCAGTTCTTTTACCTTCTGCCAGCTCACTTCCTCTTTCCTGGTCTTCCTGCTCCACTCCCTTCCCCTCCCACACGACCAAAATACAGCCCTTGTAACAGCTCTTTCTAACTGAACAAACCAAAAATCACCCCACCAAACAAAGGATTAACAACTCAAATCTTGGCCATTCTCTCACTCCCCAGCCTGGACATTTTCTTCTCCTGTTGTCTTTCCTTGCTCTCTTTTCAACACTTGTCACTTTGAGATGGGGAATTTGGAAAGTGCTTCTTGCTTTGCCAGTTTTCACTGAATTTAGTAGGATGTGTTTTACTTACTCGTCCAGGGAACATCATCCAGCCCAGTGGCGGAAACACAGGAATCAAACTAATAGCAGTGTAGTAAATTGCTTTGTGATAGTCACTGAACATATACAAAGGGTAATTCACCTGGAATAAAGCAGAAAAACTATTTCCAATAATGTATGATTGCTAAAACCCCCCCACAGGCTCTTCGTCACTGATTTGGGTTATTCTGCAAATATTATTGTCCAATATTATTGGACATTGATATATTTGAAATGAAGCCTCAAGTGGCAGAGTATGTAAACCAAACACTTCAGAGGGAAGGTGCTCCTCACTTACCAGAATGAAGAGTAAAGACCAAATGTAACGATTGCTTCGCCTCCCGCGAAACTTGAAGGCAATTAAATAGACGAGGAGGACAAGAGACATTCCATAACCAATGATGCAAATGATCTAGAGAGAGACACCGACATCAGCGACAAGGAGGACACATGGATATATGGAAACCTGCCTGGAACAGTTCCATTTTGAATAAAATACTTGTTGTGGAGCAAGGGAGGGAGGTTTGTGTCTGTTTTCCTGCAGACAGAGCTCACCAAGGGTGGGATGCTGCTGGCCTGCAAGGGACAGGTCTGCATGAAGAGCACCAGGATCCCGAACATGAGGCACATCAGGGTCCAGAAGAGAGGGACGTCCACCAGTGCCTGCCCACACCAGTAGGCTGAGGGGAAGAGCCCTGCCAGCCGCAACTGGGAGCGAGCCTGGAGCTGCAAATGTGGATTAGAAGAGTCTAGAACATCATTCTTGATCATCCTCCCTCTCCATTCCCTTGATCCTCTTTTCCCTGGCTGAGCCTTTCTCTCCGTCTCAAGCACTTCTAATTCTTAGTTCTATTGTTTCTTAAAATCACATCATTTCTGAAAGGAAGGGGGGAAAAAAGCATTCTTATCCCAAAGTCTTTATTAACATCGAGATTGTTCTGGCTCCCAGAGATACTGCATTTGCATTCACTTGTTGTGTAAGACCATGTACAACTTTTGCTCTTTACCTTGTAATCCTCTGTGCTGCTCACTGCAAAGAGAGGAGGCAAACCAGCAGCCAAGATCAGCAGGTAGCTGAGACAGTTATAAAAAATGAAGTTCTTTATGTCTGGGCCTTTTGTCTGTGGAGAGAAGTTCAGAGTCATCCATAATCTACAACTGCTGAGGGAAAATCTGGCTTGTAGCATGATTGAACTTGCAAGCGAGCAGGAAGACTGTAAAGTAAGTCATTTGTGTTTAAGAACAGAAAATAAAGGAGGGGGAAGCAGCAGTGGCATCGTAGAACTTGCAGAAAGTATTTGGATTTATGTTGAGAATAGAGACCAACTTTTTGATGCTCATTCTTGCAAAATGGATGTTGGAGAAAGGTTTGCAATTATAGCTGTTGTATTCCAACCATATTTATCATCATGGAACGGGTTGGGTTGAAAAAGACCTTTAAGACCATCCCATTCCACCCCCTGCCATGGGCAGGGACACCTTCCACTGTCCCAGGTGGCTCCAGGTGACCTTGGACACTCCCAGGGATGGGGCAGCCACAGCTTCTCTGGGCACCCTGTGCCAGGGCCTCCTCCCCCTCCCAGGGAAGAATTCCTTCCCAATATCCCATCCAACCCTCCCCACTGCCAGAGGGAAGCTGTTCCCAGAGAGCTCTACCAAGCTCTTAAACACTGCAGGAGAAGTTGTCACTAAATGTCCCCGGGAACTCATGGCAGTCAACCCTTGGCACTCGCTCACCCAACCAGGTTTTTCCAACCTCTACATTCCTTATCCCTTCAGAATTTCAATGAATTCTCGCCCAGCAGGGCGGGACACTGACCCTGTAGAAGAGCTCGCTCCAGACCCGGACGCGCGCGGTGGAATTGAAGAGCCTCAGGAGGGTGTTGCTGACGATGTTCATGAGCAGAGGGAAGCAGTTGATGGGCTCTTGGCTGCACAGGACAGTGAACTGGTAGCTCTGAAGATGCAAGAGCAAAAGATGTCACCTCCACGTCTCTGAGAAGCGCGAGCAGCACTACTGACATTAAATAATGTGCCAAAAAATTATCCCCCCTTTTCTGGTGCGTTTATTTCTCTGCACCTCAGTTAAGTACATTCTGGAGAATCCTGTTGATGTACGAAAAGAAAAAAAAATATCCCTCACCTCGCCTTCCAGGGATATTTTTATAGCTCCATTGTAATGTGGAAGGCTTGTGATGTTTTTCTCAAGAGTTATTTCGGGGGTTATATTTTGAGTCTTCAAAGCAGCAATGATATTCTCGATTTCTGATCCTGAAATCAAGTCAAGAACAGAAATTACGGTAATTAGAGAGGTTTTTTTCTTTAAATATAAGCAGTTTCATATAAACAAGTTCCTACTTGCAAAGGAGAGGATGTTAAAAACCCCCAAATATTGAGATTCTAAGCAAATATGTATTTGATATATTTTTCTATTTTAATTAAATTTGTTAAACACAATATATGTTTTCACACTTAGTTTATTTATTGCCTTTTTTTTTCAGATTGCCTGGTACCCTTTCACGTGTCATCACCAAAACTGAATTTGCTTTTGCTCAAAAGAAAACACCTCCCAAAGCCACAAATACCTAAAGGAATGTACAGACAGAGCAAGGGAAGGTTAGTCTGTAAACTATAATAAAATACAGGTTGGTGAAGAAAGTGAGTCACCATCACATGTTCTGCTTTACCTGTGTCATTGAAGATGAGAAGGTTTGAGGACTTATTTTGAATTTTCTCCTTAGTGGGAAGGAAATATGGACTGGCTGTTATTTCCCAGCTCCCAGAGCCATGCCACAGTCCAAATGCCACTAAAATCATCAGCAGTGGAAGGATGAATGTTCCAAATAACATCAATCTAGATGGAAAAACAGACCATAAGTGAGGCCAGGGGAAATCCACCTTTAATTAATTATGGGATTTATGGGGAAATTCAAAACTTAAGCAATTCAGAGCTCTACCAGTCAGTTCAGAATGCCCTTATTACTGCAGCTTTTAAACAGTTCCCACCTAATCCTCTGCCTCCAACCACCTCCACCGGTATTTGAGCCTTCCCTCTGTCACTCCAGGGAAGGATCAAATCCTTTGGAAAGCACTGCAGAGTAGGTGAGAGCTCCTGTACTTACATGGCCCTGAGGAACTTGCCATCGTGCTTGAGTTTTAGGAGGCGAACTCTCATCACTGCACACACTTGCTGCCTCCAGAGCATCATCCTGCTCCCCGCCATGAGCCCCTGCTTGGAAACCACCGGGAAGTTTCTGTCCCACTCCTTGAGGTCTCCATCTCCTGCGTGTTGGAAATGCCATTATCCACAAAGAGCCTTCAAAGGACATATTTTAATCGTGGACAATCAACATGGATCTTCTGTTCTGAATGAAGGAATGTTTTGCTGGGTTTTTTTTAAGTCAGAAAACAAAGGCAGAGAGAAGGGGACATAATTCATCCAGAATATAATTTACATCAGTGAATTCTGACCAGCTGAACCTGGACTCGTGTGGCAACACATCCAACATCATCTGCCCAGTTTATCTTCCCACATCCTGGTGTGGGGAGTATAACCCATCAAAGGTAAATACCCTTCCAACATCAGCCTTCAAATCCTGTACTTAAAAGCCTTAAAAGTGAAACTGAATCATCCAGACTTCTCCAAAAATATATCCTTCACTAAAGGCAAGCGGGATACAATTGCCACTCTAGGCCTACCAAAGTTCACATGTAAGAGAAACCCATCAGATATTCAATTAAAACATGTATATATGGAACCTTCGTCCTACCACACTGGCAAATTGGATTCAGTGCTTTACCTTCTCGATCGATGGCTTCCTCACCCTCCAGCTTCAGGAAAACATCTCCCAGGGTTGTCCTGGTAACTTCATAATTGACAACACCCTGCAAAGGGCTGCTCTCGAGGTGGCTGAACAGATCTGCATGACAGGGACAACCAGATTGAACCCAGTGTTGAGCAGAACCTCAGACCGGCACGTTTAACTTTGGCTGTTCCAGCATTCACATCATTAGCCTCCAGAATTTAAAAGTCATCATGAAGTTACTGTTCTCTTTAGAGGTAAGTCATGGAAAACTCAGAGTTCTGGATTAGCATAAGACATCCTGAAAACAGGGGGCTCGGTGGATTTTCTTTTGTTCATCTGCATTATTAACATCAGCATGTGCATTGGAGCCTTTCTTCAAGGCTGATCTTTATGCAGCTTCCTAGTCCCACACAGCATGGACCGAGGAATGGAGTTATTCCCTTCACAGCAGCTTTGCTTTCTGCTTTTCCCACCCCCTGATTTCCCTTTGAAACTGTGGCATAGTGGCACGTTTTCTTACCTGGGAAGCTGTCAGTGTTTTCCAGAGGCAGCACATAACACAGCTCATCCTTCTTCTGCCCTTTGAGCACAGCGCCAGGGATGTACTGTCTGACCAGGGATGAGACAAGCTCTGGGTCACATGGGTCTTTTATGTGCATCCTGTTTGTGTTATAAAAACAGTTGTTATAATGTTAGGTGAGAAAAAAAACCCCGAAACCCAGAGTGTGCATCATCTGCTTAGAATTCAGAGCCAGTGATGATTCCTCAAGTCATAGGGAACCTTCTAAACCAGGCAGCATTACACTGGGAATTTTTATAGCTGGCTGCAGTGCCCTGGGTTTTACCATTCATGGAAAAATAGTTGAGGTTGAGAGTAATTACCCTGGCCAGGACTGCTGAACCAGGAGCACAGAGATTATAATCCACCAAGAAACAAGTTCACATTAAAGCTGTTGTACATCACTCTGGCACCACAGGTCGCCTCACTCTGGTCCCCTTTCAGCTTAGGGGTCATTTCAGCTACATGCCCAGAACTTTCAGGACTGGCTTCCAAAGAAAAGCAGCTTGTTGTCCAAAGCAGAGTATTTTTGGCTGAATCAAGAGTCTCCAAAAATGAACTGTCAAGATTTCTAGTACTCTGTACAGAAACTCTATAGAAACACGGGCTCTACAAGAAAATAACAGTGAGAACTAGAGGCTTTGATCAGAGTGATGACTGAAAGAAAAGGATTTACCTCAAGTGGTAGCCAATTCCCCATTTTCTCTTCAAGTACAGAGATGAGCCGACACTCTGTAATCTCCCATGTGAGAGGAAAGCTTTCCGATCTAAGGAGGTACGAAAACAAAGGATTTAGGAGGATTTACAGGAGTGCAGTAGACTGACCTTGCTCTGCTCCTTCTGAACTCAACAGACATGTTCATTCTAAACAGAGAGGAGTAAATCCAGGCCAGTGCTGAAGGTCTTTTTTCTTTTTTGAACCACTGCCTTTCTCCTAAGCATCAAGGTTACCTTTTAAATTACGTATACTTGGGCTCGTGGAGAATTTTCCACATCATACAGGAACAAAAATGAAATAGGAAAGGTATTACTATTTCAAACAACAGCACTGATGTCTTGGGGAGGGTCACTATCACAAAATGTGTCCAGTGAGCACAAGTTTCATCACGGCGAGATCCACTTGTGGTTTCTACAGTGGAAAACCCTCGCTGGAAGACCGACAGTGTGCAAATCTGAGCTCACCGGCGTGAGCATCAGCCTCCTCCATGGACTGGGTGGTGAAGAGGGTCACCCGGCCAGCCTGGCGCTCCTTCAGGAAGCTCCACACGTGGTGCCTGGAGCAGGGATCCAGCCCAGCTGTTGGCTCATCCAAGAGCAACACCTGCAAAGGCCAACAAGATCAGAGCTCCCCGTGTCCCAGCCATGTTTCCATGGCTCACTTCCATGTTTACATCACCTCATTTCATGTTTTTTGATGATCTCACTCAAAGAACGAAATCCTCAACTATCTGCCCTTTTTGTTACTATTTTTTCTATGACAGTATTACCACCCTTTTAATTAATAATATGGCTCTCATCAAACTAGATTCAATTAGTGGGTCAGGAGCCTTGGAATCCCATGGGGGAAACACAACTGTCTCTGTGCAAAACCCAAATGCAAAGCTATGTGCTAAGCCAGTACACTGTGCATAAATTAGACTGGTTCCTACCTGGGGGTTCCCTAAAATTGCAATTCCAAGAGACAACTTCCTTTTTTGTCCCCCACTCAGAGTATCAGCACAAACATTCTGAAGGTCAGTGAGGTCCAACGTCACGAGAACTTTCTGCACCTTGGTAAAACACGAAGACAAGAGTCAGATTTCCAAAGCACTGCTCACATTTTTAGTCATCGATGGCTACGCACAGTATGGGAAAATATAACTTTGAGATTTCAAACTTAACCTACTTTAAATAGCTTGGCTTAGAGATAAATACTAGAAAGCCAAGTTCTAATTCATGACATGGGGATTGGTAAGAAGTAGAAAAGGGCTTCACATTTAAATTAGGGTTGTTCTTATTTCCACAGAACAAGATGCTGGTGATAATCTTTTATAAATTAAGCACAATGTGCCCAAAACGCCACAAAAGAGAAGTCAGTGGCTGACAGGCACATACTAACCTCTTGCTCTACTTCCTTCCGCTGAATTCCCTTGATGTGGGCAAAAAGCCGGAGGTTTTCCTTCACTGTTAAAGCTTCAAAATGCAAATTAAGTTGGGGGCAAATCCCAACCATTGCCCGAATTCCTTCCATATCCAACACTTCAGAAATGTTGTAGTTGTATATTGTTGCAGATCCTGCAGATGGGGATGAATGAAAGAAATTTCACTCCATACAGTATTTTCCAGTTATAAAGGAGAAAACAAACAGTTTATGTTCATACCTTTGATGTTAATTCCAGCACTATGGATGTTTCTCAGGTGATAAAATAAAAATTAAAAAAAAAAACAACTTAAAAAGCAAAACAACCATCTCGTCCAAACCTTTAATACCCCTCAAAAGTAT
The DNA here is from genome assembly GCA_013390025.1 of Pitta sordida. Lineage (NCBI taxonomy): Eukaryota > Metazoa > Chordata > Aves > Passeriformes > Pittidae > Pitta > Pitta sordida. Next base: position 487,302 of record WEKX01014570.1, on the reverse strand, counting down.
TTCCGAGCACCAAATCTCTCCCTTAGGAATAAAAGCACATTTCCTAGATGTTTTCCTTGGAAAAATCAGGCCATCCAGATGGACAAAGAGCCATCTGTGCGTGCTTGCACACATGAGCATATCCAGGAGGGATGCATTGTCCCTGGAGCTCATGTGGAAGGAGGAATCGGCACAGGAACAACTCAACATGAGGCAAAACCCGGGTGTTTTTTTGCATGTTTCCCCCTTACACCTGAAAAAACCCAAATTCTTGTCTTCAGCATTCAGGTCCATGTTCTTACCTGCTGAGGGCTTGGAAAATCCACTGAGAACATTTAAAAGAGCAGTTTTCCCAGATCCACCATGGCCAAGCAATGCGGTGATCTGGCCTTCATATATATTTAAGAACAAACCTGGAATAGAAATGGAACTTTAGGATGGAAGTTCGTGAGAAGTGGATTTGTCCCTGTAGCTTGTTGCCACGAGTGACAGAGGAGTGACATTTCTTCAAAACCACCCATCCAAAACCACAGGTTGGTTCTTCAGAAGATGGGACTAGGCTTAATAAGGAACTTGCTGTTGAGTGTTGAATGAATTCAGGGAACAACTGGATTAACTTCAATATTAAAAGAATTCTCACTTCCGTTTTCCATGGGGCTCATAACCTTTTATTTTAGAGTGGCTCAGGAGAGTGTCCACAGAAAGAGAAGAGCCCAACATGGGAGATTTTAGGAATTATTTCAAAGCTGCCAGGCTTTGCTACATAATTTTCTTTAAAAAAACCCACAACACTTATTTTGTCCTTCTGTGGGTTGTTTGGGTTGAGTTTGTTGGGTGTTTTATCTCAACGTAGACCTTTGAAATATTAGTATTTTTCATATTTTTAGTTTTTGATATTTTCACTTGGAGTTCCTTTTTAACAAAGGCATTTAACAAACACCCCACAGCTATGCTGTGACTGTGTCAACTATTTGCCTTGGCAAGTGCTTGGAGAACTCAACTCAGACAGAGAGAGAAGACTTGGCTACAGCCAGGGGCCAAAAAAACCCAAGTTGTTGATTTTTTCCCAAAATAGTTTATATTTTGAAAGGGAGATTTGAGAGGGGATTTTTCAAGTAGTTTATCAGTGAAAACTCCACATCTTTTAAGGAGATTTCTACTGCTGGAAAAAGTAATAAACAGTAATTTTCCTGGAGGAAATTTGAAGGTAACAACCAACCTGGTAGAAATTTGCCGGTAATTTACCCCAGCAGAAATAACCATTGCACAATGTAATTTAACAGTACCCGAGGCAGAATTCAGTACATTCAGTACATTTCAGAACAATCTGAGTTCTTTTCTAGTGAAAAATTAAAAAAATAATTACAAACTCTCTTCTTACCCTTTAAAGCTTCGGTGCTCTTGCCCTTCTTCTTGTAGGTTTTTTTAATGTTGTTCAGTCTGAAGGAAAGGTAAGCAAGCCATTAGTGTTGAATCTCAAAATTTGGGCACGTTTCCTCAAACGAACCTCTGAAAACTATTGGAAGAATATTTCCCAACCTCGTCCTCATCTCAAAGAATCGCTTCATAGAATTCTTTTCTTGTACCTTTAAGGCAGAACTAACAACTGTACTTTTCTAAATGCCATTAACCTCATCTATAGATTTGGTGACTGAGTCTAACATTCACCAGTGTGACATGGCTGTGCTCTCTACAGTCAAATCTTACATGCAGAGCTGTGTTTTCCATATTTCCCATCCCTGCAGGAGTCCTCACCTGATTGCTTCCTTCCCATCAAAGCCCGGAGGCATCGGCTCCATGTTACTGCCCAGAGCAGGGTCGTGGGTGCCCTCGCTGCCAATATGCACCCCCATGTACCCACTCCTGGACTGGAACCAGTAGGACGGCCTCAGGAAGAAAGTTGGGGGGTATGGCACCCCATACTTGCCTAATTCGGAGACAGAGAAAGGGAAATATCAACCCCAAACTGTCCCACCAGCACTTGGTAGCTGCAGAATGACTTCCAGCAGGGTAAAAGGACAGATAAACTCTGCAATTTAAGCTGTCCACTCATCCATGTTTGTAAGTGGGGAATGATCACAGCTACAGCATCGTTTGCAACCCTTTTGGTCCAAAATAATCAGGTCAAGTCCTACAACGTCCTCCTAAACCCAGAGTTCAGGGCTGTGGGATTTGCTCCAGGGTTTCACCTTCCTTTTGAAGCCTGTTTTTGAGGGCCAAATGAGGCAGCTACATGCACCCAGATTCTGGACAAATACAGTTCTTCCCTACTATTTATTTCCTGAGAAATACAGTGAATCCCATTTTTATCCCCTGATGTAACGTGTCAAGGCTGTTACGATGCCCTTCCACAGCCTGACCACCTCGCTACAGCAACACCTTTTTTGTTGTTCCCCATGGATCACAGTTTTTTCTCATCCCACCACCCCTTTGGTAACTTTCCCCCTAAAAGATGTGAGAGTTACAGAAGAAAAAGCAATGAAATTTGAATTTTTTCTCCCCTGACATTTCCACTTACCAGGCAAAACCTTATCAAAGTAGATGGCCAGCAGGAAATACAAGACACTGTCAAGGCTCAGTATGAGGTATAGGTCATAGAAAGGGTACAATTCTGGGGCAGATGCTTGTCCATGTTTTTCTAATTTTACCATCTGGGGTAGGGAAAAAAAAAAAATGCACAAGTCAGATGTGACACTTCCTTCAGGCAGAAACACTTCGTGCAAGCCACAGCTGCGTCATCACGACCATTTTTGCTAAAAACCCGGGTCCATTCATGGTTACGATGCTGTTTCTAAGGAGGCAAAGGCTTTGTTATGACCACAAGGACCAGAAATGCTTCGGTAAGCTGGAATCAAAGCTGTGGAGAAGTTGGCCGTGGCGTTGGCTAAGGCAGCACTTCCAGACCTCACAGATCTCGGTGCCCACCACACACATCCCACTGCTGCAGTTTGCATTTCTGACCATTTATTTAAAATTGTTGCATGCACAGAGGCAGTGAAATTCATCCAAGCATCTTTGCTACGGATCAGGATGGACTTTGTGGAGTCAAGTTTTCAAAGCTTCTGAGGCAGAGGGGCGTGACGGGCTGTTCTGAGGGTGGTGCTGTTACCTGGCAGGATTGCTCTGGGCTGAACCTTTACAATGCACTGACTTTATTTTGGACTTACCTTTCCAAGGCCAGATGTGAAGGCAAAGGGACTGAAGACGTTTAAAATCCATTCTGAAGACGGTGGCAGCTTTTCAAACAACGTCAAAAAGCCCAGCAACCCAAAGACGACGTGAAGGAGCAACCCCAGGAACGTGGTGATATTTGGCTGCTTTAGCAAGGAGCTGAGCATGAAGATGAAGTGAATCTGCAGCAGGGGAAACCAGGAAATAGCAGGATGAATTTATGTTGTCAATTAAAAAACCAAAATGAAAATATGAGCAAAATTAGAGAGTGGGCAGAGTTTCAGTTGTCCCCTACAGATGCACATGGCACATCACAAGGTTTGCACCATTTAGCCCAGAGTGCTACTCTGATTTGTAGTCAGAATATAATATAATATATAATATAATGGGAGTGATAGATTAAAACACTCTATTAAAAACAGATAAAAAATACGTATTATATAAAAATCATGTTCTAAAAATTATAAAAATAAATTCCAGTAGAGAGAAAATTTTGTTACTTTCTCGTCTAACGCCCAGCCCTAGGGAACCCTGCAGTCTTTGACTTTCAGATACTCTAATTAATTACACTGAAGAAGGCAAAAGCAGACTTACGGATGCCATGCCATAAAAGAAATAAGAAAAATACAGTTCTACAAAGCTTGACTCTTCAAAGGCTTCTCTCGAGGTGATCAGGGCCATCAGACCAGCTGATATTGAGACGTACAGCGTGTACAGCAAACTCCAGGATAACCTACAAATGAGGGACAGTTATTTTTGCCCTGAACATGACATTTGCTGTGACACAACCAACACAAAGCACACCCTATAATTCAAATACTTCATCATTCCAAATAGACATTAATTTACAGTTTCCAGGCTGGAAAGCTGCAAATGTCCCAGAATCAAAGGGTCAGGTTGGAAGGGACCACAACTGGTCCCACCTCTCTGCTCACAAAGGGTCATCTCAGAGCACGTGACACAGGGTTGTGTCCAGATGGTTCTGGAGTATCTCCAGGGATGGAGACTCCACACCCTCTCTGGGCAGCCTGTTCCAGTGCTCGGTCACGGCACGGCAAAGAACTTCTTCCTCACGTTCAGGTCTTGCACCTCCCAAAATCTCTGCAGATGCAACAAGGCCAGCAGAGAGACACAGAGCAACTTCAGCCAGGATCACTTATCCATGAGCTTTTCCTAGTGATGGGAGATACTTGGATTTGGAAGCTGTTTGGATGGACCCTCTGTCCCTCCCATGCTTCAGCATTTGCAGCTTTCTGCAAAATCTGTTGTTTCTTTGTTTTTTGTGTAATTTTGTGTCGTTTTCTGGAGGCAGACAACAGCTCAACACTGCTACACACATCTCTGAGGCATGAGAAGTGCCCTTCCTCTTTTTTGGGGGAGGGAAGAGAGCTGAGCTGAGCAGAACAAACAACAAAAAACCTGTCTCAACATGCTTGGAAACAGAGGTTCTCCAGCAAAGAGAGTCTGAAGGGTTTGAGTTGGAAGGGAACTCAAAAATCCCTAAATTCCAACACCCTTCCATGGGCAGGCACACCTCCCACTAGACCAGGTTGTTCCAAGCCCCATCATACACATCCTGTGCCCATTAGATAATATAACTCCTGTAATTACAGTTAATTTCTTACCAGAAGGCCGTGTCTTGCAAACCCATTGCTCTCATTAACACCTTGAGCTTCTTCTTCTCCCTCAGAACTTTTGCTGATAAAAAGTACATATATGGGGAGTAACACAGAACAGCACAAAGGATGAACCAAACATAATCCAGTTTAAACACGGGTTTTATCATGGGTGATTTCAGAAGAACCCCAGTAATCGACTTCATTTCTTTCCAGACAGAATGGTTGGTTTTCATCTAAAGAAAAGAAAATGAGAATAAATAGGTTTGGGTTTTAATGTATACAGATAGCTCTGTCAAGAACAGAAAAGGTATTTTCCATCGTGATCACTTACTTCTATCACTGCTGCATCAATGCTGGACTGCACTGAGAGGAAACCCCCGTACCAGTACAAAGGCATTTTGCAGTAAGTTGATGAAAAATCCCAGCAGGAATCTGTTGGGGAAAGAAAAAAAATTTAAAAAAATAATTTAATCAGTAAATTTCCCTATATATGTGTATATAAATGGTGGGGTTGTATCTAAAGGTGTGGGGTTGAAAATGTATTTTGCCCAAGTGTCAGGAAATCAAGATTTACTCAGGTACTTTGCTCTCATGAGATTCCACCTGGAATACTGGGCCCAGTTCTGGTGCCCCCAATACAAGAAGGGCATGGAACTGGTGGGGGAAATCCAGAGGAGGCCCCAAATTTGATCAGGGACCTGGAGCATCTCCCCTATGGAGGCAGGTTGGGAGAGCCAGAGAGGGCCTTTTCATCAGGAATTGGAGCTACAGGACAAGGGGAAATGGCTTCAAACTTGCAGCCTTCATCCCTTTGGAGTGGCACAGAGGTCCAGCTAAACATTTTTAAATGTAAAAATCAAATTCTGCGGCTTCATTTATTTTGTTACCAATGTGCTCAATGACATCATCTGGAGACCTTGCTCTGTCTGTTCGAAATCTGAGTTTGTAGGAGAAGTCATCCTTAAAAACAACACCAATAACATCATCCTCCATAATTCCTTTGGCTTCCATTTTTTCCTCGTTTTCCACCTCTTTGATTGTTGCACCTGTCATTGGAATAAATAAATAATACTAAAAAATAAATAAATAGAGAATAGACCTACCACAGCTAAAACTGATTAGCCAGGCAATAACTACATGAAAAAGGGCATCACCCCAATTCATAACCTCAAATATATGTTGGCCAAATTATTTTCTTCCCCCACCTCACGAGAGCTGGTCAGGGCCAGTGCAGACACTGCAGATGGAACAAGGATTTAAGAGCAGCGTTACCCTTCAGTGCTGAAGCCGAGGCCACTCTGCCCATTATTCTCCTGGTGGTGTCTGTGACAGGCGTGTACACGAGGGTCACCGCCGTGGTGTTAAAGGGTGGATCGTCCAGTCGTCCCAGGAATCTGTAAGGGGTTTCTCTCTTCGGGAAGGTAAATATCATACTTGCTGTTTCTTGGAGCACGAAGAGGAAAACCAGTGACAACACCCATTCCTGGAGCAAAGAAAGGGAATGCAGAGGTGAGTTGCACCCCAGGGACTGGTTGGGATGGGAAGACTCTTCCAGGACCCTTCTCATCCTGCTCTGCCCCCGGTGCACAGTCCAGCTCCTCTGGCTGTGGATGCCTCTTTTCCTGTACACGAGGGAGAGCTGGTCCACAGGTGTGAGGATTTTAAAACACGAGGAATGGTTCAAGTGAAAAACATGTTTTCTTAGTACCAGAGCCAACGAGGTCTGCTGATAATTTTACTCCCCACTCCTGAATCGGACATTGTGTTCCTCTGGACAGTGCAGGGTGGGAGCAACGACCAAAAGCAACAAGCCAGGCTTGTCACAAGGCTGCATTGTGCCAGGGTAGTCCAGTGTCACAGGAAGGAGTGTAACTGCTGACATTTCCCAGGGAACTGAGGCTTCTCATCCCCCCCCCTCACATAAAAACAGTGCAGCGTAAAAATACTTCGTAGTGGAAATCCCAATTTCCCGTTTGGAAGAACTGACACCTGCCTGAAAACTTTGTGCCTTCATCCTCCACACCAGAAGAATGTTTTTCCATAGGAGAGCACGAGTCTGCTGGAATATTTTTGAGGCTTTCTTGAGTACCCCCTGCATTTTTCCAGCTAGGAGGAGAAAGAAAATGATCTGATTTAGAATAAAACAGATCCCTGGAAGTTAATGTATTTACTTGGGTAAATACCACTTTGAGAAGACCATAAGATGCCAAAGGTTGAGAACTTGTCCCCAAATCATCCCTGTTACACACATATCCTCTCCCCACAGCATCAAGGGAGGGAAGGCAGCTGGTGAGATTCTAAAAGCAGCCTAAAATCGATGCTGCCACAGTCTGCTAAGAGACCAATTTGTTCTGTTTTCACGCAAATGCTGATGAACTTTAACTCCAGCGTAGCCACAGGGCAGTGTTAGAAAGCTGTATGAACATAACTGGGAAGAATTTAACTTTCAATTGGATACCTAATAAATGTTAGCTACTATTAACTTTAAATTAGATACTTAATGAATCTACCGGATAATTATCTAAAAAGTGAAAAACAATCAGCAAAAGAGAATCCTCTGCAACATCTCAGGTTCCAAAATTCATATTCAGAAGACAAAATAAACCTGTCAGAAATTTTTCTGGTGGCAACAGTGTTCGAGAAGCCGTAAACCAGTTAAGAGCATCGCCTGGAAATTGTGCTGTCTCTGGAAGTGTTTGTCTCCTGAGGGCTCATGAAGTACATCCAAACTCCTTGCTCTCCAGGAACACGCTGCTCAGGTGTTGTGAGAACTTTTACTGGATCCCACGTGTAGCTCTGCTCTCCCAGAGGCTGCCCCAGGAAGGAATATCCCATATAACCCCTGCATTTATTTACTGTCTCAGGGAATTCCTATTTGGCAGCTCCTCAGAATTTCCCCCCCCAATAAAAAATTAACTTGTCGTGATCTAATTGAAGGTGTCCCTGCTCATTGCAGGGGGTTGGACTAGATGCCCTTCAAAGGTCCCTTCCAGCCCTAAATATCCTATGAGTTGATGAGTCTAACTCCTAAAATCCATCTGCCCTTCACTGTCAGGAGCCTTTCCGTGCCGGCCACAAAGGAAGCAATGAATGCTCCATCCCTGCGCCAAGGATCAATCGCTGCATGTGGGGAGTGCAGAGCTCAACCTGCTCGTCCCACGGCCTCCTCTTTGCTATTTATTGCAGGTTTTTTGTGTTTTCAGCTGGCTCCCTGAAAAATGTGAGACACATTTGCACGGACTCTCTAAAACACAAACTTTGAAATGGGATTTTCCCACTCGGCTTGAAAATAACAACGCCAAGCCTGCCCTTTAACAAAGTTCAATACTTTAACCCTTCCAGAGAAATTAAATTTGGGGGTTTGCCCTTTTAGATGCTTCAGTGGGGACAGCAAGGCAGGAGGAGGGGAGTGGAGGGAGGGATTATCATCTGGGAAGACCCAGTGATCAACCTGCAGCCAAAGTACATCCACAGCAAGAATCAAAATCCACACACACCAACAAAAGCTGGACGTTTTCGCTCCTTTGCCTCAAACATTTTCATGTGAAGCTTTAAGTTTGTCAGAGAACAGAGCTGGGAGGTGCAGCTTTTATGCTCTCAGCACAACAACACATTAAAATAATTAGAAAAGATTGATCACCAAACTCAACCCTGCCTGAAACCGCCCTAAGGAGAATTTTTCTATTTCCATTCCTAAATCAATTTTCCCTTAACTAAAAAAAGAGAAATATGTAACTCCTTACTTGCTCTTGTGTTTTCCATCAGGACTAGGTCTCCTTCAGCTCTGGGATGTCCGGGCTCCTCATCCCTTTGTAGCCCTGGGGAGGCTCAGCGCCGTAGCCCAGCCCCATGGCCATGCCCCTCTCCAGCCTGACGTCACAGCCCAGTCCCAGCAGGGTGGAAACGCTCCCAAAACTTCTGCAGCGATGATCCAACCGTGGAGCAACACCTACAAGCAGCTGGCCCAGAGCCTGGACATGTTTACACCACAGTTTGCAGATTCCATCCAACTCGTGCATCGCGTGCGACACAACAGCAACATTCCCACCAGGCAGAGGAGCTGGGGTGACCATGAGCTCCTGAGGGCTGGCAAAGCCACCTCATCCCTGTCCCAGCTTCTCCAGAGGGAAAACTCTGCTGCTTTCTCCCCATCTTTCTCAGAGCCTGACTCAGCAAATGCTCCTTCCTCTGCTGAGGTGAACCCCGTGTGCCAGGACCAAGAGGATTTTAATTCTTGTTTCTCCTTTCCTCATTGTTTTCGGTAATTAATTTTTTTTTTTTCCCATTTCCACTCCTTCTAAATTGCTTTTCCAGCAGCTGCCACACAGCTGGAATCAGGATGGAATGCGTTGAGCTTTTAAAAAACATCTTTCCAATGGATCTGCATTCAAAACAGGGAGGTGAGGAAATAGGATAAGCCAGGAAATCCAAATGAGCTGGAAGGGTGTATGGCCACACGATAATTTAACCAGTTAAATATTTCATTTGACTGTCCTGGAACTTCCAAAAGTTTGAAGACTGTGCATCTAATTTGCAGAGCTGACCCAAACCACAAGAGTTGCCTGGTTGTTGCTCAACAAAAGCCGTAGCTCTGCTGCAGCTGCTGATTTACTCATTTTCAAGGAATGAGCTCATTTAGAAGAGCAGAGTGTTTTCCGGCTTCCCATTGGGCAACAAGGGGCAAATGGGGAGGGCTCCATCTGAGACGCACTGCACTGAAAACCAGCACGTTTCTGACCAGCCCCAGGGTGTGCTGGCAGCACCCCGCCCTGGGGAGCCCTGCCATCACTGCACCCCGCCTACAAAAAGGCTTTTTAACACAAAAATAACACCCGTTCCGAGCACTCCTTGGAGTTTCCCATCCTGTGCACTGGGAACTGCTCCTGGCTCTGCTGCTGAAGTGGGTCCCAAGCCCAAGCCCTCAAGGCTCACTGAAAAGCAGCAGGAGAACACACAGCATCTCAAAGTACCAGTAATTAAACCCTCGAGCAGATGCTCCACAGGATTTCTGAGATGGGGACTCAGGACCATCGTTTGTATTTGCCAGGAGGAACAAGAGGGGCTGGGAACGGAGCCAGACCCTTCCAGGGGGACATGCCAAGCAGTGCATTGCAGGAAAAAGGAACAGTGAAAGCCGTGGAAATGCTCATCAATGAGAAATTCTGAATGTTGAATCAGGGACTTTCTGATGATCTCTTAAAGTCAGCATTATAAGGAATGAATTAATTTCACAGCCTTTAAAACGAAATACCTGGCACACTGCCCTTACACACCACTGAAGACAAACAAGTACGAAGCTCTGGAATGTCACCAAATCGAGTTTAAACTTCTTTGGGGTTGTTTTCCTCTCCAGTGACGGGTCTGGGGAGCACAAACCCCTTTGTTTGCTGCACCCTTCACTGACCCACAGGGCTGAAGGTGACCTCCTCCTCCTCCTCCTCCTCTCACCCTCAGCAGGGTCACTCTGGGGGTTGGCAGTCCCACAAGACATCCGAGGAGCACACAGTGTCCTCCATCCCTATGGACCACCTTTCCCTGTCCCACCGTCAGCCAAACCCTCCCCATGTCCCCATCCCTCACCCCAGAGCCTGCGCCCATCCAGCAAGTGCTCCCTGGGCACAGCCCCAAGCAGAAAAAGGAGCTATTTTTTGAAGAGGAGTTAATTTTCCAGGGGCTGGAGGTGATTCATCCCTGCAGATGCAGGACATGCCGTGCCAGGAGCACACAGCTGCCGGAGGGTCCCTTCTAGCCCACAGTTGGGCTCAATAAGTCTGGCTGCAAAATGCGATACAACCGCGGGCGGTCGAATCCCGAGTGCTGCAATCCCCAAAACATTCCCCAAATTTAGTTAAAACTATGCAGCCTGACCCTCCCAGCCATGCCAAGAGCCAGGGCCACCCACGCTTTGCCTGAGCCCACTCACCTGAAGGTCTGAAGGCAAAGAACAGCCAAAGCTTTTGAAAACCATCCCCTTATTTCCAGCACAGCAAAAACACACACACGAACAAAGCCAAGCATTTAAACAATCCAATCCATCTTTATTTTGGTAGTACTTTCTGCTGGGAAAGGAAAATCCTCACCTTTACAAGTACAGCCAAGTGGTAAAAGAAAGGCAGGTGTATAAAATAAACTGCACGTGGTTCAACATCAGGAGGAGCATCACAAATGCGTCACCTCTCGGCCCGACACTTTCTGCTCCTGCTACCGAAGTTCTGGATGTTGGCTGTGCAATAGACTTCACTCACTATACAGAGATATTTTTAAATAAGGGCTTTTCTTGGGAACGTCAACAAAATGAGACACGTTAAATTCTCCATAGAAAAATACAACCTTGTCACAACACCACAAAGGAAACGCGTTTCCCAAGCTTTGGATGTATCAGCTAATTCTCTCACAACAAACCTGCAAGGCAACTGAAACCATCACACCTGGGAATGGTGGCCCAAACTGGGTGGCTTTGCCCCAAATCCAGCTGCTTAGGCTCTGGTTTATCTCCCACAGCACACGCTGGGATCTGGAATGTCACTGATAACAGCTGAACAAAGGGACTCGAAATCACAGGAGTGAAGCTCTTGTGTTTCCGGGGGATTCTTTGGTTTAATTTTCAAGGGTTTTTCTCTATTCTGGCAATTACAGCCATAGGACGACACTTTGGAACACCCCTGACACAACACACGACAATGACAGTGATGTTTTTGGGGTGGCATTTTTGCCCCACATTGACACAAGTTGTCACCACATCAAAGAGATCCCACCTAAATCCCGCAGTTAATTAAATGAGCCAAATCCTTTGTCCACGTAGCTGCATAAACACGGTGCCACCATCCCCTGGGTTCATCCAGGATGAACAACATCACCAAACTGAGCCAACCCAGCTGCTAATCCAAGTTTTCACAGGATCCCTTTGAAACGTTAGAAAATACAGAACTATTTGAAACAGGGTGTTGTCATCCAGACAGGACAGAACTATTTCACAGACTATTAACTCCAAGTTAAAAAAATAAAGTTAAAAGAAGACACCAAGGCTCACAGGTCACACTGTACCTCCAGAAGTTCACGTGACAAGAGTGTGTGGGACGTGACACTTGGCTGAAACACCATTTACAAACAGAGACCAAAGGAAGAAATGTGGGATTTGAAGACACACCGAACTTGTACCTACATGGGAAAGTACCATCAGACAAAATTCTGGGTCCCACACCTTTGCTGCAAACAAAGTCCTGGGGGACTCAGGGGCTAAGGAAACAAAACACCTGAATTTGGGGTATTTTTCTTTCCTGACAGGAAAGCTTCACCCTTGGAAGGTTCCACTGGAGCTGCAGTTTGGAGCCTGGGGCTTTAATCCAACCCTTCACCTCTGATTCATTTCCAGGGCTCACCAAAACAGGCAGAGCCATGGGCTGTGCTGCCCTGGGGAAGCAAATGGGATGTCCAGGGCTTTGTGCAGCGCTTGGGCTCAAATTCGAACTACAAAACCAAAGCTGTACATTTATATGCAATCTATGGGTGCAAAAGAGGAGATAAAGTTGTACATAAAGAGTTCACATCTCCCTGTAATAGAATAAGAAACCAATGAAAACAGATTTTGGCTCAACAGGATGACAAACCTTTATCAGATATATTGCACACATTATTGCCTGATAATAACAAACAGCTGGGACACAACTCCACCTTAACCCACTTCTCTGAGTTTTTGCAAGAAAAACAAAGGTCCTTTCTAACTTTAGTGTGAAGATACACAAATGATAAGACTTATGAAGCCAATGTCTCGATATAAACTCATCTATCTATTCACTGCACAGCACAATGAACTGGGAGCAACCTTTAATTCCACCTTCTAAAACTAAAAAAAGGTGATGATAGCTTTGTGTAGAAAACCCCCCCCAAATAATTAATTTTCAACACAGATCTGTCATCTCTCAGGCTGAAGGGTCACATATCCTACTCCTCTTAGTGCTTCTGTGCAACCCAAAGGCACCATTCCTCTGAACTGGGGGGGGGGTTAATTTGGGTTTTACAAAGGTGAGGCATAAATCGCCAGGCCAGGACCAAGCAAATGTCCCTGTATTCCTGACTGCTACCCCAACAAAGACAGATTAGGAAGTACTGGTGCATTAACTCCTGAATCCACTGGCAAGGAAAACAAAAACATCTCCCAAGGACTGTGTCTAAGAGCAGCTGGCAGGACACATGTTGTTACACCCAACGAAAGAATCGGGCTGTTTTTTAATGAACACAACGAATACTCACATCTCTGCAAATCCCGTGACCACACAGTTATGCCTTTGTACTTTCACCAAGCGGGGGAAGGAACATGTCCACTCTGTCCCCCCCCCATCACCCACAGCACATGCAGGACAACCACCAGGGCCACCCCCGAGGGCAGCAGGGCTCAGCCACAGCTGCCAACCTGCAGGAGAAGGGAATGGAAGAGCCAACAAGTGCCAAGTCAGATCAGTAAATGAACATTTTCACACTGGTCGGACGCCAAGCCAAGCTCGTGGTGGAATTCGGGACCCTTTCTGCAGGGATACAGTTACTTGGGAGTGGCTTTTCCCCCCTCTCTTCTAAGCAGGTGGATCTCCAAAGCACAAGCAGGGACAGATCAGCTGGTGGAGGGGCAGGACCTTGTAGGGCTGTGCCTGCAGGGCACCTCGTGGGACAGGCAGCAGTGCCCATCCAAGGGCACTGTGAAGCAGCTCCATGGGGCTCCACTGGTGACTGGCTTTGCTCAGCTGCAGGATTTCCCTCCAGGACAGCCCAAGCTCTGGCACCAGCCCTGACAGCGGCATGGCAGAGCCAAGGGAAGGCAGGTGGGAGCTCCTGCACCAGCCACCACCACCAGGAGATGAGCGGATGCCGTGGCAGTGTCCCCTTGCTCAACACAAACCAGGGGACAGTGAGGGGACGAGGAATTCCAGGTCAGCCAGAACAGCGGTGGGGACGCTCACCGCTGCATTATTCCTAAGGCCAGGATGGTGGGACACGCTCAGGGCTTCCAGACACGGATCTCCTTGTCATTCCCAGCTCCAGTGTTTTCCAGGCTGGAAATAATGAAGTGAGGGAGAGAGGTTGTGGGTGAATCTCTGGCATCCAGCCAGGGTCAAACCACGACACAGGCACACACAGCGTGTGTGTGTGCACAGGAGCACTGCTGGCACCAGCAGGAGCTTCTGAGCAGGTCTGGCCAGGAGGAGCTCAGAAGATGACTCGGTCCTCCTGCGTCCTCTCCCACCACAACGTGCTGTTCAGGGTGCCAAAGCTGCTGTCCTCCTCCTCCTGCTCTTTAGCCAGCTCCACAAAAACCTGGAACACATGGAAAAGATGTGGATACCCCATGTGGTCCTTGCAGGAACATCCTTGGTCCCAAACAGAACTCAAGCCAAAAACCTCATGAGCACTGAAAGCATCGCTTCTTCTCCAAGCAAGTTTTTAGTGTATTTGGTTTCTTCTCCTTGCTCCTAACCCTCCCTTCTTCAGGAGCACAATCAAAAAGGAAGTTGGATCAAACATACTGAAGGATATTTATCATCAACAGTAATTCAGAACAAGCAACAAAAAGCCTCATCTTCACCCTCCTCCCAGCCACGAACAGCGATGAACATCCTTGGAATAAATCAGCAGCTTTTCCACTAAGGCCACAAATTTATTTCCCTCTGGTTGCTGCAGTTGGCATCTCATTTTTAAAGGAGAATATGGGAATAAAGAGGAGCAGGGGAACTGATTCACATTGGAAAAGGGGAAATTAGTTTCCAAAAAATGCCCAAACAGCAAAGCAGCCCCAGGGGCCTGAAAGCTGAGCACGAGGGATGAACTGCCTGCACACGGCTCATCACCATAGAACGGGTTTGGGTTGGAGGGACCTTAAATATCATCTTATCCCAAATTCCTGCCATGGGCAGTGACACCTTCCACTATCCCAGTGCTCCAACCTGGCCTTGGACACTTCCAGGGATGGGGCAGCCACAGCTTCTCTGGGCAACCTGTGCCAGGGCCTCCCCACCCTCCCTGGGAAGAATTTCTCCCCAATATCCCATGTGTCCCTCTGTCTGACACCTTCACCTGGAAGGCTGTGCCTCCACAAAATATAATTTAACATACCTGTTCCAGTGTTGCCTGAGAAAAGCTGTAGTCCTCAATGTTAAAGGCGTGTTTTACTGTTGAAAGAGTTAAAAAGAGCAGATTTAGGGACACTTCACTCTCTCACACAACTGGGTTTTAAGCTGGTACAAGTGTTTACTTTTGATTACACAAGAAACAGAGTTGAGGACAACAATGATAAAAGAAAAATAAATTAATTCAATGTGGAACAGAAGTGGAGGAGTGACACTGCATGGCAAAAGTGTCACTTATGGGAGACAGAAGGATGTCTGTATGTGATCTATGGCAAGTGCTTAATTACCTTCTTCCAGCTTGGAAAAAGAATGTGAAAGTGACTGTACATCTTCTTTAGGAATTTTATATGCCAAAATTGAAGCAAAACTGCAACAAAGAAACAAAACAAATTTAGCTTCAAGCAAAATCTCTCCAAGTAAAAATATTAATATCCAATGGAACGGATTTAAACTCCTTTTCTGAGGGTTGCTCCAGGCACTTTGACTAGTCATGTTCACACAAGACAAGATGCAGCCCCAGGAGATCAGCTGGTTTTTCACCTGTCTCAGAGATGCAGCTCCAGGCGCATCAGCTGAGATTCCCCCAAGACTGTCCCATGACTTCAATTTAGATTCAACCATTTATAATCTGCTTATTCATGAAAGATTTGCTGCCAGGAACTCCCAAAGTTCTGAGGTTTTTCCTCTGAAATGAACTCAGAGAGAGGTCACAGATCTCCCAGAACTTTGCATCACCCAGTGATTCCCTCAGCCCAGATTCCAGGAGCTGCTCCGCCCCACATATCTGGAACTCTCCCCCCTCCACATCTCCCCCATTTAAGGGCCACTCCTCAGACGATGCCCACAGTGCCCTTTTTGGAGGGTGTCACCAGCAGCCACTGAGCCAAACCCTCCAGTTCATACAGCACAAACTCGGAGCTGTTGGCAGAAAACCAACCAGCTCTCCCTGACTCTGAGATCCCCCAGAGAAGGCTCAGGCGTTTCCAGGTAATGGCCAGTGACTCTGATTTGACTCTGTTCCCAGGATCCTGACCCAGCAGGAAGCTGTCAGGGAACAGCTCTGCAGAAACTGAGTTTTGCTTCCTCTGTGCTGAACATCTGTGCACGAGCTCCCAGCCCTGCCCTGGCAGCCTGGGAGCTGCTGGCTCCCAAACCCCTTCCTCTTTTTTAACGTGTGTAAACATTTACATTCCCTCCTCGGTGCCAAGGAGCTGCTGAGAAACCAAGAGGCTTTTATTCATATCATTTTTGTCAAAGTTCACCTTTCCTGGCGGTTGGCGTTGGGGAAGATGTGCAAAATCTGGCTCTGCAGATACTCCACCTGCTGTACATCTGCTGTTTCCTTTAATTTCATTTCCAAGAAGTATCCTCTGCCAAATTTACTCTTCAGGTGCTGGACAGTGCCTATACATCTGCCAAGTGCAGAGAGGAGATACCAGTTGTACGTGTTACATCACCCTCGAGAAGCAGCTGGGCTTCAAACAGACCCTTTGTGCTGCTCAGTGTTAATTTTGCACCATATTTAAGACATTAAAAAATTGTTTATCTGTGTTTTCAAAGGAATACATTCCAGCTGACAGCTGCCCTGCCCCAGGGGAGGCTCTGGGGGTACCTGAGCTGCCCCGACACCAGGATGGCCACACGGTCACACACGGCCTCTGCCTCCTCCATGTAGTGAGTGGTCAGGATAGCTGCTCTCTCCTTGTTTTTGAAGGCTGCTCGAATTGCTCGCCTGCAAAACAGAATCCCTGAGTAAAACATTTGGCAGGCAACAATAAATCCTGAGTCAGCAGGAAAAAGAGGACTGTGATGGTCAAACACAAACCCTCCACCTGTGGACTGACCCTGCTCCCACAGCAGCAATTAACACCTGAATTCTTCAAAGATGACTCCAATCTGTACTCCTTGTATTATTTTAAGATTTCTTTCAACTTTCCATCTTTTAATCCCCAAGCTGTTCTGGGAGAGGACACAGATGCACTGCACATGGCACTAAGGTTGGGCTGATTCTCCCTCTCTTGTGAGACCCCACAGGATCAGTGTCCAGCTCTGGAGCTCCCAAAATAGGAAGAAGTGGTGCTGCTGGAGTGAGTCCAGAGGAGGCCATGGAGATGCTCCAAGGGCTGGAGCACCTCTGCCCTGGAGGCAGCTGGGGGAGCTGGGAGGGTTGAGCCTGGAGAAGGGAAGGCTTGGAGCCCCTTCCAGTGCCTCCAGGAGAGCTGCAGAGGGACTTGGGACAAGTGAAAAGGCACGGGGGAATGGCTCCCCACTGACAGAGGGCAGGGTTTGATGGCGTATTAGAGAAATTATTCCTTGTTTAGCCAAAGGTGGCCCTGCCACAGCAAGTGGGTAAAAGCAGATGATCTTTCCGGTCCCTTCCAACCCACACCATCCTATGATTCCCTGTCTGTGGCTCTCCCTAGTGTTAACAGGGATGATGCACACACAAAATCCAGCACATTCCCAAGGAGAAAGGATGGCCCTGCCGACACTCACCACATGTGCTGCTTGGCTTTTGGATCCATCCCCGTGGATGGCTCGTCCAGCAGCGTCACCCGAGGGTTCCCCAGCATGCTGAGGGCAAAGCACAGCTGGGAGGGAGGCAGAGGGGCAGGGTGAGGACAGGACGGTGCTGCTGACCCCCAGCACAGCCCCTCCAGCCCCCCATACCTTGCGTTTCAGCCCCACACCCAACTTCTTCGTCCTCTTCTGCAGGTGGTCTTTCAAATCCAGCGCGCTCGCGATGCTGCGGAGGGGAAGGACCAGGTTCAGCTTCCCCCTCACAGTGTGCAAACATTTGAAGAGCTCAGATACAAATATTTATATATAAAAGTCTAAGAAAAAAGCAGAGCAACAAGCAGAATCCGAGGTGGATGCTTTCCCCGCCAGATGTCTCAGAGGAGCCTGTGGTGACAAGCCAGGAGCAGCTCCAAGCCTGGGACTCCCTGCCCTTGCATCTTCTACAAAGGTCAGCACTTCATAACTTTATGAAAATATACATAAAACCTGAAAATGCCAATTGAATTTCGTGTGGCTGAATATCTCCTCACCTACAAATTCACTCTCGACGAGTTTGCTGGAAAGATTCAATTAAACTTAAATGGAAAAAAAGATGGTATGAGGAAAGGTGGGGGAAAACCTACACACACCAAAAGGGAAAAAGCCATAAACACCTTCCCCCTCAGCAATGAACCTGAAAACAAACCCAGTGAGAAAAATACAGCTAACCATTAAGGGATTCCTCTAATGAACTACTCACCGTTTGATGACTTCCATAATATCAGACTGATCCATCCCTTTGATAGCACCATAAATTTCAAAGTGTTCCTGCAATGTAATATCTGGCCAGAGTGGATTTGTTTGAGGACAGTACCCCACAAATTTCACTGGGTCATCTTCACTGCTCTGCCCGAAAGAATAATCTCCCATCAGAACCTGCGAGGAAAATGTAAATTTTACTCCAGAATATTCAAGATTTCCGAGCTGGTTTTGCACAGTTTTAGCAAAATGCACTCAGGAATGCTTGCAGCAATAATAATAAAATGTAAATAAAGGTTAATTTTCTGTGTGACCTGTAGCAGGTAACGTACTTGCCCACTGGTTGGTTCGATCTCTCCAACGAGCATATTAATTAACGTGCTTTTCCCAGCTCCATTGGGTCCCAACAAACCCAGTATTTCTCCTAAAGAAAAGATGACAAACCATTGCCCACGAGGTCAGATAAATGGATCCAAGAATTGGGTTTGTACATAAAACAGCTCAACAGCAAGTCACTGAACTCCAACCTTTTTTTACGCAGAGAGAAACGTGTTTTGTTGCCACTTTCTTTATTTTTCTCCCCAGCAGAAATTCCTTCCTTTCATCGAACTCCTTGTGCAGGCTGCTGACCAGGATTGCTGGCATCTAGCAGGGCAGAGGGAATTGGCTGCAGACCCCAGCAGCCCTGGGGAACCTCCAGAGTCAGGGTTTGGGCAGTGCCTGGGGGTGCAGGGTTTTACCTCCTCGCTTTTGGGGCTGCTTAGGATCTCCTTGACTCGCAGCCTCTCCGCCTTCACATCCTCATCCTCGTTGTCCTCGTGTGGGACATCTGGGAGCCTCCAGGTTTTGGCTTTTGTGAAGCATTTTCTAAAGGGGAAGAGGAAAACACGAGGCCCCTGCTCAGCACAGAGCTGGGCTTGGCTCAGGACTTGGATGTTAAAAGCCTTTTGTGTTTGCCAAGCCCAGGAGCAGCAGATTCCTGCAGCTCAGCTGAGAGCACAAAGAGCTGTCAGGGACTGTCACCGTTGTCACCTTCGTGCTCACACATTTTTTGGGTTATGGCATCTCTAGCCATGCCATGGGAAAGGCAGTTCCCTTGTTTTTATATGACTGAATTTCAGACAAATTAAGTGAGGAGAACAAATTCTTGAGATGCCTGGGATGGGATACAACAGAAGTTATTTTATTTCCTCCACAGCCACGCACTGCACACCCCAGTTGCACCACCACCAGCACCTTTAAAACCAGTTTCTTTGCACTATGACCCTAAAAAAGGACGATTCAAGAGACACACCTGAAAAAGGGATCCTCTCGAACCGTCCTCCCTCCGTTCTTCAGCTCGAAGCACCTCAGCAGGAAGAGCCACAGGACACACTGCAAATAGGGCTGAACCAAACACCCCCTGATTACTCAGAGCTCTGCCAGCCCCCCATGGCTGGTGAGCCTAAAGGGGATCCCGCAGGTGACCCCCCTGCTGTGACAAGGGACAAGAAACTCCAGCCCTGCACCACCACAGAAGTGCTGGTGACTCCAAGAACATTAAATATATCATTAAATGCTGCTCAGGGAGGACACACAACCCAAAGTCTGCTTAAATTTAAAGGCAATTCTTTGGGATTTTTAGAGAGGAAAGGGACTGTCCTGCTCTGGAGTTCTTTCTCCCAGACACCCATAATAATCCCAATTAATACTGGCAGTGTTAATCAGCCCCTTGAGGTGGCAGATGGTTGAGCTGGTGGGCACAGCAGCTTCACTGACTCTGCTCACGCTGCAGGAGCTGCAGGCTCAGGGATGCTGAGCACTACATCAAATCTCATTAATAAGGATGGGACCAGAAGTTGCTCCCAGCAGGAGCCAGAGATTCCCCACAGCCAGGAAGGCAGACAATGACAATTCCATGCTCACAGCCAGCACTGCCACCAGCAGTCGGTCCCACGGGTCGTAGAATCCCCCACTCTTCCTCTTGCCTTTCCACGAGACCTGGAAATTCAAAAAAACCCACTTTCAGGTAAATCATCACCTACCAGAGGCCATTATTTCACACTGTGCTTTAATCCCAATCAGTCATTTCAGTTATGGTGCTCAAACACTTCCTGGGCTCTGCAGAGACCCTGATTGCACGAGGCTGACACCAATAAAACTCCATCCCTGGGGATGCTCATGGTTTCCAGCCACCAACTCCCAGTTAAGTCGTGTCCCATCCCAGGGTTTGCTCCCTGAGAAACACATGGTTTTCCTGTAGATACAGAATCGTGGAATGGGCTGGGTGGGGAGGGACTTTAAAGCTCATCATGTTCCCAAATTCCTGCCATGGACAGGGACACCTTCCACTATCCCAGGCTGCTCCAACCTGGCCTTGGACACTTCCAGGGATGGGGCAGCCACAGCTTCTCTGGGTAACCTGTGTCAGGGCCTCCCCACCCTCACAGCCATGAATTCCTTCCTAATATCAAATCTAAACTTACTCTCTTTCAGTGTAAAAACATTCCCCCTTGTCCTGTCACTACATGCTCTTATGAGAATTCCTTTTCTCTCTTTCCCGTAGGCTCCTTTCAGGAAGGAAAACTAATGGATTTAAAATGCTGCTTTTCTCATCTCACAACTGAAACCCTTTGCTTTGGGCGATTTTCCCCAGCAGTTGCTGCTCTTCACAAATGGCTACAGGTGACATTTGAAATCCATCCATCCATCCAACCCCAGCCCTCTACGAGTGCCCTGGAGAGGATCCCCTGTGTCCCCTCACCTTTATAAAACAGATCAGGCAGCCAATGAGGGGATAAATAGGAATGGAGATGGAGAAGACATAATGCAGGATGGTGGTTACCAGGTGATAGTCCAGAAAAAAGGCCACTTCAGTGACAACTGTGCAAAGCAAGGCTGTCTGTACGAAAGAAAAAAAAAAAAGTCCATTTTTGACCAGTTCAAACTAAGCACAAGTTATCTAACTCGAGGCACTTCTTTTAAACAAGCTTTTATCACTCGGGATGTGGCAGTGAGACGGACATTCTTGTGCATTAAGGACAGAGGGGTAAATAAAACAAGTGGGAAGTTGAAGTGGCTTTGAAGATCCCCAATCTTCCCAAGCTAACCCAAGTCAAGGTCAAGTTACTCACCACTGAAAATATAAACGACCAAAATTCTTTTGTGTTCTGAACTTTTTTAAAGGTGAAGGAGACCACATAAGTGAAGAGCACGACTGAGGGGACGTAACCAATCAGGCAAAAAATCTGCAAAGACAGGAAAGGCTGATCAGGAACTGCAGAGCAGGAAGCCAGGGGTGAATTTTTTCAACTGGAATTACTTCAGTGTGAGACACAACTCTGGATTCATCTTTGTCATTTAATTTGATATATTTTGCTGCCTTGGTACATAAAGAATAGATTATTAAAGACAGAAATCAAAGAGTGTGTGAAGAGACAGGAACCTCCCCCACTCAGGTTCCTTTGAACTCTTTCCCTTTTTTTGTTTTTCATATGTATAAAAGGCTCCCATAAATGCTGACCTCAAGATTTTGGGGAATAGTAAGAATTCCACCTCGGCATTTTTGCAGAAATTAAAACAAGGGTAGAAAACCAGCCCTGCAGCACATCAGGCACTTCCCAAACCCGATTAACTCGCAACTCCTGGGAAAGCAGCAAGGAAAACCCAGTTCCTCTCAATTACAGCCAATATCAAAGGGAAGCTCATTCTGAATATCAAAGACATGAGGTCTTGTGGTGCCTTCAGTTTAATCACACACTGCAAGTCACTGCAGAGATGGTCTGTGCTCAAAGTCCCCCTGACCTTGTCATCAGCAGCACGTTGATGCGAACAGAGCAATCATCAGTCACAGCGAAGTGCACAAAGCAGGGGAAAGAAGAAAGGACCATTTCCTTGGCAATACTGCCACCTTAAAGCTTTATTTTATTCCAGCCACGAACGAAATTCCAAAATTTAAATAATTTTCCCCACGAAAATGATTCTGCCTTTGGTGCAGCCTCTGCACCAGCAGCTTTAATTGGGCACTTTCCCCGTATTTCCACTGGAAAAATTCTGCTGAGCTTCCTATGAGAAACAAACACTGGGAGAAAACAAGGTAACCAGGCCCTCACTTCCTCCCCACACTCACCACAGCCAGGAACTTGCCCACGTAGAA
Organism: Pitta sordida; assembly: GCA_013390025.1. Lineage (NCBI taxonomy): Eukaryota > Metazoa > Chordata > Aves > Passeriformes > Pittidae > Pitta > Pitta sordida. The sequence continues at coordinate 465,025 of WEKX01014570.1, read as the reverse complement.
ATAAACACCGTAGTGGAAGGCGAAGAGGCTCCCGATCATGAGGATGAGGATGGAGAAGAAGAGCGGCAGGTCGATGGCGGCTTGGCCAGTCCAGTAAGCAGAGGGATAGAGCCCTGCAATCTTCAGCTGAGTGTAGGCCTTGATCTGCCACGGGAGGAGAAAACCCAGCGTTAATTACACGCTAATTGAAATTAACACCGTGTTAATCTGTCCTGGTGTCACCCAGTTAGTGACAATTTTAGTGTTTCCCAAATCTGCTCCATCCAAGGCAGCCAACACAGTCCCATCCACGATGCCTCTCAGGGCAGGGTTTTAAACAACTCTTCAGGTTTTTTCCCCAAAAAATCCCAAGATTTTTAACACCTTGTGTGTCTCCGACTCGGCACCTGGGAGTCACCTTATGGTTTTCTGCGTTGTCCATGGCAAAATAGGGCGGCATCCCAGTGATGATGATCCCCAGCAACACGGCTTCGAAATAGATCTCCAGCCTGAAAATGGTGTCTGGGAGATTCTGGAACATAAATCAGATTGCTTCAATGCCAGAAAGGGCACGAGTAGGAAAAAAACCAACAACACGTTAAGAACTGGCTGTAAAGGCTAAAATATAAATTGTGAGTATGTCAAGATGAGCTGAAGCATGGAGAAAAACACCTGGGGACGTTTTTGGAGTATTTAAAGGTGAAATAAATAATAACTAACAAAATCCTAGAGCATTTATCTCCTGCAACAGGTGCTCTCTTTTCCCAAAGGCCACCCCAGCCCTGCACAGGAGGCAGCAGATCCACAACTGCTCTAACAAACCATAAATTCAGAGGATCATGGAATGATTTGGCTTGGGAGGGACCGTAAAGCCCACCTCACTCCAACCCCATGCCAAGGGCAGGGACACCTTCCACTTAGCCCAGGTTGCTCCAGCTCCATCCAAACTTTAATTCCCAATGCAACGTCCCCTTTCCAAACCCCTTTTTCCTCCACTTCCGCAACCTGCAGAGCAGAATTCCAGCACCTTCCACATCCTCTTAAATTCTCAAACAGTCCCAACCAGCTTCTCTCCTTTGGTGTGTGTGGGATTTCTGCATTCCCCCTTTCACCCAGGGATGCTTTGACCCCACCTTGTGTTTCAGGGTGATTTTTGGGGTGCTGCTCACCTGGATGAAGGGGTTGCTCCAGATTTGGATGCTCTCAGTCACGTTCAGACTGCGCAGCAGGAGGTTGCTGACAATGTTCATCAACACTGGCGGGGAATGCACCATGGTACCGTTGAATATGATAGAGAAAACATAATTCTAGGAGCAAAAGTATGTGCTGTGTTAATTCTTCTGCACGAAGGTCAATTCCCTGAGAAGGCTCTCCTTAATTAAACCTGAACATTGGGAAAAAATCTTTGCATAATTGAGTCTGCTTTGCAGGAAGCTCTGGGCTGCTCAGAGCTGTTGTAACACTCAACCTAATTCAGGGAAACAGTCAAGCTCACAGAGAACAAACTATTTGGAATAAATTCCCAGCATGTTTTATGGAACAGTGGCATTATGACAAATGACACTCCAGACAATTACAGTCTGCAAACCGAAAACACACAAGGACCCACACTCGGATGTTCTTGAGAATGGATTCAAAAACCAGACAGGAAAAATTTACAGGAGCTGAGGAGGCTGCACTGTCACCCTGACGTGAGCAGTGTCAATGAATAAAACTGGGAACAAGAGCCAGAGCTGCCAGATTGCAAAGTAGGTCCTTTGCTGGGGATGAAATACAACCCCAAAGTTCACATCTTCCCCACAGCCCTTCAGCTGCCACACGGAAATGAACATGTACAACCCAAGGAACTCATTTTTCTTTACACATGAGAGCACCATGGAATTACACTTCTGTCAAATTGTGTAATTCAGCCAGTAGAAGGAAGAAAAATTAAATTCCTGCGAAGGTCTCTAGTGAAATAAAACATTTCTCTTGGCTCTTTGTGTCCTTGTGGGGAAAAAATGGGGATGGAAGTTTGATTGGCCCACTGTAATTACATTTATTTTGCTAATGTTTCCATTCTGTTAATACAGGTCCTCTTTGCAGACCCCTTGTACAAGCAGCACTAGATAATATTATTGGATTCCATGGCTCAAGAGGTGCCTGTGAGGTCAGAGTGTCACAAAACAGCCCCTGAGGGATCCCTGGGGTCAGTCTGTCCCTCTCACCTGGCCGGAGTGAAGGCCCAAGACGTTCAGAGCTGCACTGTGAGGAGCAGCTGAGACATAATCACTGTCATTGAACATCTCCAAGAGGATGTTCATGCTCCCAAGGGAGTGCACAAGGTCGTCAATATTTGATTCTGGTGAAAACAGAGGAAACACAAAATGCTTTCAGTTGGAGAAGACCTTTAGTACCATTGAGCCCAACTGCTGACCCAGCCCTGCCAGGCACGGCACCAAACCATGGGCCACATCTCCAGGCTTTTTAAATCCCTCCTCGTCACCAGCCTGGAGTGTTTCACACCAAATTCCTCATGTATTTTTTTTCACTGATATTATCCTTTCACTCCTGCCCACCGAAGAGTCCTCTGCTATTTGGAACACCACAAATGATTTCAGTTTGGCTTCCCACTCAACAGCCTCCAAAGGAATCAGGGAATTTTTAATTTTTGTTATATTCTCCAATTAGTTGGTGCAAGTCAAATGCAGCAATGAGGGAGCAGAGCTGCCAAGGAGCAGTACCAAGATATTCAGAGTTTAAGTTGAACAGAGGATTAGGTGAAAGAAGTAGAAAGCCAGTGACACCTGGACATGAATCCCAGAGAAACTAAGTTGTATTAAGCAAAAATTCCCAACAGCTTGAACAGATGTTCCCTTCTATTGCCTGGATTAACCCTGTGCACTTTTAAATGTCCTAAGTTAAAACAAAAAAGCAATTTTCCAATATGTTTTAGAGCAGGATTGTAATGTTGATTTATCCAAATGTCTCTGGCCAGTTCCTCCCTAAGGACCATCTTCTGACACAGCCAGAACAAAGCTGTGGACACAGGGGGAAGATCTTCCAAGCCAAACCCTACGGACACAAACCCATTCTTTACCATCTCTGGCTTAATTTCCANATCCCATCCCATCCCATCCCATCCTGCTCCAACTCATCCTATCCCATCCCACCCTATCCCATCTCATCCTGTTCCAACTCATCCCATCCCATCCTATCCCATCCCATCCCACCCTATCCCATCTCATCCCATCCCATCCTGTTCCAATTCATCNCTTGGCTCTTTGTGTCCTTGTGGGGAAAAAATGGGGATGGAAGTTTGATTGGCCCACTGTAATTACATTTATTTTGCTAATGTTTCCATTCTGTTAATACAGGTCCTCTTTGCAGACCCCTTGTACAAGCAGCACTAGATAATATTATTGGATTCCATGGCTCAAGAGGTGCCTGTGAGGTCAGAGTGTCACAAAACAGCCCCTGAGGGATCCCTGGGGTCAGTCTGTCCCTCTCACCTGGCCGGAGTGAAGGCCCAAGACGTTCAGAGCTGCACTGTGAGGAGCAGCTGAGACATAATCACTGTCATTGAACATCTCCAAGAGGATGTTCATGCTCCCAAGGGAGTGCACAAGGTCGTCAATATTTGATTCTGGTGAAAACAGAGGAAACACAAAATGCTTTCAGTTGGAGAAGACCTTTAGTACCATTGAGCCCAACTGCTGACCCAGCCCTGCCAGGCACGGCACCAAACCATGGGCCACATCTCCAGGCTTTTTAAATCCCTCCTCGTCACCAGCCTGGAGTGTTTCACACCAAATTCCTCATGTATTTTTTTTCACTGATATTATCCTTTCACTCCTGCCCACCGAAGAGTCCTCTGCTATTTGGAACACCACAAATGATTTCAGTTTGGCTTCCCACTCAACAGCCTCCAAAGGAATCAGGGAATTTTTAATTTTTGTTATATTCTCCAATTAGTTGGTGCAAGTCAAATGCAGCAATGAGGGAGCAGAGCTGCCAAGGAGCAGTACCAAGATATTCAGAGTTTAAGTTGAACAGAGGATTAGGTGAAAGAAGTAGAAAGCCAGTGACACCTGGACATGAATCCCAGAGAAACTAAGTTGTATTAAGCAAAAATTCCCAACAGCTTGAACAGATGTTCCCTTCTATTGCCTGGATTAACCCTGTGCACTTTTAAATGTCCTAAGTTAAAACAAAAAAGCAATTTTCCAATATGTTTTAGAGCAGGATTGTAATGTTGATTTATCCAAATGTCTCTGGCCAGTTCCTCCCTAAGGACCATCTTCTGACACAGCCAGAACAAAGCTGTGGACACAGGGGGAAGATCTTCCAAGCCAAACCCTACGGACACAAACCCATTCTTTACCATCTCTGGCTTAATTTCCAGGAAAAGGTTTGTCCCCAACCCCCAAAAGTAGCTCCACTAAGGAGAGGCGGAGGCAGGAGCTGCTCCCCTACCTGTGGAGTTCTGCAGCAGGAGCCGACTCCTGTACTTGTGAGAGGTCTCGCCAGGCTTCAGCAAGTACAAATCTGGGGAAAGTTTGACAGCAGCTACAGAATTTTTGATGATGTGGTGTATGAAAAACAATAAAATCTGAATGACAAGAAAAATCAGAAAAAGCAACAACCTGAAAGAAATAAAAGTTTGGGGTTTGTTAGAATGCAGTGGAAGCCAGCCCAGTTTCTGCGCATGCTGTTGAAACATCTCCCTCACCCCCCCAAAAACCAAGTATTTGACACAAATTACAGCTTCATACTTTTAAATATATACACATGAAGAAGAACAATCACATCCTGCCCTTTCCCCACAGCTTTTGAGACTTCTGTGCCCAAATGAGAAGCCCCAGTACTCACATAACTCTCACACATTTATTTTCTCGCTTCAGAGCAAGGAAATGCACTTTGGCCATGGTGGAAACCTGCTTCTTCCAGAGGGCTGTGTTGCTCATGGCTGGGGCCTTTGTCTCTGACAGCATCAGCAGGCTCTGCTCCATGTCATCGAAGGATTTCGTGTCCATCTCATCCTGCACTTGCTGGGAATGGAACACGCTGTAATCTGAGGAGAGGCAGAGGAAAATGCTACGGATTTGATGCTCTGACAGAGCTACAGGGTTTGAAAAGGGAGAGGTGGAAGAGCCAGGTGGCCACGGACTTCCTACTGTAGGAATCACCTCATCTCATCCTATCCCATCCCATCCCATCCCATCCCATCCCATCCCATCCCATCCCATCCCATCCCATCCCATCCCATCCCATCCCATCCCATCC